>JACXIK010000003.1:3237141-3271902 GCA_014737385.1 Bombus superbus
AGTAGATAAAACAAATCCCCAATTATTACGCCTTTTTTCATCGCAAATCGACGAAACGTTTTAACCTGCCATTCTGATCAGTAAACTTCGGTTTATGCACTTTTTGGTGAACTTTACGGGTACAGGAGTACGCTGAACGTACGTAGCACGCAAAAATAAGATACCCAAAATGTAATCACATCTACCTGTTATAATAATTTGTAGATAAAACAAATTCCCAATTATTACGCCTTTTTTCATCGCAAATCGACGAAACGTTTTAACCTGCCATTCTGATCAGTAAACTTCGGTTTATGCATTTTTTGGTGAACTTTACGGGTACAGGAGTGCGCTGAACGTACATAGCACGGAAAAATAAGATACCCAAAATATAATCATATCTACCTGTTATAATAATTAGTCGATAAAACAAATCTCCTCGTGTGTTCCATTTCTTCAAACACATCCACAAAGATACGAATTTGTCTAAGCATCATCAATACTAATCACTGATCACAATGCACTACAATGTCTGCGAAACACGAACTCGCGATGGTGACAGTTAAAGCTCGCGTTCAACCGAAGATTCGGAACAAACTGAACAGAAGCAGGAAAGAAGAAGCGAGTATCCGCGAGGGAAAGTAAAAAATTGACATTTCGTCTAAGAAGATACCTAGGTGGGACGTCGACCGCGACGATAGAAAGGGTTCGCTGGGGAAAAAAGAGAACCCTTTCCCGTGGCATTTTTACAGCGCAGTAAATAAGGAACTTTCTCTCAACCCTTTTTAACCGAGTCGCGCATCCGCTAGCGCGAACTTTCACTTCTCTCGTGCTGTGTTTTTTTTTTCTTACACCCCCGCGTCCCGAATCTCACGAGAACGTTTCACCCTTCTGTCGAGCCGAAATGCGAGGGAACGAAACGAAAAATATTGAAACGTTTCCAAAGATCGCCGGATTTTACGAGACAGCGTAACGAAAGAATTTGTTGTTCCGCGTGATTCATTACAGGCGGCTCGTTGAAGATGGCTAAAGCTCTTAACAAACCTTCTTTATTCTAAAATTAAACGTTGCCGCGAAATAACAGCCGTGCGTTTACTCTTAAATCTAGAAGAATTCGCGACTATGTTTAAAATCGACATTGCAACCGGATCGTTTTTGTTGCAGATTACTGGTGCACAGCTGGGCCGTCGGACTTCGTCCATGCGGAGGTAAGAAATAATCCACGATCAAATATTTCTGATTATTGGTTTAACGATCGCTACTTTTACCGTAGAATACGACAGTGTTATAATTTATGGATGTCTCTGTTAATCCTTTCACGCTCGACGTTGCGTAATAACTTCGTGCTCTATGCTACGCTTACGGTGGATGCGTGTTCTGACGTTCTTACGAACGAAACGTCTAAACACCCAAATGCATATGCACTCAGAATCTATTTATTTCATTGCTCGGACATATTCATCAGAGCACATTATCCTCTGTAACCGCAGCCTCATAAATGAAGATTAGCTCTAACTTTAGCGCACTATGTCTTCCTTAGAAAAATACGAGAGAAAAATATATTTATTAGTCCTTAAACAGTTATTCTTTAATAATTGGCGAATAAAGATGCTTTGCCAGAAATGGATGCCAGAAAACGCTTGATCCTGAAGGGGTTAACGATCCTTCGATAGATTCGAATGATAAGGAATAACGTAGGTTATTAAGTGTATAAGAGTAGGAAAGGTGAAATCCTTGGCTTGCATGGTGAAACGTAGAAGCGATTATACGAATATCGCACGAAAGGAGGACCGCCAAACGCTCAAAGGATTTTCGTATAATTTCTGTAGCGTTTCAAAATCGACGTTCGATATTTAAAAACAGCGTGTGTAACGGTAGTCGGGAAAAATATCTGAAAACACGGAACGATTGTCGAGATCCAACGAGAAACGAGCTTCTTTGTAGCCAGTATCTTAATTCTTAAAATATCCCGGCTGTCGGTTGGTATACGAAGGTCCGTGAAACACGTAATATACAACTTCCTTAAAAGGCAGTTCGTAATAGGTATTCCGCAAAGTACAACGTCATTATAAATTCACGTTTACGTTGGGTATCCCGGCCTCGACGTCGGCGGAGAGTTCGGAAACAGGCATCGAGAACGCGGCACTTTACACTTCGCGACACTCCCTACGCCGTTAATTCGTTACTTTACTTTACCCTTTACGGCGGGTAGTCACGATTTTCTCGGTGATTTATAATAACCGATATCGCGAACGGCCATTCGTATTCGAAAACGAGCCAACGCTCTTCTTATCTCCCTCCCCTTCTTCACTGTTTTTCTTTTTCACTTCTCTCGCGCCTCTGCTTGCTCGCTTGCTTCTTTGACCAACGAAATTTTTTCCCCCCGATCGGAAAGCGAGAAGACGACCGTTCCAACCAAGATGGAGACCAACGATTTTTCGGCTAACGAAAACGGAGAAGACGCAGATGAATATTAGAACGAGATAGGATCGTTCGAATCGGCTGAGCTTCCGCGTCTGAACATTCGATAACTCCAATATCGTACAGAATAATCAGGCTCGTTGTATATTTTGAGATTTTGTTAGTCTCTAAAATGGGACAACGAAGAAATGAGAAGATATTGCGTACTTTAAGTTCAGCACGAAAAATAATTTGTACTTGTGTAATGAAATTAAAAAATTGGCAGAAGGCGGAGTTTTCGGCCTCTCAACTTCCCTTGGAAATAGTGATATTAATCGAACAAAGCTTTTGATATTCGTCGAGTCGAAGGTTTGCATCATCACGGATTTTCCTTATTCGAGCAAGAATTTTCCTTATTTGAGAGGAATCGTGCTGAGAAAATTTTCAGAAACTGAAAAGACAAAGGAAGAATATTCTCTTTACATTAAGAATTCTGTGCTCCTGTTCGTGGAATTCCATAGGAAATTTTCAACGTGAACAGTTAAAAATATGTTTTTCTTTCGATTCTTGCGTCGATGACGAGACACAAAACTATCCGGCGATAAGTGTCTGCCCTAAATATTTGTAGAGTACGGACTACATCCGAGAACTCGAATAGAAGGCATGATCTATGTCACAGTGTCGTTTACGCATAGCACGCGGTAACTTTAAAGGATAAACAATGTTGGACAAGATTTACAGCGTTGTACGAATACGATGTCTTTGATGATAGCGCGTATAGTTATTTGTGCAAAATTTCGTGAACGTTTTTACATTTTGATAGTTCCATAGATTTCGAGGAAGTGTCAAAAGATGATTTAAGTGCGTATTTTAATAGTTATGAAATTAAAACGTTATATATTGAAGCTGAACTTTTTACGACACTGAAACTTTGTATTTCAAAGGTATCGAACTGTCATGTAGAATAATTTAAATAGCGATAAGACAATTAATAATTTTTATGAATGATGCAACACGAGTATAACCGTAAAATTATTCTAGCGAGTGAAGTGTGTGAATGAAGACAAGTAAGTAAATAAGTAGGTGTCAATGAGGACAGATAGACTCCATTAATTTTCACATTAATTTCACGCGCTGGCATAACATTCCTCTGGCCATTGAACACAGAATAAGCCTCTCTCGTCACACATTAATCTCACCGCGTATTATTCTACATACCCCCGCAACATTCTCGGTACTCGTATTTTACAACCAATGAGTTTCTCCTTAACAGCTTGTTCTACAAACATACTACCAAGTAAAATCTGTCCTAAGTATAGCGAACAAGCGACGTATGTACATAAATAGCTTGAAATAAATCCATCTCGAGAAGTGGACGTTTCCTCCGCGAAGAAAGCATCGATCGTACAAAATCTACGAGCCCTTCGATTGCACAACGTTAACCTTTAGCCGGTTTTCAACCCCTACCCCTATCACGTATCTCTATGGATAGTAAAATGCACGATAAGCCACGGAAACCCGTTAGGTCAAGCCGTAGACAGTCATCGGCTCGAGTTTCAGATTGGAGAAAACAAGACTGATAAGGGCAAAAACTCGAACAGGCGTTGATGGCGTCGGGCCAACGATCGTATCGTCGCCATCGTCCCTGGAACGTGTTTCAGCTCCAACGCGGTTCGTCGCGTTGCGAACCTTCGCGCGAGTCAGGGGACGCAATTAGTTGCGATGCGCGGCTCGCATGTAAACACGCCAGCATAGAGTTCGTTTCCATTATTCGCGGCACGGTAGCGTGGAGCTTGGTTCGATAGGAAAGCACAAAGAGGAGAGGACAACGAGGCTCTTGTATCCCGCAGCATCCCATGATGGCTGACAACGACGCCCACCCCACTCCGCCTCCAATTTCTGGTCCAGCTCTCTCTTGCCCCTCTGCCTGGTCCAGAAGGATCAGCCTGGCCTAACCTAACCCTTACTTAAGCTCCCTTTTGCACGTGGCGGCCATATTGGCCCGAGGGTTGGGCCACCAAAAGAGACGACGACTCATTGGCCGGGAACAGAGAGATCTCGCTCGATTTCCTTCTCTCCTACCGTACCTCTTTCTCTCGCTTCCTGTCTGACTTCAGCCCCTCTTTATCCCTCCTTCGTTTCGCTATAAGCCTCTCTCTCTCTCTCTCTCTCTTCTTCTTCGGGAGCATCTTCGTCCTGCTCGTTCGAAATTCCAGGTTTCCCTCTTCAGGTCTTCCTCGTACACGAAGCAACGCGGGGTCGGGGCTCGTTGAACTTTACCAAGTCGCTTCCCCAGGTCCCTGTTGAAATTTCAGCTTTTCTCTCGAAGACTCCAGGATATGTGTTTCTTTTTTTTTTTTCTTCGCTCTCTTCCTCGAGAGATGCAGCTTTTTCCAAGTTTTTTCGACCGCCGAGTTGCGTCCAGTCGTTCGAGTGGCTACACAGGTCTTGGAGACGTTCGTCCGCCCTTCGGCCCTGTTTTTATCGTTGTTTCCCGACGTCCCTTATCGGTGGTTCATCGAGCGCGCGAGTAAATTTTTCAAAGTTGCGCCGCAGTTTCGAGCGACCCTCTTCCTTCCTTCGCTCTCTGTCGTCGCTCGTTTCTTCGGGACGATGCGAAACGGAAAAGAAAGGAAACGGAGAGGCGGCGGGTGGAGGCGAAAAGAAGACAAAGTTGCAACGAGACTTTCGAGAATGCATAATTCGAGGCCGTGTCCCTGGACAGACGGTTCGAGTGAGTTCAATGATCTAGATGCGCCGCGTCCGTAACGCAAGGTCTGCATACGCGATCACGATGGCGAACATAATCGCGGTTGAAAAACCGTGCCTTCTCCCCGCGTGGTTTCCCATTCGACACGGCGCCCGCTGTTTCAACAACCGAAATTCCACGCGCCCGTATAATTGCCAGGAAATTACAGGAGTCTTTAGGCCAGAAAGGAAATGAAAAATTCACGAGACGTCGCGTAATAGAGGGAATACGACCGCGTAATTATTCGCCGGCCATTTACGTTAATATTCGATGAAAAGTTGAACGTCTCCCTAAACGTCGTTCTTAAAAACAAAATCACTAATCCTACATAAAATCTCTTTCGACTTTGATCATCTTTTCTTTATGTCTTTTGACGAATACCGGAGAGGTCCTTCCTATTTCTTTCTCGACAGATTTAAAAAGGTTAAAGATGCTTAAAGACGTTGTTATACGTATATGAAGGCGGTTAATTGAGCCACACGGAGGCCGAACTCTCTGTTAATTAACTCGATCAAGGATAATCGTACGATCCCCAAAAGAGTGAAAGGTTGTTCGTATATTCGTGCATGAAAATTAAATACTCTTGAGAAAATGGAGTTAATCAGCTTGTCTTGTGAATGGGTAGATCAGCTGGTAATTCGAAGGCGATTACAAGTCGACGAGAGGATACAAACCTGATGGCAGGTAAGCGTGGAAATCCTCGTCGAATACTTTTACAAGACTTCATAAACCAATTAACTTTCCGTTAACGTTCTTCCGCTACGACATAATAAAACCAAACAAAAAAAAAAAAAAAAAACAAAAAAAAACACACAAGAGATCACCGTTAACGTTTGACTTTAGCACGCACCCGATCGCGAGGCAACATGAACTGAAAGCCGACAGTCGCTGCCTACGTTATTCTGGAAAAAAGGAAAGTAAAACTCCATCCCTGCCATTATCCAGTCAACCCTTGCTTGACTTTCCAATTTTTAGCATTTTTATTGCCGAGGCTACTTTCACCAACCCTTTTGCCGATTGCAGACAACTCGGCCTATCTTCAACCCTTTTTACGAGTTGGCTCTAAAAGAGAAAGTTGTACCTTCGAGACCTAGGAGAAGGATCTACCCCCTTTGTGTCATGGGGGAGGGGGCATTAAAGGGGGAAGTAATTCTCCAGACGGGATGACTTACACCTTGTTTGTTTCGGTTGAGTTTTATTGGCAAACTTCATACGCCCCGACCTCGTAAACGATTTTATTTCGTGAGCGGCGTACGCGAATCGTTGCGCGAATTCAGTCCGCAGACGTGAATATCTGGCCCGATTTCACTGTTATTTGTTTTTCCTTAAAGCCAGTTTAGAAGCGTTTTACTAGGCGATACGACCAGGTCAGGGCGCACGCTGTCGATCGACTAGAAACGAGATGTGACTTTTCTTCTTCTTCTTCTTCGCGGTGCATCGTAATACGGTAAAACTCCATTTATCGGAACTTGTCGGGTGGACGAACGGTTTATACGATTGGAATTCATATAACAATAGCTCGCAAACCGTCCTCGTTGACTAATTCTTCTAATTGAGTTTGTCGTTGATTTAATTTTTCGTTCACGCGATAGAAACTCACGTTCGGATGGATAAATTCAAGCAACGATAGTTGGGTTGATCGGACATCGACTAAAATTTCATTCGAATAAATGGAATTCTACTATGCGTATAAGTACGAATAATAATTACATTACATGGAAGAAGCATTAATGATATGTGTATAATGCGTTATTGCATTTATTTCCTTTGAATTACATGCGTGGAGAAAACAAACCGAAAGATGACCAATTCCACTCGCATGTGGCAATAATACTTCTCGCGAGGAATATAATTACATACTTGTTCGCTAATTGGACTGTATAGAATCGTTTGAAACCGATAGAAAATCGTCGAGTATCTCTTAAAGCGTAGAAATAATATTTAAATAAATTGAATATGACGCGAAACTGTTTACAGTAACGCACACGTTTGTGCAATTAAATGATTAACGTACGAGGTATTGAGATACGATGTTTTAACGTTCATTCATATTTTACTTTCATTCGTTATATTGTTTAATTAAAGATTCGATGTTGATCGAAATTCTAAACGACTACCTCGATAGTATACTTTAATAATCGATCGTACTAACTTCAGCTTTCGGATTACGTTTAAATATTTCCTAACATAGAAATAAGGAAAAATTTAGAATTACTATGTTTAGACTGCAACGTTGTTGCTTCAAATTGCGTTTTATTGGTAAATTAACGCGAATTCATTTTATTCCGAAACGATATTAATCCCGACCAATAATTAAGAATGACTAACAAAGTGTAATCACGTGAGATAGCAAAATAGTTTCTTAAGTCACGCTAGAATTTTCAATCTCGCGTTTCATCTTCGTCGAACCGTGCAACTGAAAGACGTAAATACACGATAAAAAGAAATTATAAAACCTCTCTAATTCGCGCAGACACTCGCTAACAATCGTTACGACAATTATTTCAACATAATATCAGACGTACCAATATTTATTGATTCAGATTCAAACAGTCTACAAGCTTTAAGCGCTGATTTCATCTAACAGTTTCTATTTTTCTAATTTACCGCTTCTACAACTAATTTTCTTATCTTAAAATACTTCGCTAAAATAATACGAAACATCGACGATCATCTATAAAGCCAACTATTTATGTATCACAATCTCGTTTCTTCTACGTTCTTCGTCGCATGTATAACCTAACACGAATTCTACAAGTTTTCTCGCAGAGATATAATCGATTTATTATTTGATCGCCGGATGCATACACAAGAAAGCGTGAAGAAGCTACGGAACGTGGTTAATTTCGATTTACGCACGAGCAAAATTCCGTTACACAAGTGGTTCGGTTGTACAGGTACATAATAAAAACTAGCTATCGCATGATAATCCGCTTAAGGTAAATTTACGGGTGGATATCAGCAGCGGAGTCCATGATGGCGTCCATCGAAGTTCGGTGTAGCCTCCTGTTACGTATACTGAAGGTATACCGGACAGAAATACACTCAGGATACATTCAGTATACGTACAGGGGGTTTCACATTCCTCGTCGAGATGCAGGCCTCGTTACTACTCTTCAAGGACATGTCTTGGTGTTTCAAGAACCCGTCTACCGCAGGATACGATGCTTCATGCTTCGAAGACGATGATCTTCGTGTCATCGATGTACGACGATCGACGACTGACGAACGCAGGTAAGAGAGTTTCTCAAGTTGATCGCGACGTTTCGAGGAATTCGCTGGAGACAAAGGTAAGACAACGATAACGTTTCTCATCCGCAATTTACCGAAGGTTTGTTTCGTTAAATCTATTGAAATAACGTTGGTCCGGCGTTGGACGATTCCAGAGGCGTGATCCAAATCTGAAAAAGAAAAATATAGCGTCAGGTGCTTTAAAAGATATCGACTCGATGAAATCGAAGGATCGGGCAGAAAAATTGAAGATGGGTTTATTCGTGTCAAAAATACGGGGAAAGTAATGTCTAAAGATGGTACAAGGAGAGATGTGAAAATCCAGAAGTACCTGATGACCCGTTCTGCCGCCACGTCAATCCGGTTGCCTGCTCCTCGGGCACTCGATGGGAACGTCCCTTGAAATTCACCGTCACAACTTGCTCGATATTCGTACACGATATTCTTCACGATCCTACGCACAAGATTGTCATTGACATGAGTCAATCCGCAAACCTCGAAATCTTTATACTGACCTTTCGATCGACAAACACCTTCTAGTCCTTTCTGTCTGCCAATTTTCAAGGTAACTTCCGAAATGTTCCTTGAAAGCTGGCATCCACCGAATCGCGTACAACGGGTCAGAGAACAATTCGGTGACACGGCCTGTGTCATTCACAGGAAGCGATCGGTTTCTGCTTCGAGGCCGCGAGAATGACAGCTCGGCTCGGTCTACGTGCGACGAGTGACGTTCACGGTGCGCGACTCGTGGCCACGAGCCACACAGCGGAACAGAGACGACGCGCCGAAGAGAAAGGAGAAAAGCGAGCCTCGAAGAATGCAGAAAGAAGGAACGAACGGATACGGCGTTGTGTCTGGTCGGTTTCGGCGACGAGGTGGTACGATCCGTGGTAAGCGGTAGGTTGCAAGGTGGAAAACCAGAGGAAAAGAGGCACGATGGTGGAGAGGTTTCGAGGAAGGACGGTGAGGATAAGCGAATCCTTCGAAGGACGAGCGCGAAGTGCAGACGAATTCGAAAACCGGTCAGTTTCAAGACAACCGTGGCGCGTCTGACGGACGACTGTCGGGCGTCTGGTGGCGTCGCGACGCTCCGAGGGCAGCGCGTCACTCGCGGCGCGATAACGAAAGTTCTCTCCCTTGCTGCTCCTGAGCTTGCTCCCTTTCCCACCTCCCTTCTCTCTCGCTCCGCCGTGCGCCGTCCCTCTCTCACGCACACTCTCCATTTCCCTCTCTCTCTCTCTCTCTCTCTCTATCTCGCCCCTTGTCCTCCGGTTATCTTCGTCTAGCTTCGTCCCGTTGTTCCTTGGAGAAACGCAGCGCGAGGACAGCGAAAGAAGACCACGATCTTCCGGTGACGTTGGCCGAGAACGTCGCACGGGGAGAGAGTAAAGAGCCGGTCGAGCTTGCGACGCCGACGCCATGCGGCGTCGCTCTGCGCCCGGCTGCGCCCAGGGACGCTGCCGCCTTACTTGTGTGGGTTTTCACCACTGCGCACACCGATGCACGTACTCTTCGGTTACACCAACGGGGTATATAAAGTCAGGGTGGATATAGGGGCGCCTGGGAGGGGCGGCTCCTGATAACGCGCAGGGTCGACCAACCCTTCTCTTTCCTTTTCGCCCTCGCTCGCTCTACCTTCCTTCCTCCCTCTCTCCTTTGCATCGGTGCTGTCTCACTTCCTCTTACTACCCTTCTTCTTTCTCGCTCTTTCCCTTCCTTGCCTCTTTGTCTGTGTGGAAACAGTCTTCGTCGCTCTAACCGAAGAGCTAGTGGACGCACCTCTCTCCGTTCCTCCCATTGGTCCTTCTATTTCATTCGTTTCGCTTCTTTCTCCCACCTAGCGATTGGTCTTCCTCAGGGTCGACCAACCCCTCTCTCCTAGCACCTTCCTCCAATCTACCTGTCTCGCGCGCTTATCGCGTCCTTTTCTCTCGCGAACGCGATGCAGCTCGCTTTGTTACCCAAGAACAGAATCGAATAACACCTATCCGACTGTCCCTTTCCTTCGAACGCGGCCTTCTCCTAACCCGGCAGGGTCAACCTACCCCTCTCCGTAGTTGCTCCTCGTCTGCTCGTTATCCTACTCCTTCGTGCACACCGTGTTTCACCCATATTTCCCTCGTTCCTCTCGCCAGCCAGTTCGAGCAGCTTCGCCCTTCCTACCACGCGACTTCGTGTCGATTTGATTTCGCCGCGTCTGTGTGCGATATCGCCCCGGCACAAGCCTCCCCTCCATGCCAGCATCGACATATAGACCGAGCTTCGTGCTACCCCTGGGCAGAGCGTTGCGTTGCCTGGCGCCACCAGCCGGCTTGCACCTCGAAACACCTCTCGCTGCCGGCATCTCGCGTTTTTATTACGTTTTATCTCGTGAAAAACGCTGCGCGAATCAGTCTGCCCTTCGTTTGTCATCCGCTGTCGTCTTACGGCATCCTTTTCGCAACCTCGTCCGTATCGAAACCGATTAAAGTCATCTTGGCAAATTTCTTAGTCGCTATAGCGTTTTCCTCGTGGAACACGAGAAACGCCCGAAAGAACTGTCTGCCGGCCATCGTCTTCTGGTTTCGACATGTATCTGTGAACATCAAATAAATTCATCGAAACGTCAGTTGTGTTACGATACTTTAGGAAGCAAGAGAAAGCTTTTTTTGGGAGGCGGGGAGGGGGAATCTTTTGTCGGGTGAATTAGAATAGAGTGGTACGTTAGGGGTTGCTGAAACTATAACTTACGTTACGTTAGTATTTTTGTTCGTCCGTCTCGCGTTATCTTTGTGCCGACAGTGCATATTTTTAACGCGATAAGACCGTCGACGAGACACTTTGCGGGGGTTGAACGATGGAACTTCCAAGAGAATTATGTAACAGAGTCTTTGAACAAGACTCGTCTGGATAGCGTTCGAAATTTATTGGTTACGAAGGAATTTAGATGAAAAAGGGATTTGGCCGCGCACTGAGGACGCGCTGACAAACGGCGGGCCGTTACATCGCAGATAAAATTCCACGAGATTAGAATGCCCGTTAGGTTAGAAGATATCTGGAACGTCTGCCGTAAATATAGCGGAGAAGTGTCTCCCCGCTAATTAAATGCTTGAATCGTCGCATTATCTCCATCGAATAACCCAGTCAACCCCAAATGTTAATTTCCTCCGTACATGTAATTTCGTGAAAATCGTGATTTAAAGCAGGAATTACTTAATTTTTAATTTAAGCCCTACATTTCCCTAACCATCGAAGAGATCGTTTGTTCTTTTTTAATGAAAAGAAGACGTTCGAACATTCTCTTTTATATCCTTCGTTAGATTCCGGTGAATTTGTCCAAGTTGGATTATCGAACTTCATCCGGGTTTTACCTTGTTAGCTGCTGCCATCTGTGGCGTGTGCACCACACCATTCGTTCGGTTCTTGACGATCCTTTTGCAAGTATATTTAGCGATCAGCCGCCTTCTGCAAAGGCTACATCGTCGTCAAGCTCAGTCGCGCTACTCTAACGTTGCTCGCTTACTTAGAACCGGACTGAAATTTTAACCGAGATTAAACTCGAGAAATTTCACAAACCTCCGACAAAATTTCATTATACCTCTAAATATTTTCTTGAGAAAAACAGTGCCCAAAGAGTAATTCGAATAAATAACCGTCGTTTAGTTAGTGGGTTTTAAAGATTCAACGATTTTCAAACCTTATTTTATGGAGGGTTAATAATAAGAAAGTAAAAAAGGAAACGTTTTTTTTTTTTTTGTAGATAATTGTTCGCAGGTATAGCTCTACCTGACACTCTCAAATACAGAAATGACTTGGACCTTGAACCTATGCGATCGAAAAAAGTATCCTTTCGCTGGATAAAAAATACTCAGGTAGTCTGAGTAACCCATCGTACTCTGCTTCCTTCAGTATCTCTTGACTTATAAAATGTACCCTTAATATATTTACGGAAACCCTGTCTATTCAAGGCGTCTATGGTCTATGGTGTTCAATGATTGCCATGGACATACCGTATACATTTACTTTTATTACTTGTCCCGTGGTTAATCGTAATTAATAGACTGTAAATGTTTATGTATTTACGAGAAACTTAAATGTGCAAAACGTATAGAATATCCACAGTATAGAAAAATGTAGAAAGTATCCATAGTAAATAAGTCGCTGATAACGACTTGCGATATTCAGAAAGTGGAACGAACCTGTGTTTAAATTTCACTTTTTTCACCCACCGCGGTCGTTTCTTATCAATTCGAGAGCAATTCGAGTAATCGAGTAATTCAAGAAGTCAATGTTCGATATTTTCAAAACTGAACGTTCTTTGAACTGTTGAAAAATATTCTTTTCAGCGACCACTGATATATATATATAATAAATAATAATTTTGGTTGAATGAAATATGTGACACGCGAATGTTTATTGCGAAGAAATCGAATTAATTATATTCAACAAAATACGGCTTTGCGCGAGCATCCATCATCTACTGATTAACTTAAGCGACACTTGAAATAAAAATAAACCTGAAATATCTTCTAAACTATCAAGTTCTCACGGCGCTTCTTTTCCATTAGAAAACTTTCGTGAACGAGAATCCTCGATTTTTCGGATAATTTATTCGATCGATCGTCTTTTACGAGGCATCTCGCGTAAATGGCCATCCGGAGAGTCGCGACTCCACTCTCCACTCTCTCTCTCACGAGAGAGAGAGAGAGAGAGAGAGAGAGAGACTGGAAGTGGAAGCCACGCGTCTACCGTTGCACCCACGGGACCCTGCAAAAGCCAGTCGATTCCCGCGGGACTAGACGGAGTCACGAGATCCACGCTAAAATCGGGGGCAATAACTTGCCACGCATCGCTCGGTAAACCATCGTAAAACTGGAGAAAAAAAGGGGGCGAAATGGCCACGCGGCGCGCTGGAGGCTGCGTGGAGAAATAATGGCCGATGGTCTGTGCGGTGCACTCGAGAATGGCTTTTGGTAATTATAATAATGATCGTGAAGGCACGGCGCTTGGTTAACAGCACGAATGTGTATACGTTCGCTAATTATATTTTGCTAGCGATGGGCATCGTATCGTAGATTTCATCGACGAGCTTGGTGAAGAAAAATGTATGCCGTTGAAGTAAATGTTTCATGGTGGATTAATTTTAAATATACGAGAAGCGTGGAAGAAATACTGCCGGATTGTGATGTTAGATTTAACGATGGATTAATTCAAAAAATATGGCGAACCTGGCAGAAATATTGTCAGAATGTAACGTTAAATTTATAACGGCCATTTGTAGCGCACCTGCTTATGACGTGCGAATTTATATCGGGTGAAGTACTGCGTGAACGTAAAACATTGATAGTCATGACTCGACATTCGTACGAACAGGACTGATTTATCGCGATTATGAGATTAGGATATTTCACAATTTCTTTTTAATCTATATCATCTGTCCCGTACCTTCTTAGTTTCGCTACTATGTTAACGCCTTAGGGAAGCGGTGCTTGTTTTATCGAGTCGTCGACGTACTTTTTTAACGTAAATTTCCCAGCCACGGTTTCGTGTTTACGAGAAATTAATCGCAGAAAAGTGTTAATCCCGTCTTTTACGAAACGATCGGCGTAGCGCGGTAATACCTAAACCTTTTAGGAATTTATAATCGTCGAGTATACAATAAAAATGCTTATATATGTACACATATATATATCAATTTATTATAAGCGTCGGAAAGAGAAAAATTATTCGGCCGTAAAAGCTGTTCATGTACGATTAAAATAAAAGCATAAAAAAACATTTGCTTCCGCTAACGAATCGACATGTTTCTTGGATGCATCCCGAATTAATTGCACGAACGCGATTCGTTTTCTGCATGCTTCGCGCATAGCGTCGATAAATTTATTCGCGCAACGCTCGCTGGATACGAACGCTCTCAGAAAATCCCTATGCCGCGAGTAAAACGAAGGAAACTGGTTTTACTATGAGTCATGGCTTGAATTACGACGCATCCGGGTGACTGAGAATTTTTATGATATTGCGATTCTCGTGCTAACTCTTTGTATAAATTAGTTTATAACGAGCCATTCTCGTGATAAACAGTTTAAATACAGCCCGAATAGACTCGTCCGATGAAAACAATAAACGGGCACGCACCAGTTCCTTTTTAGTTCCTTTCTGTTTCTTCGTACTGGCCCGGGCAATTTAATAAGCTCTTCGCTTTTTAATTTATACAGTTTTACACCAGAATTTATTATTCGATTACGAAAATTCCAGCATACGTAAAGTTCGCTCCTATCCTACTTCTATACAAGTAAATTTGGGGAAATATGTTTCGATGTAAATTTGATCTTGGACTAAAGCTTCTCCCTTAGATTTCCGATGCAAATTCCTACGGTGTTTAACCTCGTGAGATCGCTTCTGACTCATACCACGCAAAATACATATAAGCAGCTTTAGTAAACAGACAAGTATACAAAAATTGACTAAATCTAAATCTACGAAAATAGCATTGAGTTAACGTCGAGAACCCAGTAAAAAGCCTTTGTTATTCTGTCTCAGTTTCCGTTGGAATCGATACGAGCTCTTTTACTTAATAGCATCGTGTTCGTTGGCCAAAAACTGGCAAATCCTCTGAATCTTCGATCGAAAGGTGGCCAAGTCGATTAAACTTGCGAAGCTATTCAATCAAGCGAAGCGAATCTGCAAATTTCGAATCAATGTCAACCTCCCAGTAACAGATCGGACCCATCGCTGTTCACAGTTTAGCCAGACAACCGAGGCCTTTAACAACGAATGGCAAGCACTCTTATTACACAGTTACAGCTGCCATTTCGGTCGTGATTTGCACCGCCTTGCACCGTACGTCTGTCCACTTTTATGCGTGCCGATTGCTCCAACAGTATGGCGTCTGGCGTCTGCGAGGATGACGATTGTTTCAAACCGTCGTCGAATCTTCTGGAAAACGATCGTTACTTCTCAAGCTTCGTTTCTTGAAATTTTGAGGAAGCTTCTGGGTCAACGATGTTGATGGAGGGAGAAATTGAAGACGATCGGAATGACAAGAAGCTATATAGCGAAAGAATTCCGGACGGAAGAGAAGTTCCCACTTGCTGGAGCCCTTCGAACACAAAGCACGCGTGAAACGTTCGAGAGATTCCAGCCCCACAAAGAGATCAATAACGCTAACCTATAGATACATCCAGGGCGATACGAGCCCTCGTGAAGAGTCGCCGTAACCCGACACGAGCCTCTCGACTCATGAAAAAAAATCGAAAATTCCACTTGCCTCGATCGCTGGTAGACGCGATCGATCTCTGGGACTTTACAGAGACGCCACTTCAAGAATGCAGAATCTCGAAACGGAAATAGAGTGTATAGCTATGCAAATCGTAAGCACGCAACGCAAGAACGCGATGTTAAAGGAACAGTCTGTACGATGGAGATGTGGATAAAAGGAAAATAAAATTTAACAAAAGTAGGGGGGGGGGAAAGGAAAGGGAGCGAGAGAAGAAGAAATCGGAGAAAGAGGAAGGAAAAAATTGACGAAAGTCAAAAGCCCCAGTTGCCTTGGCTGCTACTAGACTCGGGCTAAAGCTCTTCGAAATACCTCGAGGTGTACGGAAACAGTAACGTACAAGCTACAACGATGCAACGCAAAACGCAACACTGATGCGACGCTGAACGAACAGTCTTCCGGCGGATATGTGTATGATAAGGAAATAAGGAACAACAAGAATGGAAGAACGAGGCTGGCGAAAGAGTTACAAGTTGCACTTGTCGTCTCGATCGCTACTATGCCTATGAACACGATCGATTCGGAACTATTGAAAAATACCGCTGAAAACACTCGGAAACAAACATGTACGTATATACATACTGCAAGGATGCAAGGCAAGACGCAACATTGCAACGCTAAAGGGATAGTCAGTGCGGTGGAGATCCGAAATAAAAAGGAAATAAAAATCAACGAGGATGAAAGAGAGGAAGAAACCGAAGAAAGAGAAAGGAGACTGAAAGTTAGGCTGGCCACGGAGCATTGGCAGTCTCTGTCTGCTGCTCAGGGGGGCGAGCCTGTCTGAGGCAAGCTAGGCAGACAGGTTTGCACAGATGCGCGGCGGCCATCATGAATGCCTGTAAAATATGTACTCTCGTGCGGCCCGGTTGGTAAAAGCGGCGACCGGAGCGGGGATGAGAGCAGCAGATGAGAAAGAGCTGGCTGGCGGAGAAGAGAGGGTCTATGCGAGTCGGAGGGGGAGAAAAACCATAGGAAAAGAGAGTCAGGGTGGGAAGAGCAGCGCCTCCAGCGAGCGGATCAGCGTTGCTCGGAGGCAGAGAAGCTGTTGTAGAGAAAAGGAGAGGACTTTGAAAGCGCCGAGGTGGAGCGAGAGAGCAGCCAGCGTGCACTGCAGTTCCATTTCACGGCGAAATAGAGGTAAAAAAGCCGACAGACACACGGGGTATCGAGGGTACGAGCAATGCTGAATAGAGATGACCAGCCGCATTAGAACGTCCCCTTGTATCGCAGGACGCGCGTCCACTGGGAATATAGACATGCTCGCTGCTGTTGCACGCCAAGTGTTTTCAATTCAGAGTCCGAATGCAGTGCGACACACAGTTTCTGGTATTTTCAAAAAAGTAGATGCGCCCCACAGACGCCGCGTTGATCAGTTCTATAAATAGAATTAGGCAGTAGGAAGCGAGGATGTTGCGAACGCTATTTTTTAAATTCAGCTTGGAATTTGCTACTATTCGTGTCGTATTCTTCTCGTAGTTAATGAACGAATGGAAGCAAGTCATTTCTTTTTCTATAATCGAACATTAGTCGTGCACTCGCGCGATGAGATCGAGAAATTGATAGACGAAATTGATAGAGGTTGACCGATCAGTTTGGAAGAGGTGACGAAGCACGA
Source organism: Bombus superbus (assembly GCA_014737385.1). Taxonomy (NCBI): domain Eukaryota; kingdom Metazoa; phylum Arthropoda; class Insecta; order Hymenoptera; family Apidae; genus Bombus; species Bombus superbus. Next base: position 3,254,371 of record JACXIK010000003.1, read on the forward strand.
GGCACGAGACGCAAACAATTGGTTTGCGACTTCAAACGGAGTCTGGCAAACGAAATTCCGCGATCTCGTGATTAATTTTGCGATATTACGAGCAGAGATACGTTACGTTCATTTGGTTATTTCGGGGATAGTTTCAAAATTGGAGGATGAAACACACAGGACATACCACTTCTCACCTTACAAAAACGGGTCTCGTGTGCTGCAGTCGCGACAAGGGACAGAGTACAACACGCTTTGAATTCTCGCGATATCTTAAATAATACAGTTCACACGATTCGCGAACGATATTTACGGAATCTTGTTCCTATGATGTTTGTACGGCCAGGCTGTTCCATCTATCGTCGATAGTATATATTTCATCGTAGCGTATATCGCCTGTGTGAACGACAAGAAGGACAGTTTATTCGCGCTCCTCGGTGTCAAAACGATTTTAGGTCAACCGTTCTTAAGCGAGATATTTCGTCGCGTCGATTTCCTCGTCAGACAGCCACGGGCGAGAGAAACGATCGTTTCATTGGTTATGATAGGCCGAGGAACGCAAGGCATAATGGCCAACTTACGGTCAACGTAACTAGGCGGCGGTACGGTCGAATTCAATGAACCGAAAGAGACGCTGTCGCGCTTAACGCGGACGAAGAAAGACGACTGTTGTGAAGTTGGACGGAGTCGGAGCCACAATTTTAACCTTGACAAGTCGGCTACGGAGAGGGATTATTGAGGTCATAAGAGTGGATCTTCGTCTGGTACAAATTGTTCCACTTCCAGCGTGAGACGCGAGGGTCTCTTGATACGCGCTCGAGCTTGTCATCCTGAATGGAGGAGCTCTCCTACACTCGGAATTGCGCTCGTTACGCCGTTGAATCGGGATCACGCTCTCCCGATAATATATTTACATCTCGAAGTCGAGCGCGGTGAACGAGTTCGCGTGGAATTTCCGCGAATCTGCTTATTCAACGAACGCCATATCAAGTTCGAGAAATTGGACTCGTTGCCAGATCGATCTTGGATACAATGGAAATTACGGCTGAGCTTCGTTTTGCAGCATACCGAATTTGTGACTTTTTTTTTATAACAGTTTTGGACGAACGATGATCTAAAATACGAAATATGTTTAAACCGTGAAGGTCATTATTTTAAAAGTCGCGCGCAAATAGAGTTTACGCGCATTGTACAGTTTATCAGGATATACATGTTTTACGACCTGTGTGCATCGTCGAAAGTTCGTTTCGGTTAAGTTTAATTAATATGTATTGAGAAACGTATTACCGCTCGAATAAACGCAAAAAAATTGTGCAAAAGACTGGATTCGCAAGGCAGATGGGTATCACGATGACTGTACGATCAGAGTCGGTATGACGCCCGAAGAAACTGTACGATACTTTATCTATTTTATGTATTTTGAAGTTTGTAAATAATTATCTTGATACGCCTTAAAATTAATAGGTATTTTTTGAATTCTACTCGTAAAAAAATCTATCATATGTTGGGAAAGAAATTACAAATGCTACCTAAAATGAAATAAACCTAAAATAAAGTTCAACTGAAATTACCGCCATTTGAAATCACTTTTACAAGACAAAATTGCCGATGCAAGCGTCGAATTCCGACGGCGGAGGAAGAAAGCTTGGAGGCCGAGTCCCGCCGAAGAAAATATAGTTTCAATTATGCTCGTAAAACTTTATTATCGGCCATTACCATTTACGGCATATTAAATCGTGTCCGCGGTGTCCGCTTATGGTGTTGCGGCCTAGTAGCAGAATGGAAGGCAATAAGCGCGTGTACAGGCCGCGATACATTTTTATTTCCGGGCCCGCGTAATCGCGCGTTTCCTGATTTACCTTCTGATCGTAATGGCCGCCTGGTCGCCGTTTACCCTCGCAATCATTCGCCGCGTTCCTTTTATTTACGTCGTCCGCGATGCATTCCGTCGCGGTTTACGAGTCCCTTCGATCTCCCATTGTGTCGAAGCCGCACTTTCGTTGCAGTTCTGAAAATATCGATGTGCATCGATAGCGACGTTCATGGTGACAGCGAGTTAATAACAAACTTGAAAAGTGTTTCAATTTTGAACGAAACGCGAGTAGGAGGGGAAGAAGATAGAGAGTAAAGGGGAAGATCTTTTCGAAATACAAATACGAAGAAAGCGAAGAAAACTTCTCGGTTGGGCAACGATTGCACGGGCAAAGAGACAAAAAATTCCATCTGCCTGCTCACCTCGACGAACCTCGTCAGACCACCCACAGCTACGCGAGATTATTCTCTTAATTAGTCTTATTCTCTTAATTAATGAATTTTTATCTCGATCGTCTCCGCTATCGTACTACGATCCATTCCACGGTCTGAAAATGATCAACAAGTACGCTCGGTTCACCTGCGAGAGTTCAATTGCTCGTGCTTGATCGTCAAAATGTTAAGCGCTGGCGGATGTCGTTCAACGCGCAAAAGATCGACGCGCGCGAACTTAAATAGTAGTCGACGTCCGCCCACGAAAGAGGAATGAAACGGACGCGAAGCAGCGGATAAGCGGAAAACGAAGGAAGGAAGCGTGGAAATACATATCGAGTGAACGATAACGGTTATTTTGGTGCGTCGATAACATGGAATACGATATGTAGCAATGTCCAGGCCGTGTCAGTCGAGCGTACAAGCAGTTCCCTTTAATTAGCCGTCGTACAAACGTTGTGGATCGGCCTGGACGATATATTTATGCGCTGCCATAGACATCGAGTAACGAAAGAAGAAAAAGGGAAGAAAAGAAGCGGCTAGGGGAAAGAAGAAGCGGCAGTACTCTGGCGAGGGTACGAACGGCAGTAGGAACAGTCGGAGAAGAAGAAAAAGCCAAGCAACCGACTGGTCGAGCAACGCGACCGACAGGCGAAGGCTGTGTAACCGGCTGGCTGGCAGGTCGAGCCAGCAAAGCCGAGGCTAGTCGGGTTGAAAGAGGCGGAAAGCAAGCGAGCGTAGCAGCAAATCCCCGTGTAACACGTTCCACGAGTTTACAGCTTCTACAGGGTAATGCTGGCGTCACCGCAATAATATTTATGGTCGCTTGCGAGATTATAATATCTTATTTCGCGTGACGCCTCGGACATATCCGGTTCTCCCAGCATGGCAGCGCATGCGTGGGCCCCATCGAGACGCATGCGAAATATTTGAAAATTTACTCTACATTTTATACCCGCGCGGGCTGTGCAAATGCGATTGCCACGAGGGGAAAGCGAAGAACGTGTTCTACGTCCGCGAGTACCCACCGCGATCCACGTTTTCCTTATTGCTTCTGATAGTACGAGCCATCGACGAATCGATACCGTGACGATCGCCGACGAAATATCGAGTCGCCGAGGGTGGTTTGTAAATCTGAAAACACTGTTCCGCCAAGAAAGAGGTTCTCGATCGTGAACGCGGATACCTGTATAAACGACTGATTCAGAGGGGAAGATAAGTTAGAGAGGCTTTAATCGGTGGCTTATTTCTCCTTCCTGTTTTTCTATAATCAGGTTTCCAAGGAATTTCTGCGTTGCGTAATGACGTTTATTTTAATAGGCGTTAGACCGCGTTAAAGAAAAATGTTCAATCTACCGCAATCGATGAAACTATAAAAAAAACGATCGATGAAGATTTTCAGTCGTTCGGTATTAACAAACCGCAGCCTGATCGCGATTCACCGATCACGGGGAAAGAGTTGTTTAAAGAATATTTTATCGCGAGCCATAAAGTAAGCCCGCTCGAACGAGTGTTTCGGTTCCACTAGACGGCGCGATCCCACGGGAGTCGTAACGATTTGGCGTCTCGAAATGGAATCGCGTTAAAACGGCCAGGATTTACGGTGTAAACGAGGGAATTATCTGAAACAACGTGAGCGTTACCACGCCTCGGTTCCTCAAACAATGTGCCAAACAATCTAAGCTCCATCGACGGTGCTCTTACGGCAAATGGCGTTTCGTTATTTTTATGCGCACGGTCGAGGACATCCTTTAATGTTCCTGCCTATTCCGTCGTCTATCCTTCGTATTATTTCCCCCTTCGATCCTGAGCGTTGTGGCCGAAACACCGTGCACGTCTTTCTTCCTCCTTGTCCATCTTATTTTTTCCTTACCTTCCCTGTCTTTCTCTCCTCTCCCTCTCTCTCCCCCCCTCTCTCTCCTACCGAGTCTCGCTCTTCCCTCTGGCCATCTCCAATAAAACTTCCCTGTGGTAGGAGACGTCTACTATACCCTGGACTGCACTCGGTTTCATAGGATGGTCACGGCGAATGGTCCATCCCCCGACACCTATACCCTCGTCTTTATTTCCAGCAGCTCTCTCTATGACTTCCACCGCCTCCACCGTCTCCATCGATTCCGTGTCGGTCCTCCGCGCGCCGATACACGAATGATAATGCGTATCCGAGGGGGATCCGATCGGGATTATCGTGGGACATCGCTCGTCGAACATTTCGAAAGTTCGCTAATTAGAGGGGGCGGCTGGTTCCGGTATTTCGTGGCTTGTCGAGCTTCCTTCTCGTACACTTTCCTCCTGCCGGTTATCTCCTTTTTCTCGACAAAGTTCGCGAGTGAAAGCGTCGACGAACGATCGATTATAGCGAATCGGATGTGCTACAAGAGGTAAGAGTAACCCTTCATCGGAGGATCCTAATTATCTTATTCCACTTATTCCACTTATTCTTTTTACAGCGAACGTTATTAACGTCGGCGAATTTCGAGATTAAGCTCACCCGCGTAGTGAGATCTCGTGCAGATACGATTTAACGTCGTCCGATTTAACACAAATACGAGATTTACGCTCAATTAACGGTGTAGAGATCAAAGAACGAGGAATTACGGCTTCCTGAAGTACGCTGATTGCCCTGTTATTTAATTATCACGTACGATTTCGTCGAGGGAATCCACTCGGTTAACCGTTAATTACGTCTTTTTGTCGACTCCTAACAAGTCGAATCGTCGTCGTTGGAAGTCAGACTAAAGGCGAAGAAAAACTCTCTACAAATGTATTTACGTAGTCTCGCAAGTTTACGTATCGCACCTGATATGTAGATTTGTCTACGCCTAGCTTTATGGAGAACAGCGTTTCAATCGATGACTGCTCGAAGACTCGATCGCCTATTCTCGTTGATAAGTGATGCGGGCTGTCAGAAAGTTATCGATATACGAACGTGCAATAACGTTTCCCATGTACGTAACGATAGTTTCTTTCCCACAAAATCCACTTCGAACAGGAAAATTATGAACGAAACTCCCACGAGCGGCTGTTTCGAATCTTTCGATAGCACAGGGAATCGGCGAGTTTACGTTTCGCGAAACTTCTCGAACGTCTTCCCACGAAAATCCTCGTGGACGTAGCCTGTGAAGTACACTTCAGAAATGGTCAATTAACGGAGGTAGGTTCGCCGGTCCAATTAATGGAGTCGCAATCTCGTGAAAGAGGAATCGCGGTCGTGCAATCACCTTCGCAATCTCGTTCTGTTCGAAAGGAGTCACGGAGGAGCAACTACAAGGGCAAAATAGAGATAAAACTGTGGTCGACCAGCTCGGTCGAAGAAGAGAGGAATGAAACTTCGTAAAAACCGAGACACGAATCTGGCAGTGACTGCCGTCGCTATGATAAAAATCGCTACAATATTAGTAGTCGCGAACGTTGTCGAGAACCGGTACCTTGGACGGACACGCGATGTTAATATCGATTTTTATCGGTTACTTAATTATCAGCTCGGAACAGCAGGGAATCCGGAAAGGAACAGGTTACCCCACGAAACTTGCGAGAAAGTCACTCCGTTTCGTTCGATTTCCATCGTTCCGCCGCAACGACCGCCATTTAATAAGCCGAAACGTCTTGACTCCCCCGGATGCTGGACTTCTTAATTCCTTGTTTTAATATTACTGCTGTATTATCGTGTCGTCGGACGGTATTGCGGGAAATAAAATTGTCTTGCCACGTTCTGGGGGATAGAGGTCGAATAATTGGTCGAAATCTGCAATAGCGATCGAGCACACGCGTTCGTTCGAACGACGTGGGGGAACGAAGCGACGCGTGTTTGCGCTTTCGCGCCCTTATCGATCCACGCGAACATCATAGGTACGATAATACCTATTCGCGTTCGCGGATTCGAACGCCGTGTGATCGTTCCGCGAATATAAAGTAGCTTGTTTGCGAACATGGCGTTTAATAAAGTCGCGCGAGTGTTTCGATTTGACGTGAAAGCGTGATAGCCTGCCATAGGGATCGAGCGAGTTGAGAAGATGGAAATAAAAGCAAATCGCGAGTCGATGCCGTGAATAAAGAAGATATGTGTAGTTCGGTCACGATTGAAGTTCCCCTTTGACAATGTGGTAAAACGGTTCTGTACGGATTTTAATTAAAGTAACAAGGAGAGAAGTGGGTGGAATTTGAACGTAAGATTTCCTTTCTGGTCGAATCGAAGAACGATTACAAGCCGGTCACAGCCTCTTCTTTCTTTTCCTCTCCTTTGTCTTCTTTCCCTTCTCTTGGCCCTGAATCTTTCTCTGTCCCGCTTGCTTCATTTCCCTTCATTTTCTCTCTGTCTAATACGCTCAGTTCCCTTTCTCGGTGTCTGCATCTCTCTTACCCTCTCTTAAGTTACCTACGCGGACAGAAATATTCGCGGTGAGCCCCGCCTTGTTCCGCCATCATGCCTTCGGCCAGTACGTTATTATTAAGTACTGTAACGCTTATTTTCTCCAGTATTGTCAATTTTTTTTCAACACCGTCCACCGTCTAACTTTCCGGTACGACGCCCTCCCTTATCTCTATGGACTTGAACAAATTGAAATTTGTTCCGACGAGTGCTCGCACTCGTTCATGTATCATCCTCTTTGATCATTCTCGTTAACTAACGTTGTAATTTACGGTCGTTTATCGTTTGGTTTATCATAGATCGAACCATAAATAAATATTACGTTATTGTTATACAGAAGGTTGGAAAAGATGTGGATTTACTTAAACGATGTAATCGTAACAATAAAGCATATACATGTACAAAAATATCGATCGAGGCTTATTTTTCAAGCTTTCTCTTTTTCGCTCGCGATTCATACTCTTGTCGCTTTGTGTAAACAAATAACAACAGAATTTCGACCGCTATATTTAATCTCGGTCGTCTGCCTGAGAGCGAGCAAAATGAAACACGAGTGAAATAGAGAGAGGCTGATTCATTGATCTTCGTAGTTTGCTTTTAATATAAAACAAAACTATCGCTAGTAATGGGAAAAATAATAATCTTATATTTATGTGTTGAATTTCATAAAAGCTGTTGTAAATTCTATCCTCAGTAACAATAAATTAACTTCTATTTCCTGAGCTGTATAGCGTACCTATATAAAAGCTGCGTCAGTACGTATTTCATAGAAATCCGACATAAAGCTCGAGCATAGCAAAGCGTGATGCAATCGGTGCGCATTACGTGTTCGTTACCGAATTTGTGCTGGCCGTAAAGGGTGAATTTATTAAGCCGCGGCACAGAGGCTTTCGTCGGGATGACGCGGATTCAGAAATCCCGTGTAGGCCGTTCAAGCGACAATTTTACACGGCACCGTTGACAAACTGTAGCTCAAGCGTAAATCATTGCTACCGGGCGTTTGTGGGTCGAAAGTTCAACCGCCGTCAACCGCGTGCACCGACGATCTATATTAGTGCGTTAAAATCGCGATTTAAGCGCACGTTCTATCGTATATTCTCGCCTTTTTCGCAACCGCGATTCCGCCGCGGATCTATCGAGATAAACGCAGTCACTTTCGTAGCGACGTTGTTTACAGAATCGCGAGGATCGCTTTAATTAATTAGATGGTAAAAGACTGAAAGTGTTATTTGCTAAATATAAGCAAACGTAGCCAATATTTAAAAACTGAAACTCTTTACGCAATTTACTCCATTCACCATTTTCAGATATTTGTGCAGGTTCGTATCTTTATGAAGATAATTAAGGAAGACGGAACTTCAACGGGAAATTGGTTTGGCGAATATTAAACGAGCATTCTAAGTATCGTGGACGTTCCATATATTTTTCCATATTAAGTATATTCACTTTCGGCTGCAAATTTCTCACGAATACATGAAAATCCACGGTCTAACGATAACTGTCGAATTTCTCGAAGAAACAGATAATTTACCTGTATAAATGTATTTAATACAACGAAATGCCACGAATAACAATGAACTGCAAGTACGGTCTTGAGAAATCGTAACGATAACACGCTTCCCTTTATTTGCCTATTCATGGATTATTAATCATCGTAGTTTTTGAGCAGCTCGATCGTAGATACTCTCGTATCCTTTCTCGAGCGTTTCGATTCGCAAAAGATTCTATACAATCACGCTGAGAAAGAGACCAAATCTTCCCATAACATTACCCCGATCTAAATTCCAGCGCAATAGTCGTGAAGATCCCGACTCGAATGATCGCAACTTCTCATTTTCTTCGACTTTTCCTCGGATCGATATCGATCAGTACCGCTGCAATATCCTTACGCGTGTGTGCGTGCATTCGTGTGGCAGACCGGATTCTCGTACGTCTTTTCTCCCTATCTCTCTTCCACTTCCATTTCTTTGCTCCGTGTCGCCGCCTCTCTGTGTTTCTGTTCGCTCTTCGTGTACCTTGATACCCAGGTCTTTTTTGCTCTTTCATTTTGGCCGCCCACAATCTCCCATGGGCGAGGATTATACCCCCTATCCCCCTCCCCCTTTGCGAGCAGCAAGGCAACCGAATCGGCCATTCTCCTCGAGGAATCTTCCTCGGCAGCTCTTCGCTATGCTCCCGCGGCAATTTGCATATTTGGGTAGGTTAAATCTAAAAACGGCGCGGAATGCACGAGAGCCAGTGAGATTGGATAGAAGCTAAATTAGTTCATGGCAATCTGATGGCAAAGAGCGTAGATTCTCACCCCCCGATACCGGCGCAACTCGTTCGACCGCCGTTCAGGATGCTACCACCAACCGAATTTCATACTATACACTTCTTTCGAGGCTCTTCTCGATGTCGTTACCTCCAGTTTCGGCGATAGTTTCACCCAGACAAACGACGTCGATGGTTTCCCTTAAAAATGTTTCTCCTATTGGTCTTGACGATCCGATCGAATACAACGCATTAGAAATTCTATAAAATGACACGAAGAACGTTTGCATAGTAGAGATATGCTTCGTAGATTTACATTTTAAAGGCAGTTAGATGCGGATTTTCGTGAAATGCTATGTACGTACGACGAACTTTTGTACGAGTTTCGACGATACTTTTCCCCGTAAAGATATACAAATTTACCAAATGTCCCGTTGGACAAATTGCAAAACGCAGAATAAAACGAATAAATAATAAAAAAAGAAACTTTTCCTCGCACGACGTCCATAGTTTCTTGTAATTCTCAAATCGATCTCAACCGTCTAATCGAATACAGTGAGTGAGAAATTGTATCAACGACAAGAAATTTGCACGATAGAAGTAAAGTGATTAATTGTATTTATACAGGCGTGATTTACAGTTGAAACGAGATTCGATTCATAGACGCTGAAGTTTCGTCGGGGTGTCGATAGAATTTCGTAATTTTTCAGCGGTTTTTCTTGATATCCTCCGGTTGAGCGATCGATGGGAAGTTTCTCTAACGTATTTAATCAAGTACAACGAATTAAAAATTCTACGAACGACAGCGAAGAGGGTAAAAAGTTTTAAAATATTTAAATCCTCATAGAGCCATGATATGCAATTAGAACGCAATTAGACACTTCAGACAGATTTGGTTTGCTAATCAACGACAAGCGATGAATGGTTAGACAGCAGAGGGCAACAAAGGCGACAGTCTCGTTTACGGATTCGTATCGCGTGTCATCCTTTCACGGCCATTGGTAACGCGTTTGATCGATCCGTGTCTTCGCGAAGATCGATGACACGTCGTACGTTCCATAGCAATCGGCAATTTAAAAGTTTAAACAACTTGAAATTCTTCGTTGTTTATTTTCTTCGTTTTGCGCTTCTTTAGTCTCGATTTTAGCAGATTTCCATGATACCAAGAAATTCGGTGAAATCTTCGTACGAATTCAATTCTCCGGAGTGAGATCGATTCGCCGTGAATACAGCCCACCATTATTTCTCGAGTGCGATAGGAATTTTTACGGCCACTTTGTATCATCTTCCTTGCATCGTTCGTGATACGATTTGCATTGGAGCCCGTGTGGGGCTGATGGAAAGCCTCGGATCCCGTGAGAGAAACCATACGTGAATGGATTTCGATATCGTTCCGATCCCGTACCGTGGGCTACCGTTTGTCCGCTAAAATTCAAGATCTACCCAACATTCTGATAAAAATTCTCAAGTAATGGATTCTCTTCTTTTTTTTTTCCAAGAAAAAATGATTATTTTTCTGTCGACCGATTATTTCACTTTTTCTTGTTGTCTGAAGATACTTTATTTCATGGACGCGTTCTTAAAGTTATTTTCGACCTTAAAATATTAAAAATCTCTCTTGCTTGTTAAAACAGGGGAAAAAACATAAGATTATTTCCTATCTTCGGCCAACCGTAAAGGAACATTTTTTAAATATTATATAGAGTATCATTCGGAATAGCGAAATACTATTTTATTTATACAACAGCCGCTAAACGTTGCTGTATAGCTACAAAGTAGCTGCAAAGCAACAATCACTCACAGAAATCTTCTATATTTTAGAATAGTATATTTTAGAACGTCTTTATTCAAATAAACCGTGCGTACCATTGCAATATATTTATTTCTTAGCGTATAAAGCAACAAACAATAAAAGAAGTTTCAGTTGTCTTAGCATGGAACATACTTAATGAAAACGTTCTTTTTATAGCATGTACATATTTTATAGGATTATATATTAACATTTTCCTGAATGACAATACAAATACGAGAACGAGACTGTTTCAAATGTTATCCAATCATCTTTGAAACGGACAAAGTATTCGATCAGCTTGTTTCAAAATTGCTCAAAGCCGCGTTTGGATTGTAGCCAATGAGTTTTAACGTATCCGTTGTCTCGATGGTAAGTTGTCGCGATAATTAGAAGGCGTCAGGTTCGGGTCAGGTCTAGTTACGCTGTAATTTGCACATAGCATCGACGCTGGTCGTGTATCAAATTAACGTTCCTCTACGTGGTTGTTATTGGTCAAGTTGGCAGATCCTCTGCCAGGCTCTAGGAAGAATTTCCGACGCGAGGTGTCCGTCTATAAATGTCTTAGACGAATTTACGAGCAAGCTTCCTGACTTTTGACGATCGTTAGCCTTCCCGATCTCGACGTTCCCGTGTTGTGTATTCCATTTGCTTATCATTAGCGCGATTATATTTTTACGATGACTTTTACTGACCGAAATTCGGCGGGGCGCGCACCACCATGCGGAGAAACGTTCACGTAAACCCCATGGGCTTGATTTATTGCCGGCTACCTACTTTTCCTTCACAGAATTCTTCTGGTAGAATCGTGAACCTTTTTGGACCAGGCGCCTTCCATGAATTGAAGTGGAATTAATTCTTAAGGAGGCAAGCAAAACGTTCGTTTATTCGACAAATTCTACGTATACTTAAAGAATGACACGACTCAAACGAGCTTTCCGAGAAAAGCGAAAAATAATTCGAGAGCCTGGAGAAAAGTTGTTTGATAATAACATAATGTAAAGAAAGGAGATTTAGCAAACACAAAAAGAACAGAGACTCGTGGAAACAATGGTCAAGTATTATTTTTGTAGTTTTCTATTCCCAGCACTTGAAATTGTTCGATGATTGAACAAATTTGAAATTTAGAAAATTAGTGGATGCTCACGGTAGGCTTAATAAACGCTTGAGATCAGCCGAATCGTTAGTTGAAAAATCTTGTTCGTTTTATGGGAATTATTTTTTAATGGTATACTTGAGAGCAAAGTTGCAACACGTTAGAGTAAGCAACTCCTCCCCTGTAGAGAATTCATCTGAGAAGAAGCACTAGCCTTCTGGTAAGAAGTTCAAAACATTCAGTCGCAGCTGTGAACAAAAGTTGGCCGTGCTGATGTTTCGCTGGCAGTACGACCATGCGACACGTGCTTTTCTTCCTCTGGCAGGTAACTCGTTTGCCCGAAAAAAAGTGGGAGGGATAACTCGTCAATGACGAAGGATTGCACGATGTGCTCATAAGATTATTAATAATCTTAATCGTAACGGGACTTTGTATTAATTTATACAAGAAGAATTTATTTTTCCATTAACCGGAGATAATATGAAAATTCGTTTTGCTATCGTGAAGCTTCTTAAAATATTTCTATAATTGCCGAAAAGAAATCGAAAATGAACGAGACGATCGTTTGCGTATTTCATTTTTTACGGGTATACAAAAAATGTGTAAAACTCGTTTAAGAGGAAAAAGTTAAACTTGATAGAAATGAAACTGTAATAGCACGGAGATCTTAATAAATTTCGAAAAAAAAAAGCCAGCGGCAGCCGGCCGTTTCTTTCGACGAATCGATCGCACCCCATCGCGTTTAATCCTTTAATTCGCGAAATCCATGAAATCTCCATCGATAATCGGCTGGAACGCGTTTCACGGAGGCGTTTCACGGTCGATCCCCGAGCCGGTGTAGGATCTCGTCGGGAGGTAACGGGCTCGCCCAGGATGGAAAGAAGATAGAGAAAACAGTAAACGCGGGTGGAAAGAGAGAAGGCCGGCAGGCTCTCGAGAAACTTTCAAAGTAAATGAGTTCAGCTCGGGCGTATATATCCCGCCGCCGGGATTCTCCATTTTCCATTCTCGGCTAGGCGATAGCAAAAGTTGAAAATCGTCGGCCATTGCGAGCACCCTGCGCGCTTTTAACCAAGCCTCGACCTTCTTTGTCCCTCTTTATTTATCCCTTTCTTTCTTTCTCCCTGTTGCTGGTGCCCTTCTCCGTCCTGCAATGCCACACCATGCCCTGCCTTGCCCCGTTCGCTCTCTTCTGTTCTGCCCTGCCCACCGTGAACACACCACGGTTTCTCTTTTCTCGTTCCTCGCCCTCTTTCATTCCTCTATATACACGTACATATATAGCGAGCACACACGCGCCAGAATGTACGCGTTCCGTAGCAGCGTATATTCGCATTTGCACGCCCGCTTGCACGTGGATCCTATGTAAACGAAATGTACACCGAGTAAAAAGGCGAGGCAAACTCCACACCGGAGAAGCACCGACACATGCTCTTCTACCTACCGAGCCACGTAACCCGCTTCATTTCGTGTCCACTTTATATGCAGACCATCCTGTGTCTCTTTCTTCCCGCGGCTTCTCTTTCCTCCTGCCCCCTTTTCTCGCATTCTACTTCTCGATACGTAAATTCGCCCGATGTTTAAGTGGCCACGCGAGCCGAGCCGCGGCTTTTCCTTTTCTTTCTCCCACCGACGCTTCAACTATACGCCTCTCTTCGTCGATAAGTTCGCGAAACGCGTACGATAGGATAGTTAGCGCTTCGCTGATTTTAATCTAATATCGGTTCGTATCTTTTTCCTTTTCTTCCTTCTTTTATGGAGGAATCGCGGTGTGTGCAATTGCATCGAGAAAGTGGCTGACTTGGTCGCTGGACGATCGCTTCGAATGGAACTTGGATCTCAAATTGTTAGAGATACAATAACGCGTATAACGATGTTTCGTTGATGTCGTGTGGTTTTTAATTAACGGGCTATTAGATAGGAAAATTTCTCACTTTGAGAAATTTAATGTATGTAACGTTAGAATCGAATGTCGATTGTCGATTACCGACGTATATAACATCGATCAGAATCTGTCGTTAAAGCGTAATACGTTATTAAAACTGGCTAGGCAGCAACGACTCGCTTCACGGACCATGAAATGATTATTTCTGAAATATTACTAAAACTTGAAACCGAGACGCATCTTATTACTTATTTATGTAAATCGTTGGCCGACTCGTTATCGCTCCACCTCCGACTAGTCTAACTTGAATTTGACTGGCATTTTGAAAGAGGGAAGGTACGTCATTCCCGACACTTTCTATTCCACCTTCGACGCGTACTTTCCTTCGCAGTTTCTCGCTTCCTTTTCTTTCCTTTAATATCCAGCCCTTTGCAATGTACATACCTCGTGTTTCTTTCGGCAGCTTCTCTAATCGCGGCAGCGATTCTCCACAGCTGCGAGAACTGCTTAGGAAAAACTGGCTAAATTTAATCTTGTTCGAGCGTACGTATTACTCGATTATATACCGTCTATCGATAAAATATTACCTATCGTATAAAGGCGGAAGAGTGGAGAAGATTTTGCAAGAGAAATCGTGATAGCCACTTTACAATTTTCATTGTACTTCATCGAATGACGTTAGAAGTGACCTTTTGTATCGATACGAGTACGCAATGGCTATTTTCCGATGTACGTCAAATGGAACACGTATACGTATGGGTTTGCGTAATTGTACGCAAGAATGCGTCACGCATAGCAGTTCTGCAGCAGATGGAGACCACGGGAGAAAAACATGACAAATACATTTTCCTGAATTTCTTCGTTTTAATGTTCTTTTATGATTAAAAAGGAGCGTTTTAACATGACGTCGAAAAAGATAAAAACAGCCAATCAGATCGAAAGGCGGGTTGACGGGTAATATTTTGAAAAACGCGATAAAGCACGTGTTTAGGAAAACGTATTTTCTGGGGGGGGGGAAAGGTAGAAAATGTGGCTCCTCGTGTTCTCCCCTTGCGCTCTTCGACTGTACGGAGATAAGCTTCGACATAAAATTATGTCCGCAATTTCTGGCGAATGAAACGTCTGAAAATCGAAAATGCACAAGAATCACTCGCAACTTATAAGAATTTACAAACATATTTGATCGTTCTGACGTATTCACGTACATCAGAACACGCAGTCCACTGTGACCACACAGCCTATTTTATCCTGCATCCTCGTTTATCGAAAAACTATGAATTTTGTGATCAATTTTCCCTGCTCAAGCATCAGGAATCAATCGCGTTGAATTTTCCGTGAAACTCGTCGCCATGTACGCGGCCTGGACTCTCTCGAGAATCGTTTTCCGGCAGCTCTCGCCATTCCCGTAGTTACTAGCAGCGCGGGAAAATTAGTAGAACAAAGAGGGGTAGAAAGAGAGAGAAGGAAGAGCATAGAAAAAAAGAAAGACAGAGAGCAGCTTGCCGGCCAACATGCCGCATACCGGCAGAGCCAGCAACCAGCAGCCAAGTATCATCGCGTCAGCTACGCTCGAGTTTCTTAATGTAATTTTTCTTTTTTGCCTCCATTCGCTTTACGATCGAAACTTTTGCCCTCTTCCACCTCTTTTGCCATAGCCGTGTTCCTGTCGTCCCGTCCCTACGCCCTTCACCTCACCTCTGCCTCCGTCCTTTCCTTCCTCCTCGTCTTGTTCTCCCGCCTCTTCGTGGTCCACCTTCGCGCGCCCCATCCCCTTTTCGTTTCCTTTTCGTGTGCTCGAACGGCTCGTTCAAGCACGAGTTTGCCAACTTTCGTGATTCTACGCGTTGCCCCGATCTTCCACGCTCTGCCTTTACGTTCTTCCTCCCTCTTCCTTTCCTAGAACCATCGTCCACAAGGCTCGGCCGTAATTATGCATCTAACTTGGGGGCCCGATTAAACGATATTTCGGCCATAGGAGTGGGGAAAGAATGCCTCTATCGAGCCGTTCTCTCGGATCCTTACTTTACGACGCGTTCGTTGCACACGCTCGCGTCAGACCGGAATAACAGAAACGCGGAGATCACGCTGATTCGGGTTTTATTTAGGCTTGGAGAGGATCAAGGCTGAGATGGCCTCGATGGTGGATCCAGCGAATCAGGGGTCACAAGATGAGATCGTGTACGAAGAAGAAACGTCTGAACTGGTTCGTGTATTTATGGAATCGGACTAGGAATTTTACGAGCCAGGAACTGTTATAAATACTGCATTAATGCGCGGTTCATTAAATGACGTCACTTAACGGCGCGTACGCGGCTATTTTAGTAAGCCATAAACGAAGCAGCCCTTCTTCCAACGCGCAACTTTTTGCACGTTCGCAAAAAAAAAAGAAAATAAAGAAAAACACGCGTTCATTCAGAAACGTCTCTGGTCCTGCGCGTTTGCTGCGTGGAATTCCGTCGACTCGGAAAGCTTGCTATACCGAACTAAGCGAATTTTGCCAGGCGTTTTGAATTCTTTTCTCCGCGTCTCGGTTGAAGTCGACCGTTTAATTCAACGAAGAACGAGCACGCTGCAACTTTTTGCGCGTACCATCCGCAGTCGAGACGAAGGATGGGACTCGGGAGGATGAGGGATCGAGATTTCAAAGCGAGATCCAAACGAGAATTGCGACCTTAATACCGAATGGAACGCGAGAGCCGAACAAACTCCGGTGAACTCGAGTTTCTCTATTGCACATCCGAAAGACTGCTTCCATTGAGCTTGTCAAAAAATCGAAGCCAAAGCGAATGCTTTTAGGGAATCATTCGCGGCATTTCTATCTCGAAGAAATCACCATACTCAGAGCGAACCAAAGAGAAAACCAAAAGAAGCAAAAAGAAAAGAAAGGAAAGAAAAACAATCTTCAAGCCGTGGTTCGGAACGAAGTATAACTTTTAATCCCTGCAACGATGATGATAATAGGAGTATTTCTTAGCTTATCAAACGCTTTATCTCGTGGAAAGTTCTTCGTGCTGTGCAGGAAACGCGTTGCAGCACGGGGAATAAATAAAAGAGGAGGAAGAGTGGGCGGGGGTTGAAGAAACGATCCGTGTACCAACATATCGCTATCGAGTACCTAACATACGAGTACATTACATGCACGTTCAATTTTAAGTCAATAAACTTGCTCGCGATAACTGCTGGCTAATAATAATAACGCGAAGCATAAATGGGAACTATTCGCCTTTCCAGCTCGGATAGTAGGCACGGATTCTTTCGCCATCAGACACTGTAGAGGGAACCAGTACTCCCCTCTCTCTCGTTCTCTCGACTCGTGTTTATATCGGAAAGGATTCATACGGTATAGGAGAATCGCCTGTATCCTTTGATAAAGATTGGAAACCGGCGTGCGTATATTCCCGTTAATCCTCGCCAAGGATTTTCGCTTCGAATTTTATCCCCGCCGTCGATGTTTCCCCTCCGGCGTCCCTCGTCATCGATTCTTTACCCCGTCCTTATGTGGCGAACGATGACCAAGCTATTCAAACGATGACAGCGTTCCGGCACGTTCTCCGTCTTTCCGCCCTTCGACGTTTTCTCTTCTCCCTTTTCTCGTAGTATCGATTCTCTGTCCTTTCTTGATGGCAAGAGTTTACCACGAAAAAAAGCGAAAGAATCAATGTCCGACCATTTCCATCCAAAAGCGACGTATCGCTTTAATTGTTTTAACGTAACGTCGCGAAGCAACGTTATGCAAATACGCTTTCAAATTTAATGTATCGATACAAGGTCTATTAATTATCGATGATTAAAGTATAAGATTCGTACGAAGGATATCAAAGAGCTGATATACGAAAAAAAAGCTCGAAAGGTAAAATTTTATCCATATATAATATATATATATATTATATATGGATTATATATCTTATATATATATG
>JACXIK010000003.1:3872036-4216407 GCA_014737385.1 Bombus superbus
CGTGCATTTGTCCGCTCGTTCCTTCGTCTGGATCGTATTAATCCGTCGCTAATGAGCAGCGTCCGATTGCCGAGTGGAAACGCGCGAGTATCATCCTCGAAAGGAGCGGGATGGGAGACGGGCTCATTACGGGCCACGCCGCGTGTGCTTCGTGACTGGCTCAATATTTAACGCGTCTCGAGCCGTTCCATCACCTTTCGATATCTCGACACCTGGTCTGGAGGATTAGAGAACTAGTCCCGAGACTCGCGACTCGATGGTCGACTGGAATCGATGTTCGTTGATTACCGATTCACTTATTCGGACACGCTCGTTGGCACTGAGTGCTTACTTCCGAGGAAAGTCAACGAGTGTGGAAGGACAAACCATTTGGAAACCGTTTTGAAAGAACGGTTTGTAAAGAATACGGAGACTTTTGTGAGCGGCAGAGAAAGCTCGAAGTAACGGTTATTTGATATTGACAGAGAGGAGAAAAACTAAGTTTAAACGTGTCAAAATTCCTAGCAAATAGAGTTGACAATGTAAAAAATGAGCGGCCATCGAGGTTCAACTTAGACAAATATCGAAACCGGACAAGAGGGTTCTTAGAATCAACGAAGCATAACCAACGATCAATCGTCACCTTTGCTATCTGGTTGCTCAGCTTTGAAAAATCCCTCGCAACCGCAGAGCGTTAATTAACCGAAAAGTCACAATTACGATTCGAGCGCGCGTCGAGCACGATAAAAATCCGAATTCCCCGTGTCCCTGGATTATCTGGGGGATCTGTGAAAGGAGAAGGCAGGCTGTAAGCTCGCGGTTAACAGGCGTATTGATCTGGACGGTTGGGTCCACTGGCCGGTTTGATAATTAGTCAATCAGTCAGCGGTGTGCGTTGTTTTATTGAAATACGGTCTCGAATCGAGGGCCAACTCTTAACAAGCGGCGCACGGTTCATTCATGCCGGTTAATTCCCACCCTGTTTCCTTTTCGCGTTGCTTCGTTCAGCCACTTTTACGCGCACTGTGTCATTAATCGTTCGATTAAGCCGCCCGATAACGCCCTCTCCAGGAGAGCGGTTCACAGGCGTACCACCAGCCGGCGCCATAACTCCCTAGCGTGGCAAGCCGCGGTTACGAAAGAACGAGCCACGATCCCGGCGTTCGCGTTCGTTGGAGAACCTGCGACCGCCTACCTGGATCATCGGTACCGATTTTTCATTCGAAGATACTTTATTCGCCACGCATGCGGCCGCTCGAGACGTCGTGAAACATAGGGACATTTGGATGGACATGAAAATACACTCTTATCGATTCCGCGAACCCGAACGATTCCTTGCCTACCCTGAACCGCGTCAATAATTAATTACAAGGTCGGATTGAGATTGCGTGGATGGTCGGGAAGTTCTTAACGAGACCAAAATCGAGGAAGGAGTCGCATCAACCGCCATTGAGTTTCATCGATTCAATTCTTGAGAATCGTTCGATGATCTCAGAGAATTTTGGTGTCTGGTAATCATGGAAAATTTCGGTATCTGGAGACCGTTATTTTAGAAAATTATTACTCTTTTTAATAAAATGCAGGTAAAAAATATAATAAGCGACTCGATGGATACATTGATCCTCCGATTCATTAGTACATAGTTCTTAATTTTTATGTTGTGTACAGAAGTAATTTCTCTAACTATTATTATAGAATCCATTACAAAAAAAAAAAAAAAAAAAAATGAAGAACTTTTTACTCTTCAACTTTCTTTTCTATTTTTTATGTGGCTATTCTATATGTACATTACTGTGCCATAAATATCGAGACATAATGATATTTCGTATAAACTGTATGCCTTTCACTGTTTTCATTTCCCAGTTATTTTACTAAGAATTTATTATTTTATATTATCTCTTGCCAAATCCCTAGCTTGTACCTGTTTTAATCCCGGTTAATTGCTCAATTCTGCAAATAAAGCGGTCGCACAGAACCGACCGGTTGAAAATAGTTCCTCGGGAACGGAAGCAACAAATAATCGTCCAAGGTGCGGATGCAAACCGCGCGTAACGCGGTTCCCGGTCGCGCGAAAGCGAAGAAAGAAAGAGAAGGACGACGAATGTGAATCGAAAGGAGGGTGACATACCGAAAACGAGGAAAGAACGATCGTAAGACACAAAGAACGAGAAAGACAAAGATACAGGGAGAGGGAGGGAGAGAGAGAGAGAGAAAGAGAGACGAGTGGCCGAAAAATAGAGAAACGCGTTAGAATGGATGCGCCCCATATAATTTCTGCGATGCTTCTCGAGCCTTCTTCTCTTCGCCTCGGAGATCATCCCTGAACTGTGTCGAAGAGTCATCGTCTATGAGCTGCGAGCCTCGTGTCATTGTGTCAGGCTTACGACTTCGTGGGTTGATCCATTGTCGCGGAACATGCGTCCTGTGAGCTTAGAGGCACTATAGAATCAGTTAAATTAATCAAAGATTATATTGATTAAAAGATAATAGGTTGTTAGAAAGCCTCCAACTGTTAACCCTTAATTAATTTATCCTATAAATCTCACCTCGTGCGAATCTTATTTTAACATACCATCGATGGTTATTTTGCTTTTTTGAAATGGTATATTGCCGATTTTTTAAATTGGATCGATTTCAACGGAGATGTTTGATTAAAAATTTTCGAAATTCGATGTATTAACGTCAGGTACAGAAAGATTCGCAGAGTTGTGTAATTGATCGAAGATATAATTGGGAACGAACTAGAACGAATTATTATAGATCTTAATGACGGCGCCTATGGGTAGTTTACACTATACACGCGTACACGTTATATATACGTAGTACCGAATTTGCAGTCCAAAGCAAACCGTATGTCGGACATCGGCACGATTTATCGCGTTGACACGTGTCTCTTACCGAGACGCGTTTCGCCCCTGTGCACGGCCTCTCTTTTAACCGCGATTAAAATACATTTTCGAGGATAGAACGACCGAATTTCCGCGGACCCCGTTCTCTTACCGTGAAATGGTTAACTCTTTCGTCGTAATTTATAACCGCCTGTGATCCGGTCTCACCGAGAGCTTTATTAAACATGAAATGGAAGCCATGTTGCAAGAAACATTAAACTATGTCTTGTATTTGGAAAACTAAATTTAGAAAAATATAAAGATATCTTGGTGGAACGGAACATTAACTTCTAGAGGGGTGAACACGGGATAATTTTCGTAATTTGTAAATTCAAATTCTATTTTCGTAAATTCAACTTTTGCCGAAAATATCACACGTTTATTGAAGTTTGGAAAATTTAAGTCTGACAAGGTGCAGTCGATTAAAAGAGCGCACGAATTTTGCTGAAAGTTCCCGCGCACGTATTAAGTTATTACAGACGACGTTTCTATATATTTAGACATTTTCTAAGCTTAGCTTCTGCTTCAGAATATCATGCGATTGTAATATTCGTGTACATTCGCTCCCCTAAAATCCAATGTTCCATTTCATCACAATTCACGCCCTTTTAATAGACCGCACGCATCCTGGTCCAATTTTTCCCCTTTACCAAATCATCGACGAAAGGAGAAGGTAAAAGAGAAAAGAAAGGGAACGAGGAGGCAAAGAGCGCACGCAAGCTGGGAACAGGATCGCGCGAAGCCAAAGATCGAAGAAGAGAGGCTGCTCGTACAGACACGTTGGCCGACCGGACAGATATGATTTATATTTCTTTCCGATCGTTCACATTAAAAATGGTAAATGCTCTTAATGACGGCATTAATAATTGTATTCAACGAACCGCCGGTATTGACCTGAAGACACCCGTGCGAGGCACGCCCGTAGAATACCCTTGTAACGATCTGGTCCGGCATTCATCTGGGCGGAGAGAGATCATTTGTGAATGAGCGAACATTCAATGGGCACACTTTTGATCCCGACATTATTAATTATCCGCAAGTAGCTGCTAGGCGCTTTGCTCTCTTTTTTCTAGCCATGCACGGACTTTCCATTGCGGAGAACCCTCGTGTCTTTGACCCGTGACTCAACATTGGAGTCGTTTCGAAATCGGTTGGATATCGGCTCATTTTCTTCGAAACATTCTGAATTTCGTAGGTATGAAACTTATTGTTCATTTAACAGTGCCATATCAGACTGCATTGGCTCGCATAACGACGAAACCACTTAAAAATTTTCAATTTTTGTACAGATGCGAGAGGTAAAAGATAAAATACAACGAAAAGCCTAATCAGAAGTATGCAAAATCGAATAGTTAAATTTATTGAAACACTATCGATTATCTATTTCTGTCTAACTGGGAACTAGGTAAATTTACGCATACTTGACAACTTTCCAAACTCGAATTTCTCGAAAGTGAGATCTTCAAGGCAATTATGTTATTCTTGATTTTCCTCTTATTTTAAGCTACAGAACGTTCCCGATTTCACTTGAACCATGAATCTAAGGGCACGGTGTATATTCAACGTCAACGACCCCTAATTTCCTTTACCGCCAATAACACCAAATAAAATTTCAAGACATACCTTTTTACGTATCACTTCTATCGACAGCCAGAAAGGACTTCATCTCACCACGAAGAAAGAAAGAAAATTCGCATGTGGTGGCGGAGCCGGATATGATCGTCCTCAATAGGCGTCTAACCGAAGGCGGGAAGAGATCGCTGCGGGCCATCGGAAATCGCTGGAATCGCGACCCTTATCGCCTTATTAGAGAGGGGCAACTTGCATGGCGTCCTAGGCCGGACGCGGCGTGGCGCGGCGGCAGGTTTATCGGCCGCCTGTATCAGCGTACTCACGCTCCCTTTCATGGTCTTTAAACCGGCGCACTTAGCATGGCCCGTCATTATTTAACGGTGAGTAATAAAGTTGTACCACCAATTAGTCGACGGCGTGGAAGCACGCGCATCAACGACGCGGAGCCGGTAGCCGTACTTGCGTATCGTGGCCGACCTATCGCTGCGATATCTCGTTTCGATCGTCCGGGATAAAATCGGTAATCCGAGAATAATCGTTATTATCCCGATGCACGGATCATGCTTCGAGAAAATGTTGGATCGCTGGTTGGCAATTTACTTGACGTTCGATTGCTACGCCGGAAACAACTGCTTTCCATCGATCGACACAGCCATCGGGGATCGCTTGGAGAAAGATATCTGGGGAGGTGCTAGGTGGTTACGTGGAATCATTGTATGTTTGCTAGAACGCAGATTGAGTATCTTGTGGATGGTAGGAATAGTGTATAGAAGAGTTCTCCTCTTCTATGACGGAAAAGTATATAGAATCGTGACGATTTGAAATTGAGTCGATTGCAAGATGGGATGATCAAAGTTGACACATGAATTTTGCCACACTTTTCTGTTCGATGGTGTCTAAAAAGCAGCGAGAATTAGTACGCGTTTTTCTATCCAAATAAAAGTTCATTGATAGATAAGTATTGGATGTTCATTAAAAGACAGGACGAAAATCTCATAGATCATAGAAAAGGCGAAGAGTGTCTGTCGTGGTTGATGTTGTTGTTCGATTTGAAAGAAGTCGATTGGAAATATACTGACGTCAGAGCAACGAATCTGTGCGTAACCTCTATGAGGATGATTTTTATTCAGATATTTTTATTCGGCCAGCGTAGGAATAAAATGGAACGGAAAGACAAACAGCAGCGGTCGCGTGTGAGTGAGCCACGGGAATGTAATTAATGAGCAGTTTGGCGGTCGGCCGGACAGCTGTCCCGTTTTTTTTCTAACCCGGCGATGGACGGAGTCGCGGTACCGAGAACGGGAGAACGAGAAACGTGAAAACCTTGCGTGGAAGCGGTCTAGAAGACGCGTCTTCGGACGCGGCGGAAGGAACAAGATGGATTGCCTGACACTACCGGACAAGATCAATTGAATTTCTATTTGGACGTAACCGAGACCCGTTTGCCTCTAACCCCTCCTTCTTTATCCACCACCAAGTCCCCCTTACCGCGACAGCCAAACTCTAATTCTTCTTCTACCGGTTGTCGACGTCACGATAATTGTAGAAAGTGATCTACTGGAACTTGATCCCTTGTTCCCCTATCTGATTCATCGGTTATTCAATAATAGTCACGGTCGTTTGGATCGTCATTTTATTAATTTACGAATGCTGTTGGAATTGTTTCATTGAAGTTGGCATTGGAGTATCTTGCGGCTGTTGGACGTGAGTAGCGTGTAGATATATAGGCCTGCTAAAAATTTTCAATTTCTAACAAAACTTTGGTATTTGGTCTTGATTATAAATTTCAAATTGCATGCATATGTATTGTATGTACTTTCCTTATTAGATAAATTCTATATTAGATCTTCTTCTATATTATGTATTAGATTATTTCCTTGATGTTTTTATTACGTTTATTATTAATCAATTCTTTCTAGTTTCGAAGCTACTATAATCACCTTAAGCCTTTTCATCGATGCTGTGTTTGGAGGTAGAACTGTATTTTCGATCCAATTGCGTCTTTCTATTGGTACACAATTTCTGAGAAAAACATGGGAGATCAATCAGTAACCGTGATTTCTAGTTTTTTTTAATAACTGGAGCATGAAGATTTGAAAATTGCAGTAGGGTTAAGAAAGGGCAGCAAGTATAATAAATATAGACAAGCAGCGTAGAATCTTGATAAAACTTGGTATAATGCGTTATATTACGAGTAAAAAAAATCATGACACGTCAAGAAATCGATCTTTGCACAATATTATTTACAGATATCAAAGTAACCAGACCTGCAATTCGTTTCAATCTCTAAGAACCCGAAGAACGAAGGTGATTGCGTTAATAACTCGTTCGACAGTTTCGTTCGAATAAACAGTTTCTGCAAGACACAAATAAAAATGTACGAGTATTATATTCCTCGACTATGGTGAGATAGCCGAGTGATAATAAATGGGTTTGAAAGTAGCTGCCTAATTACTTCCTCGGACACCGCACGAACTCGCGATGCAACCGTTGATATCGCTACGAACTTTTTCCTTTTTCCCGGGCCCCGCGTCGGCTACCGGTTTTACAGCGACCGTTGAATTTAACTGTCTATTAATTAATGCGGACCGATTAATTTCCGTCACGGCATAAAAACGCAGTTCCATGGAAAATTATGATGGCGCAAGGTCTCGCCTCCGCGCGATTTCCTTACGATTCGTGTGTCATCGAACCATCGTTCTGCGGATCCATGTGAAAAATACCGAGAAGTCGCGTGTATTTGGTTTCGGGAAACTAGAAAAGAGGCAAAGTTGAATTTGCATACCGTGGAGGCCTCTTTCTATCTTTTCTTTTCTTCCTTCACCGCTTACTTTTTCTTCTTTCCTTTCTCTTTGCTCTTTGCTTGTATTTCTTCTCTCTCCTCCTTTTTTTCTTATCTTTGTCGTTCTTCTCTTTCTCCTACTCTGGTCCCTTTTCTTTCGCATGCTCTTTTCCCTACTTTTTCCTCTTTTATTTCTCTTGTGTCTCTCGCTTCTCTTTTTCCTTTCTTCCCCTGGTTACATCATTTTCTTCCTTCTCTTTCTTTCTTCTTTCCCATTCCTTTTTATTTCTTTCGTTTCTGCTCTTCCTTTTCTTCTTTTCCTTTCAATCTTGATATTTTTGTTCTCCCACTTTTCCGCCCACCCACGTGTATTCTTGGAAGTATCTACAGAAATTTGTCATATTCATAAAAGTATATGAAGTGTAAGTGAGATAGAGAGACAGATTTTTCTGCTGATTCATTGATACCAGTACATATTTCCAGAATAAAATAACATTGTTAACAACTTGAAAAATAAGCCTCTAACGACATGTTTGCACATAAACTTTTTCATCTTTTTGATGTCTACAATTTACCCTGTATATAAATATCCATCAAATATTTTACGACATCCTGTATGAGTACAGAGTTAGAACGAAATAAGTTAAACCACGTAATAATTGTATTAAATCAAATTCGAAGTTGGTAAGTTTCATTCAAGTAAACAAGGGTTAGCGATACTGTCAGAGAATCATCTAGAATAGCTTCTTTGAGTACATCAACCGTGACTAACCATTAAAATACCGGCCTTGATAACTGGTAGCATGGTCACCCAGTTTTACGTCATTCGGCAATTTTTCGCGGTACTTCGTTTCTTTCCACAGTCTGGTATCACTCCCCGCGAGCGCATTTTCGCGGTCAATAACCGATTGTGGTATCGTTTGAACCGCGATACGCGTTCGCCAGACTTGGTTTATTCCTTGAAACGACGATTGTGAAAGTTACTGCGATAAGTAGCGAGAGTGGTTCGAAACGAAGAACAAAATAATTTCCACGATATTACGCGAAAGCGGTGATAATTTAAACAGCTCTCACTGCGTGCGAATACATAGCTCGTAATGAAATTAATATATTGAATAACGTTAATATAATATTAAATAGTACTAGATAATATTAAATAATAACGTTAAATTGTAAGGGATTAATACTGAAATGAAAGTTTGAAATAAAAACTTGGCAGAAACTTGATAGTAAAGAATAATAAAAATTTTGTATAAGGTCCCGTATTATTTTTTGCTGTCTCTATGAAATAACGTAAATACGACGCCGCCATAACGTTATGCTCTAATGTAACACATGCTACCATAATAAACTTCATTACACTGATGTCTTTCAAATGACCACGGTACAGCGTGAACATGGAGGAGCAAGTATAAGCGCGCAACGCGAGCATGACGTCGACATAAACGCCAGAGAGGTCTAACAAAAGTTTAAAAAATTATATTCTCATGGTCTCCTACTGATCTGAAATAAGAAATTACTCAGATTTATGTACCCCCCAAAGTTCTTCGTCCGAATAGTATAATACTCATTTCTTTTACTTGTGAAATAGTTGTGATTTCCTAGTATATTCGTGTCCTTTTGCGAAGTAGGAAAGCTCGTTTGAAGCGAAAACCGCGGAAAGTTCCCTGCGTGCACCAGGCAACACGCGGTTCAATGTATCATTAGGTAGTCATTGCGATCACCGTGGGTCCCGTTGGTACACGCACGATCCGACGGACACGTAGGTAAGCCATCCTGGCTTCATTCACGTCAGATGCGAGGCGACCACGTCATTTATCTGCCAACCATTCCGGCTAACGATGCATTGCCGGTTTGTTGGTCGAACGTCCTGCCATCCTCGTGTTCCCTGCACGAGCTTCGTCTGGAATTTCGATCTTTTTTTATGCCTCTCAAACAATTCTTTTGCACTTAAGGTAATATCAATGTAATTTGCATTCGCGCAATTTTATACGTCTGTTCATACAATTATTATGTTTCTCTATAGCAAAAGTATATGCAAGTTAATTATGAATAATTCCTGCGAGGAGGAGGATTTCTTGCATTTATATTAATTGTAAAATATAACGCGAACCATGATACTTGTTGATACTTGATGATACATGAAATTTGTTAAATCTTTGAGTACGTATACGTTTTCTGTTAGGGTACATATATATTAACATTAGATCTTCCGATATTAAGAGTAGTATACTCAATTTATTTCCATATAATATCCTTACCATTCCAATTCATCTCCATTGAATATTTTCCATAACAAATCAAGTCCAAGTATACAAATAAAAAACAACAAACGCTTATCTCATAGTTCTAGGCAAATTTTACTACTCGTTCACACCACTACGGGGTGTCGACGTTCCCTTTCAGTATCGCAAAAGATGCAAACAGGCTCTTAGTGTCTTATCTTTGTCGTGCATGTTCAAGGAAAAACAGTCAAATAGTTTTTGTTGAGACCCATGGCACAGTTCGCTAATTGCCCTAGAGGATATTTAAGGTGCGTGTAAAATTTGGGAGTGGCACGTGGTGGTGCGCGCGGCCGTGCGAGAGGGTGGAAGCACGGTCGTCTCTGCTGGCGACAGAGGAGCCCGCTCGCTTCCGGAACACGCGAAACTCTCATTAACTTCGACCGGGCGCGATATTGTATTGCGCTTTAAAGTCGTTCCACGCTCCTTCGAGCGGAGACGCCGGCTGCGAGCGGCGGCGGCAACGACTTAAAAAAAGTTCCAACCACGGAGACCGGAGTTTAATGGGTGCCACCACAAACGACAACGTCGATACTCTTCAAGGGAGAACGATGAGCGAATTTCAAACGCTTCTGGATCGCAAAACCATCCATTGGAGTCGTACGATATTCCATAGGATTCATTGTTAACTGATAAAATGCCGTGCTATACGTACGATTGTTCCTGTGTATTAAGTATGATTCTGATAGATATGAAATGAATATTTGATTGGTAAATATTGTTATTTGTTACATTTTGTACTTCTCTTCTTGTGTATACTAAGCGATACTGGGAATATTTCAAACGCTTCTATGATGAAGCAAGATCATGCACTGAAGGCATACGATATTTAATGTAATTTTTAACGGTATTGTGTTTTATGTCCGTCCCTATGTATCATGTTCAATCTATATTATTCACACGAATAATCCTCGTTCGGTATCATGTTTATTATTTGGCATCGGAGGGAGAATGATGAGTAAATTTCAAGCTGTAGCGAGGATGATGAGCGAATTTTTGCTTTTGAATTGCAGAAATATTCCCTCGAATTTTTCAATATCTAATTGAATTCATTATAAAGTGACATCCTACACATGTAGTTACTTCCGAACATGAATAATCATAATATGTACGATAACTTACAAGGTTTTGAGTCTTTCTTATATACCGATTATAAGTGTTCACCTTACAACCGAATAATTTGCAAGAATTTCGCAATCAGCTCCTACTTTTGCGTGCACACGTTGGTTGGCGTTCAGGCAGATCAATATAAAATATTGAAATTATTACACGGTCTTCTTTATTACGAGTAGCACCTTTACCGACATCAATTACGTTCATACATATTATGCGCATTAATTTTATTTGCGCCCAGCCGATTCCGCTACTGGTAATTCTGCACAAACGAGATTAATGTACATTAATTAAAGATGGGTGGGGGGAGAGGAATAGCGCGATAAAAGGACGTACGGAACAAGAAGCGAACTAAAAAGCAAGCCTTTGTGATATCGAGCCTGCCGTACCAGTTTGATGGTATAGTGTCCAGAAACCTCGATGGGGATCCTGTCTAGTTGCATACACATTACGCTTGGTAAACAATTTTATGTTATAAGTGAGTACATTGTTCTAATAAAGGAGACCTGCGAGTATCTTGTTAACGTAATTGCGGTGATAAACGCACGACAATACGCGCTTTGATTTACGCTTTGTCGGCGTAATGGTTCTGAAGTTATAGCATTAAAATAATAAAATTAATTCCACTATTATATTAAAATTAATTTCATTCTTCATTCTTTGCATTGAAATCTGCATTGAAAATATTCTTTCACGAAAGAAAACTTTTAAGCCATAGATTGCAAAATTTGATATATATAATCTAACACACAGTACCTCACGAGACAATTTTTATGAATATATTGTATATATTGTAAGAATACTGTAACCACACTCGATTATCATGGTCATATTGGTAAAATTTGAAACTAATTTGAGAATGTATATTGTAGAAATTAAAATATTAAGGCATCTAATTATAGAATATTTAGATCGTAATATTCAAAGTCTCTGCTATCCTATCTCTACTTAACCATCTAACTTAACTTATACTTCACGAGGGAGCACGAATGTTGCTTCAAAATCTCAGTCTGCCAACTGTCAAAGCCCAAGTACACCAGTACACCAGTAACCCAGTATCAATCTCTACATTAACCTAGCAAATCCACAGTCCTTGAGGACCTCAACAATACGAGTCACCCCTCGCCACTTCTTTCTTCACCCTTACCACTAAAATTCGCGATCCCCTCGAAACCATCTTCGCCAAGTTTCTTCTCTCGACTTTAATTTCCAATATCGAACAGTTGGATCTTTCGGAGTGGGAAACATCAGCGGCACCGTGGTGGCGTTGCTGGACCATCATCGTATCAATGCGCCTTGGATTGACAGTACCGCCGGTGATAAATGATATTTCCAGCGGTCCCTCTTCCCCGTGGTAGTTCCGCGTTCGCCGTGGATTCACCCCTGCTGAGAGAGAGCTCGATCGGGAAGAGGGTGCCTCGGACCGCTCGCAGTCTCAACAGACAGCGCCGAGAGAGAGACTATGAGAGAAGATATCCGCGGTGAGAAGTAAACACGTTATACAAACGAATGCGGGATCGATAGCGTTGCTCGGAATCCCGTGAAGACGTTCTCGTCTCCTCTTTCTTCATTTTTCGTCTCGTTCCGTTTCCTCTCTCTGTTCATCGTTCGAGACGTGCTTTTTCCAGAACGACTGTGTTCTCTTTCGATGAATAGACTCTCTTTAGATACCGCAGGATACTAGTCCGCGGAGCACTTGATGTTCCGTGATCAATAACGTTATATTGGAATGTAATTCTCCGATTTATCGAGGAAAATGATTTACTTGGAGCACGTGGAGATTTCCGACGGGGGTGTAAGTGGAGATCGTTGTCGATGGTGGGGAAGGGTTGCAGGCAATGAAGTTAATCTTTGCTGTAGTTGACGGGGTGAATTGCGTTGTTTCAATTGCAGGTGAAGCATCCGAGCTTTGCAAGTTTATAAATATTTTTGAGAAGATATCTTGACGATTTGCTTTATCGGTATCAGTGTGTGTACATGAATGCGTGAAAGAAGGGAATATCGTTTACGGCTTTTAAACGTTTACTGAGTGATCTTGATAGAAGAAAATGACGTTCATCGGATAAAATAATAAAAAATGTCTTTCCCACTTTGACTGATACATAAGAAAACAAAAGATACAAAAGCATATATAAAAAGACTGGTCTTTTTAAGAAGAATTAATTTTTAGACAGAGAATTCCATGGACTCCTTGAAAGAAGAAATCAATTTCCATACGTATATACAAAATTTCGGGAAAATAAATATGGACAAATATCATAAAAACATTTACCTAACGGGTTTAATATTACCAACCAAGAATATTGACATCGAGTTGAGTTATACGTTTCTTCAGCAGCAACAGTACCATTCATCGCAATTCCTCCATAATAAAATCCCCTTTAGAGAAGTTCCATGTTCACAAACCAATACGGTCGGAGTATTTAAATTTCAAAACCCTCAGGGGAAGCATCATTGCGTCGTCGTGCTCGCTTTAAGAAAGTGAGATTTCGACAGAGTTCAAATCCCTCATGACAGGAAACAATAAGCATACTTGACAATTGAAGAACTAGTCGTCGACTATTAGTTATAACAGGTGACAATATTTACTTTTTCCATTATAAGCTCTTAAATAGTCGCTTGGGATTTCTCGCAAAGCGGGAAGATACGTCACACCGTGAATGGACCTCATACCTGCGTTCAATGTTATTAAATCCTGGAAAGCTTGTTAAACGCGTCAGTTCTGCAGCATGGGGAGCCAACGATGGAGTGGAATCGTATCTTAACGTGACGAATTGATGCTACCTTTTTCCGCGCTCTTTCTGAGAAGAGCTATTTTAAAACATAGGCCTTGCTGCGTTTTTTGAAATCATTAGATAGGTACTTTCTAATACGATAGAATGCCTGTTCTTTCATTCGAATTACAATAAACTACATGAAAACCGGTGAATTTTCACATTTTATGAACGTTGAAGAGAATTATCCTCTAAATCGTTTACGATAATAATTCACAATAACGCACAATAGGACTCTATTTATACAAAGCCTGTAGTTCGGTTTGTTTAATCTTCAGAAAATTATAAATTTGAAAAATTTACATAAATCACAGCTGGAAAAATTTATCCATTTACGTGGGTTATTGGAATTGAAATGAAAATAGGTGTATAACTCTAGAACAAATATGACAAAGGGTATCGTATTTTGCTGCAGTTTCCAGTTTCTTTGACCGAGAGATCGGCCGCCCTTTGAACAATTGCTCAGCAGTTTTCCCGCCCCGCCCCGTAACGCCTGCTTTCCTCTTGTTCGCTGCCACTAAATCCCTAGCATGCTATATGCAGACAACCATTTTGAACTTCCTGATACGTTTGCAATCAGCTTCCATATTCAAATGGCATTGTCGCTCAACTTTAAACAATCTCTACGGTGTATTTTCAACCCTCGTTCATGCGGTATTTATACCAAGTCTTTAAGCTTCTTTAAATAAGAGGATCTTGGGAAAACGTACTCTGGGTCATAAACGTTTCATCATAAACGAAGTTTCAAACGAACAGGACCATAAAGTCAGTTGTGAAGCAACGCAAACAAAATATAAATCAATCGAACAATAATAGAGACCGTTTGGCT
Organism: Bombus superbus; assembly: GCA_014737385.1. Taxonomy (NCBI): domain Eukaryota; kingdom Metazoa; phylum Arthropoda; class Insecta; order Hymenoptera; family Apidae; genus Bombus; species Bombus superbus. The sequence continues at coordinate 3,886,256 of JACXIK010000003.1, forward strand.
TGATCCCAATATTCCCAATTTTCCCAAATGGTCACAAACGTTGCCCTTCCTAGCGGCGAAAATTCCGTCCCTTTCGAGGAAGGTACACGAGGCGGTCGAGGGCACACATATGTTACCCCCGGAGATGCCGCGCCATTTCACGCAATACGGAGCCCCAATTTAATTTGTCCTGCGAGTAAGAATCCTTATTCAAAGTAACTGGTTTGCTCCCTGTCCCATTGCTAACCGTCCACAGATGTGTGGACGCACCCCGATCGAATGCTTTTGCTCCGTTAATTTCCTAGTAACGCAAACGAATATTCTATCGTTGCTTCAATTTTCATTTCTATATGATGTATATCGTATTTTCGATTATCTTGCGATAGTAGCAAGCAAAAGATCATCAGCGATCATCCTTGAGCAAAACACGCCCTCAATCACTCTTAATTCTAATAGAAACGAGTAATCTATCGTTACGTTATTTCCCATTACTGCGATATATATCGTAAATGTATTATCACGGGCGTAGATTTTAATCAGAATTCGAATCACGCGATTCTCCTTCCAAGCGAAAGATCATCGGCAATCATCCTTCAGCCGAAAAAGCTCTGAATTCCCTTTAATTTTACAAAATGTTACGTTCTCTATGAAATCCTCCTTAATGATCGGTGTGCACGTTATGAATCTCGTTGTGTAAAATAAAAAATTCGGAATTATTGGGTTTCGGCAATGGTCGATACGTCACATCGTTCGATCCGAAGGTTAGGTACATAAGCTTTTTCACATATAATTAATACCTTGTACCGTTGGGTCCGGCGTAATTATCGTCGCAAGGCTTTCGACGAGGAGCAGCGCATGATCGGAAATCTTAATTACACAGTAGATTCGTGGATAAACCTCGATGTCTTCCTATTGACAGTGAAGCAACGAGAAACTCGAGGAAGGAACGAGAAGTGAAAGAAGAAAGGAAAGAAGAGGAAAAAGCGCACAGGTTCTTATTTACAGCAGGACCAGACATAGCATTAAGCAAACTACCTGAACGACACCTGGGATGACGTATTGCAGCCAAAGTGCGCCGTCTTTATATTTTATGAGTCCACTTCATAAATAGCAGCGTCCCTTAACAACCGAGCAGCTCGAAGACACGCGCCTCCCCACGCGTTATCCCCACCCCGTTTGTCGTCGAAGAGGAAGAAGAAGCCAGAGCTGGCGGCCACGGTGTCTTCATTTTTATGTCGGTAGTGTCGCCCGCACGGTCTCAACGATGTAACACCATAAACAGAATTATTGCCAGCTGTTCCCGGTGTTTTTGTGACAGCCAGGTATATCAAGCGACGCCAACGTCCACCCGGGATGAACGTTACCTTCCAAAAATTCCTCGTGAAAATGAGCAATAAAACTTTCACTCGTCAGCTATCCTTAACTTTATTTTTTTCCGGAAATCTGTTCCGCACTCATCGTGCTACAAGGTTATATATTTATTTTAGATGTTCTCTGTAAACATGTTACACGGCTTAACAAATAGTTTGGAAGTTTGGACATCTCGATTCTTCTTAGCGTTAAGGATTTTAAGGAGAACCGGTGCTATAGTGGTCAAGCATTTACAGTCTAATTACTTGAGTTTTAAGAATTATTTGGAGTCGCACTTTTGATTTTTGATGTTCCAAAATAATTGTCCGACTCCTAAGAATCCTCGAGTAGAGTTACACTTTCGATTTCTCGCGTTTTAATACAACACCTAATTATTGGATCCTAAGAATTTTCTGTTTTTGCTTTTCATCCAGATATCACTTAAATCATCCGTATCATTTATCTCATCATTGGGATGCCAAGAATCCTCGAGTAATTATTTTGAAACACCAAAAATCGAAAATGCAATTCGATGCAGGCCTTCGGTAGAATCCAGAAGAATCCTTCCCTATTTCATCGAATTCAAAATTCCTATCGAATATCCTGCCCCCATCTCCCCACTTCGCCAATGATCAAGATTTCCATGGAGTTTCGCCGACCGAGAACATCGCTTTTCCTTTATCTAAAATCTCCCAATCCCTCACGCGTCCCTCAAGCTTTCATTAACAACAAACCTCGTGGCAAAGGTTACCGCGAGCGAGGAAAATTAAGTCAGTAGGTAAAATTATGGTTCGCGAAACGCTCTTTCGACCCTCGCTTCCTTCCCACAAGTATCGCCCTTTGCGGATTATTATTTATTATCATCATGGCCATTTCTCTGTCGAGCACGCGAGCCGGGATTCGAGCTCTCCCAGCATCATTTGCGTGCTGGTGTGCGTGAAAACGTGTCTATATACACGAAAGGTCTGCTTGTATTCGTGTGGACGCGTGTCCATCCTGATCAGATGGCCGGAGTCCCCGTTGATTTGGTCACCACGTCGAACGAAACATCAATCACTTTTTTTCGGGGTTACTTTACTATTTATAGTTTGTTCGCATGGTCGTCTATTATCTTCGGTAGACGATAATTGTTTCGAAGCGGGACCTTTAGACATAAGCTGATCATTAGCGTCTGCTCCGCTGTTATATCTCACTTAATCCTGGTTTTAGCCTGGCAAGGTACTCAAATCGAACGAGATTTGTGAGTTCATTTTGTAATTCACGATACGTCAGTATGATTGTTTTAATTAAACGATTTGTCAATAAGTTACAATCTCAATGGAATATCAGAACACTTTAACGCAATTGAATTAATGTTATTCGTAAAACTTTACAAGTTTTAAGTATTTTATATTTTATGAATATAGTAGTATTGGTAAATTCTTTTGCAATTATAGTAACAAATTTTTATATAAAAACACGAAATTTAAAAAATAAATTTCATAAATTACGAGTTATCGAATTATTCTACATGACGTAAAATCGTAAAATCGTGGAGAAGAACTCTATAACCTACAACTTGTAACTTGTTATTTCATTAATACTATTAATTGATAAGTTATTCCTTAAGATGGCCCAGAAATAAATATAATTTTTCGATAAAGTTGAATAGCTCTCGGTGTGATGATTTATCTTTTAATAGAATATTTCAAGAAAAGTACTAAATCTTTACTTAACTACTGAATTTAGAGCTTCGATTATATCAGAAAGAATGGTAGAAGAGAGGTTTCGATTCGGTTGGTGTGTTCAATGGAAGTAGCCGAGCCTACTTTCATAATTCTTCAGCTTTCCTCGGCCTTTCTTTCACTCGTTTTCCTGGTCGAAAATGCGCCGGAACGAAAGTGGGATTAATGAAAATACAGAAGGTGAACGGGGGCAGAAGAGACGTGCTAAATGCACGTGTATATAACAGTAAAGAGAAGAGAGAAAGAAAGAGAAAGAGAGAGAAAGAGAGGGTTCAGCAGGGTTGATTAATCGTCGCCGGTCAGGCTTCTAGAAAGAGACGTCACTCGCAAGACTGCCTACGTCTAGCTTGCTCTTTGTTTACCAGTTCGAAATATCTATTTTAGTCTCCTCCTTTCTTTCTCTAGAAACATTGTAAAACGCTTTTCGAAAACTACCGAACCCAAATTTCTTATCTTCAAAAATCCATCCCTCATAAAATCGTTTCCTTTGCATTGCCCATTACCCAAACTACCCTCCATATTACTAGCATCTTTTATTATACTTTACCTCACGGCACGTTTAAAGACTACGGGGAAAAGACATGATGAGTCATATTTGTTATTTCTTACAAGGAAATAATTAAAAAATTCAGTTACCCAAATTATTTTGTTGTTTTATTTCGAAACTAAACGTTTATCTTTTCGTTCTTTACAAAATTTTAAATAATCGCTCGTCATATTTAACGATGAAAATTATTAAAACCTTGACTGTCTCAATAATCATACATTTGACTTCTGTAAAATCTCCTCAACTTAACAGTTATTTACAAGATTAAGATCTTCAGCCCTGACACATTGTTCTCATTCTAAATTAGGTTACCCTTCCACGTAAACGTAAAGCGAAATCGAAATAGACAAATCAGCAAACTTATACTCATCGTGTTTTCCTCCTGCGATCTTCACTCCTGTTTAACCTTACACAGCGGGTTAAACCTCGCTTATCAATTTATTCAATTTTATCAGTATATCTCATGAGGTAGCGTGGAGTCAATGGGGCTGCTCGATGGCGATAGGCCGACGGGGTGCACGCAGACTAAGGGAGGTGCACACATGGCAGAGACATTGTGCGAGGTCGGGTGCTAGGGGAGCCAATATGGGTTTTGTGTGAATAGCGTTAATAGTGGGAGGGGATTGCGGCACAGATCGAAAAGCGGGTGCGTATATTGGGGGTGGCCTTAACTCTGAATCAAAGGGCAGCTGATAGAGGTAACACAGACAGAGCTCCCCTGCGGTAGCCCCGGAGTTTCACAGGAGGTGCTACGTCGGGTACGAGGGTAGCTCGGTTCAGTCCCTTCCACCTCCACCCGGATACGCTTGTGTCCTCGTGGTACCGTAATAAACCGGTGAAAGTTTGCCGGGGTGCCCCTTTTTGGCACGCATGGAACCCTCTATGTACTGTAGATGGTCGAAATCGTCACGAGAACAAGAATCGTTTAATTTCATTGGAAGTTGGCCTGCCGTGGACCTCTGTGTGCCTGTCGTTCCCTGCAAACTATTTTAGGTGGCGTTCAAAGTGCGGAAGGAAAGTCTGCTTGTACTTGCTCAGCCAGTTGACTTTCTAACAACATTAGAAGTGTTTGGTGTTATTGTTAAGTGAACGTTTGGTGACGTGTATATGTGCATATGGAATATATCGCATTCTAACGAGTATTTTAATGAGTTTTGTAAGACACGCATGGATGTGACTTATTTCAAGTGCTAATCAATGTCTTTTGAAGCCATGACTAATTCCACGTATTTCGCCAATAATGACACAGACTACTGGCCTTACCAGCCATCCATCGGTGATGCAATCAACGAACAGAATATATATTCGAATAGTGCATATCCAGTAGCACATCAGCAGATATATCCCAATCCAGGTTACAGTCAAAGGCCCAGTCAGAATCATTCATCCCCTTCCAGCCTCTTAGAGACTCTCTTACGTCATGGGAAAGGAGCAATCAGCCAAGATTACGTCAACCCCGCTGGAAAACCGGTGACACCACCGGATGGACAAAATATATCTCATATTTCCTGTCAGACTACTCCGTACACACCAACGTCCTCGACTGACAGAAAGTCTCCCATTGTTGGTTTTCTATCGGACCCTCAAGAACGAGTTCAGCAGCCAGAACTTCAAAATGGATACGTGCAGAACTATCAAGGTTATCCTACGCAACAGCATTCTAGCAGCTGCGTAACCCCCTCGATGATGACACCCAGCTCACCCACAAACTATAGCGTGCAACAGAGCTACGGTGTTTACGTGAATGATAATAGTAACGGGAAGCAGAGCCCTATCGAAGCTGGCGAGTTCTCGGACGAGCAGTCGCAGCAGCAGGTGGACTATCCGTGGATGAAGTCTTCTTATTCTAACGGTCTGTAGGACAATTTTAATATTTCATATTTGGTAATGGCACGTAAATCGTAACTTATCAAATTCTGTAAAATTTTTATAGTGAAAATATCCAAATACCCTAGAAGGTGATCGGTCGTAGATTCAAGTTTGTCGAATTTCATAGAATTATAGTAAATATATTTAAATATTATAAAATGCAATCACGCGTCCACTTAAATATCATAGAAAACAATGACGTGTGAATTTGAGTCTGACATAGAATCAAGTTTGTCGAATTTCATAGAATTATAGTAAAAATATTTAAATATTATAAAATGCAATCACGTGTCCACTTAAATATCATAGAATACNAATGACGTGTGAATCTGAGTCTGGCGTAGATTCAAGTTTGTCGAATTTCATAGAATTATAGTAAATATATTTAAATATTATAAAATGCAATCACGCGTCCACTTAAATATCATAGAAAACAATGACGTGTGAATTTGAGTCTGGCATAGAATCAAGTTTGTCGAATTTCATAGAATTATAGTAAAAATATTTAAATATTATAAAATGCAATCACGTGTCCACTTAAATATCATAGAATACAATGACGTGTGAATCTGAGTCTGGCGTAGATTCAAGTTTGTCGAATTTCATAGAATTATAGTAAATATATTTAAATGTTATAAAATTCAATCACGCGTCCACTTAAATATCATAGAAAACAATGACGTGTGAATTTGAGTCTGGAATAGAATCAAGTTTGTCGAATTTCATAGAGTTATAGTAAAAATATTTAAATATTATAAAATGCAATCACGTGTCCACTTAAATGTCATAGAATACAATGACGTGTGAATCTGAGTCTGGCGTAGATTCAAGTTTGTCGAATTTCATAGAATTATAGTAAATATATTTAAATGTTATAAAATGCAATCACGCGTCCACTTAAATATCATAGAAAACAATGACGTGTGAATTTGAGTCTGGAATAGAATCAAGTTTGTCGAATTTCATAGAGTTATAGTAAAAATATTTAAATATTATAAAATGCAATCACGTGTCCACTTAAATGTCATAGAATACAATGACGTGTGAATTTGAGTCTGTCGAATTCTGTGGAAATAACCAATTTTTGCTCCCATTAAATTACGAAGATTTGTTTAAGATTTCCTGTACTAATTTGGTAGTTAAAAAAATAGATTTTTTTTCTATTCGATACCATATCGAACATTCAAATATTACAGGCGACGGAAATAGTGTTGGACAGAAACGGACCCGACAAACATACACTCGGTTCCAAACCCTTGAACTCGAGAAAGAATTCCACTATAATCGCTACCTTACTCGAAGACGTCGCATCGAGATAGCACAGGCTCTCTGTTTAACTGAGCGTCAGATCAAGATCTGGTTCCAAAATCGGCGAATGAAGGCGAAGAAAGACGGCAAACTTAGTTACTCCGGATTAGAACCAACCTCAGAAGACGGCATTTCGGCGAGTCAAAATGGTTCTCCCATCGATGGGCTGTTAGTCACAGGAACAACAACCACCGCATCAACATCAATGATGCATTTAGGACAGGCTACGACGTCCGCGCAGTCAATTCCTGTTGCACAAGACAGACTCCACGAGGCGTATCTTCACTATCGCCATCAGCAGCAACAACACGGACTGTACGATAACAATGAATATTTCCAGAAACAGAATTATGGAAATCAGGTTACGAAACTCGATCGTCACGTTAAATCTTAAACACTTTTAACGCTGTACATAATATTCTCGCGAATCGATTAGTAGAAAATAGCAAGATTATAGACTTGTTGATATAATTATTTACCTAGTAGTAATTTCTATGTAGTGTTATCTTGCTAATAATTTTCAAAACCTTACAACACAGGGTTTTCGTTTAATAGAAGAATATGTAGTACTCACGACTATTCTATTCGCGTAATTTATTCAATATTCGGATATATTCAAATTAGTTAATATTATCTCCTTAGGTATTTATCTCAAAGTTAAAGTAATTTTCTACAAAACGTTCAGAAACTGTCGAATACTTAACAATTCAGTTCGTTGTTTGATTTACAATATGGTTTTGTAAGACTGTCGAGTAAACGTGAATTACAGCGTACGGTAAAGTTTGAACTTTAGCATGGAACGTAAGCAAAGAACGTAGTGTTCGGTACAAGATTAGGCCAACTGACCCTGTAACCACTATGATTTATGGTCAAATGAGCTAAACAGTCGAATATCCTGAGGCTCAGGTATCCTGAAAGCGCGGTCGTTCACGGCACATTTCGCTCGGTACGGTCCTCGTCGATTGGTTCGCGTTACAACACTTAGCATCTCCGTTTCGAAGAGAAGCGCGAGCGTCCTTTCGAAAATATTTTGACGCACCCGTTAAAATTCATATTTGGCTGATTAATGACACTGACTCGACGCTTTCGTTACGACACCTTGAACGTGATTTCAGGAACGGTGAGATTCGCAAAAGTCCAGTTGAACGACGGTTTGGCGCCTCCTTGAGCGTTACTCTAATTCCGATGATTAAAGTCACTGGTAAGGAAACGGATTCGTCGCTATAGCTTCCAACGGAAAATTCTCTAAAGAAGACTTGCAGTTGAAAATGAAAAATAATTTATAGATTGTCCATTCAAATATTGCACGGTATCTTTGAATGAAAATTGATAAAGAAGAAAGTTTGGAAAACGAGTAATTGTAAGAAAAATTTTACGGATATTCCCATTAAATATCTTAAAATATGTTGAAATTAAAATTAACAATATGGAAATTGTAGAAGACGATTCGGATAAAAGATTTGTAGAGTTTCTTGTGAAGAAAAGTTTCTAATTGAGAATGTTCTAAATATTAAATGCGGTGGATGGTTTCTTAGAGAAGTTCCTTAATAAGATTGCAGATTGGAGTAAACTTGAACGTTTGATAATAGGAAATGTTTAAAGCTGCAAGTGGACGATGATTTAAAATTTACCGATCCTTGGTTGCGAGTAAAGGCACAGAGTAACAGCGTGGGGAGTCGTAAAGTTAAGGGATGAAGAAGAGTGGGGACGCGCTCGGCAGCTGCGCCGTTCACACGAAACAAGATGGCCGAAAACGTTCCTCGTGCGTGTACAAACGTTTATCTTACGCTTAATTTTTCTAAATAATTCCCAATTAACAAATTAAGTTAATTTACAACTCTTTTGCTCAAATCGTCGAACTTTGTGTGTTTGCGAATTTTTAAAGCTTGTGTTTGCTCAAAAGAATGTGAAGTACACGTTTCAGCAAATGAATCTTGTAGATCCCGCGAAAACGTAATCGTCAGTCCACAGGTTTGTATTTGATTCAAGACTTGCATGGAAACCTCAATGGTAATTATTTAAATCTATTATTATCGTTCCTTGTTGCAATAACTTCCGAGTAACTATAATTTATGACTTATACATACGAGAAACATTGAATGTTCCTACTAGTTAATTAACTACTGTAAATATTACATTTTATAAATGATATTAATTACTCTAGGAAAAATATATCAACATCTATAATCCCAGAAGCAAATATTTTCATAATAGTCACCTAATTCCAGTCACCGTTTAATATAATTTATTAAGCATATGGAGCATTTATAAAAATAACACCTGCTCTCTTGCGACATTCATATCTTTTTTATTCAATTCTTTTGGATCTTAATTGATTACAAGTTAAATAAAATAATTTTATGTATAACGTCCTAATTTATGCTAAAATACATTATTTCAGAAGGGCTAGTATTGCCCGTTATTCAATAATGAATTCATAATACTTCCCATCATAAATTAAAAACAGAAACGATTTCTCTAATACAACCAGAAGCCAGGTATACCGTAAACGGAAATCACTTTTCCCTAGAATTAATTCAGACCGCCAGCGAAGATTCTCGTCAGTGGACTCTACCAGCAACCGCACGAAAGCGATTCGACAAACGAGGCTGGTGAATCGCAAGTCGTGTCGTCGTTATCGGTCGATCGCGAGGCGTCGATGGCGATCGATAAAGCATTTTAATGGGGATCGCGGTTTTCCTTTATCGTGAGGATTCCTCGTGCACGACAGCTCGTCGGCCTTTAACTATACATCTCGCGCTCTTTTCTTATGCAAACGCAGCAGGGTCCATGGTGGAGGAGAGACGTGCCATTTGCGAAATGGTCACGGATTCTCGACCAGAAAGGAGGGGAGAAAAAGAAAGCAAGAAAGAGAAAGAGAGAGGAAAAAGGGGGGCCGAGTAAAGGTTCGTATAGAAGTGTATAGGTAAGGCCACATCGCGAGGAAAGAGAGAGCACAACTCTGGGACGAACGCTGGCAGCGAGAGTGAACCTTCGGTTTCTAGGGGTTGGACGAAGAGAGCGAGGGTCGATATTGTGCTTGACAGATAGTTTCCCATAGCTCCGGCAATCCATCATGGCCGGCACGCGGATACGTATTGGTTTTTCTGCAACGCGTCTTAGCTGTGAACCTCGAATTGAATATATTTTTTTTCCTCTCCACCCTGTCCGGGTAACCCGCGCGGAATTTATCAGCCCTCTTGCTCCTTTCCTCCCTTTTCTAGGTGAGTTTATAAGATTTCATTTTTTTTTTTTGCAATGATGTTTGACAATTTTATCAGATTTAACTTTTATAAGATATGATAGAATATGTCTCAAAGTAACTCCACAAAAATAACCGGATTGCTAAAATTTTTCTGACACGATTGAGATACTAATCAGGAAATGGTACCCTATTATAAATAAAACTATGTACGTGTCACATTTTAAGAATTAAGACGAGCCAATATTTTATTAAACTATTATTATCTGTAAGTATTATTATATTTATTAATGCGGTCATCGTTAGAAGAAATATCCCTCTCAAACGGTTGAAGCCGAGGATGTATGACTGTTTATTGATTATTAATTTTTTTATATTTTCAAATGTTTCACCACGATTTGGTGTAGATTTTGAGGTTTGACTGTTTTCATCGATAAAAATCCTTCAGATGTATTCACCGATCTAGGGTTACCTATCGTATTAAGTGTTAATGATGAATAAGAAGGAATACCTCAAAGGTTATATTCTAACTACATATCTCTATTACCGTACAAGAAACATCAGCGCACGGACCCGCCAACAACAAAAAGAGAACCATTGACCTGGCAACCCTTATTTATGCAAACACATGAAACCGTCCACGCAGGGGTTTAATATATGAGCATCGTGACAGGCGCACAACCACGACAAGATCTACTTACATTAAACCACTGCCACCTAAACTTACTTGCACGAATCATTGCATCATTGGTCTCTAGCGTGTCGTACAACTGAAGGTGGAACCAAGTTCAGTATGTTCATGCGAATTGAAATTAATATATTCCATCTAAACTCTGAATTAAGTAACAAAAAAGAAACAGTTCTACATACGTAACACTCGATATAATTTGACATTAAATATTTTCTATCATATGTAAAACATTGGAATCCTCGTGGGCAAGCAGAACAGTGGTTATCCAACAAGTATATAAGTTTCAATCTTCAATATATCTACAAAACTTTTGCATAAAAATCTATATATACTTTCACTACAAAATAAAGAAAATTGTGAAAAGAGTTACAGAAATATAGAAATGATTACCCAAAAATACAGTTAAACATATTCTACATACATGTACCTACCCATTCTCATCTGTAGTTTACAAGTCATTTCAACCCATTCCTACTTACAAGTCATAAGAAATGTACTTCACGATAATTTGCCGATTAAAACTCTGTATCAACGACGATAATTACTTCCCCAAAGTGCTTCTGGTTGGACGAGCGGCAAATATTACCGATGGCGGAGGAATGAGAGAAGTAAACGCCGCGCAAAGCATCCCCTTTCGCGTCGCGGAGAGAAAGGCATAACAGATACACGTGTCCTGGCGGCTCTGCTTTACGACACGTGATTCATGGGGGTCCCGATACGTTTTTTTACACCTGAGACGGCTTTATTAGAATTTCTAATGGGACGAATGGAGAGACAGAGAGGCGGAGAATGGACGAATGGCGAGCTGAAGAGAGACAGCTTTGGAACGACAAAAGAGTGACACGCGGCCGCGAGGCAATGCGGATCAGACCGAAATGCCCCGACCGTGCTCGACTTCTTTCCTAACTGATTCCCCCTATGCCTCTGGCTTTCATTACGTCAGTTGGAAATACATCGACGTCCTGACGTGATGACTTCGTTATCTCAGCCTATGTCCCGAAGAACGTATATCAGCGCGACTCTTCGTAGTATTTTTCGAATGCTAAGAGACGTTCGTAATTTTGATTGAAGTATAATTTGTTACTTGTTGTAGCTTGAGTATTCGAACGTGGCGTGAAACTCGATCGAACACGTGGGAAATATCAATCGTAGTGGCGAACGATCGTGACGAGAGAAGCACTTATAACATAATTGATTTATAAAATATTTTGACAAAATATAACTTTCTCTAAGCAGAGTATTTTAGAATAAGAATTATACTTTTAGAATTTATACATTATATAGTGTAATTTCATATTGTTGAAGTGATCATCACTTCAAAAAAGAAAAACTACATCTGGATTGTTTTCTTAATAACTGAAACGATCTTGGTTGAAGGACACCGTTTACCGGTAACCGTCAAATTGATAACAATAAGGATATCAAAATAGAATAAACAATATCAAAGGCAAAAACGTAACCGAGACCTTGAGCGAGGATGACTCATATATGAAACAAAGCAAAAACGGTACAAGGGACGCGGGGTATGGAAGGACCGATAGGTCACAAGGAAGCCGATCCTGATATGTGATTGTAGTATCTTAGTGTCTTGCGAACAGCGACCTATAAGCGATTAAAGGCGATTATAGTGCGAATCTGGACTAGCTCAAACAGTACTTATTATTCTTATACATATACACTTCGTCTTTCAATATATTCTTGCTATTTTACAATTTATCCACTCGTTCTGCTCCTTGTTTTAATATCCCAAAACCAATGTCTTCCTGTACATTTTTACACTTTTAAATTTCCTACAAATATATGTATAAATCCCGCATAGAAAATCTACGTTGGAAGGAAATACCTGCAAATAACACATCCATCTCCATTAGGCCAAAGAATACATAATTTCGAACGTGACTTATTCTGCCCAATCGATATTCATCCGAATTTTATTATCGAGTCGTAAACTTCAACGATGTAACTGTATCCGGTTCTCGCTGCGAGAATTCATTTGAAAGGAGCCTCCGGAAGACCGGAAACACGGACCCCCAAGTCTGTAAGAACAAAGCGGCATCGTCGGCGCGATGACGAATCCGCAAACGTCCTGGCAATGATCGCGCTTCCAACGACTCGACGGTGTTTTGCGGCGAGAATGAACCGTGTCTGATCCGCGATCACTTGTCAACCTCCGTCTCCCTCTCTCTTCCTTTTCGGCGAACGAGTTGGTTGACGCGCGCGCGCGCGCGATCGTTCAGGGCACGCCACCGCGACGTGGAAAGAGAGGACTAGAAGGATGGTAGGTGTAGGACAAATACCGGGCTCCGAAGTGGCGAATACTGAAGAGGTGGTGGGGATGGTAGCGTACACGTACACAACCGCGAGAGAACTTAAAGAGGAAGAGATAGCTAGTTCGGTGGGTGATGGTGGGGCGCGACGGCTTGCTGGTGGGGGGACGCGGAAGAAGGGTGGGGCGGCCGGGGGCGGGCGCGCGCGACAATTCAACAGGAACGGACGCACTTGCCACATCTGGCGAGCGAGTGGCATACTAGTCGCTTTTCGCTCGCTTCTCTCTTGTTGCGAAATCATCCATCTATGGTCGAAATGTCTAGCGATCTTTTCGCGAAATTTCGAAATCATAAAGATAAGGAGAATGTAACGATCGTTCGAAACGCAACAGCGACTGTACAACGGTAGTCAGTTGATAAAATAGATCAAAATAATAGATAGATGGTGGAAGGGAATACAGGAAGACGATGATTTAATTACGTGAAGCGTAATCGCGAGGAACGCGGAAAATATGCATGAAAACTCGACGAAGTCGAGCGCGAAGAGCTATCCGCGAGAAGCAAGGAGAGCTCCGCCTCCTCGGCCGTCCCCTTCGCTCCGGAACCCCACCGACACGTCGCCACCCCGCGGTGCCCCCCGTTTGACCAACTGGCTACTACGTCACACATGCTTCTGCTTGCTTCGAGCCGCCAACTCCGAGGCTTTCCTCTCGACCGGCTCAGTCGGTTCAGTGAGTTACGAGTTGCGTCCGGGTTCGCCGTACGTGCGATAACGGGGGCGTCAATCGGATTGCGCGATTGGGAGAGGATTCCTAACCTCGTGCACGCTTTCCTCTCTCCTTCTCCGTCTTCTCTATCCATCTTTCTCTATCCGTCACCCTGCCTTTCCATCTCTGTCGCTCCTTCCTTCGGTCCGTCTCTCTCATTCGGCTATGGGCAACAGGTTTGAATTTATGGGACAATAAAGAGTGCGGTGCGTAGTGCGCGCGTGTTTCCCTCTTGCTCGCACGAGCGCTCTCCTCTCTTTCCCGCCAGCGAGAGCAGCCTCGTTTCTCCCACGGACACGTTCCGGCTCCTCTGCCATCAGAGAACACCGTGCCGGAGACTATCAAACTCTCATAAAACTGTCAGCCGCGGCCGGCCGGCTGACTTATGCGCATCCCTTCTTTCGACCGCGGCTAGAAACCCGTCTGCTCCTCGACGCGTATTCCGTTTGAAGCACGGGGCCCGCGAAATGCGCCCGAAAGTGGTGCCATTCGTTGGCAGTGATCTTCCCTTGGTCGCGAGAAACTTCGTCTAGAAGAAACGAAGAATCCGCATTACGTCGAACCAGCAGCGTTTCAACTCGAAAACCATCGAAGACCATCGTCGTTGAAACTCGTTAAATCTTGAAGATTTCGTGAAGACACAGCAGGAAATTAAAGGTAGCAATTAAAAACGATGATGATCGCGCGATACCGCTAACGTTACGAAAAACGAGAAATTGCAAAAAAGATCGAAGCGATCGGCGATCAAGCAGAACGCGGCGGTAGCATCTCGCGGGGAACCACCTCTTCTTCCTTCTTTCGACGGCACGAGGGTGTACGCGGAAGGGGGCGCGTGCGCGCGTTGCCCCCTCGCAGAGACGGCAAGCGGAAGACTACTTCTTGGTGACGTTGCGGCTAGAAGATTGCAAAGGAGAAAACGACAGCAAGGGAGAAAGAGAGAAAGAAGCAGCGAGATCCTCGCCCCACCATCGGTCCTCGGGGCTCCCGAATATCTCTCCATTAGCCCCCCTGACGGTGCTATCCCCTCTCTGTGACCCCTCGGATTTCCTGTCCTGCTCGCACACCCCTCTCGTCGGCTCTTGTCACGTCGGGTAGCAGCCAGGCAACACCACCACACGAGCAAGCAGCAGCAGCAGCGCCAGCAGCAGCACCAGCACCACACAGACCCGACGGAGACGCAAGGAACGGGGTTGAAGAATCCTACGCCGGCGGAGAGACCAATCAAGGTTTGACGAACGACGGGGATTGGTCGAGGCGCTCCTCTGACACGCAGAGAGCGCGGGCACGTGACAAGCTACCGCATACACCGGGCCTCCGTTGGATCGTGGCGAGGCCTTCAGTACGATACCAACCACCCTCCGCGCACGCAACAGGAACGGTGAACGCCGAGTCGCGGCAATAACGCTTCACCCCCTAATGCGGTGATATCGGTACACCGGCATACCGACGATTCACCACGGACAGAGAGTCATTCGCCACGGTTCCGTCTTCCGTCATACGACGATCGCGTTTTGTTCGTTCGCCGTGTACGTTCTCATTTTTTCGTCAATCTTTCTGTCATACGGACGCATCGCATCGGTTGGTTTCGTTGGAGGTACGTCGTATCGCGAACGCGACCACGACCGCGGATTTCGTGCACACGCTGTTTCAAAGGACACGCGGTGATTCGTGCGAATAAATCATCGAGGAAGAAAGAAATAAAGAAGTGCATGGGGTCTCGTCTTCAATGGGGCGACCCGATAAGCCGGCTGTTACGCGCTACTGCACGCTGCCTCGACGAGTTCTCTGTAGGTAATTGCGACTCGTGAGGTCGTAAAGAAGCAGAAGACAGTTTTATAGCCTAGGCCCACGTGGCCCTCGTAAACTCGACACGGCTCAGGTCGGTTTAGACTCTGCCCGCCTGCCGGTACACGACTGCGTCTCCTTCTATTCGTTGCGATCCCCCTCGTTCATTATCGAATCGTTTAGGGACGTGTTTATCCGCGTGTAACGGGCCGCGATAGGTGTGAACACGGCAAACGAACAAGAGAACGGTGAGATCGTTTTTATTCCTAACCAAGTGATAGCACATAATATCCAGGGCTCCTCTGTTATCGGCAAGTGTGACATGCTACCGTTCCCACCGTCATCGTCCTCGTCTTCGTCGTCGTCGTCGTCGTGAAATCAACGACCAGCGATGACAGGGTCTCGTATTTAACGATAGTGCGCGTACCTTGCCGCCACTCGGAGACCAAGATTAGATCGGTGGTGTTGTTGTCGTGGAATATCGAGCCGTAACACGTGTGGAACGAATCGGGTAACAGTGACGTTGACGACGGGTGCACTACTCGCGTGAACCATGAGTTCCTATCAGTTCGTCAATTCGCTGGCGTCTTGCTACGCGGGGCAGCAGACGCAACAGCAACCACGAGCCACAGCTAATTCACCTGGAGAACCGATGCAGGCGGCATCGCCTGCAGGTGGAGACTATTACAACCCGAACGCAGCTGCGACTAGCTACCCCGCACCGTGTTACTCTCCTCAGCAACACTATCCTCAGCATCCGTACGCCACACCAGCCTCTGGGATGCAACATACAGCGCCCACGGGTATGATAGACTACACGCAGTTGCAGCCACAACCTCGGCTGAGCGCAACCACAACCTCGCAGCAACACAATTTGCACCAGCAGTCGCAGCATCATCCGCAACAGCACCATCCTCAGCAGCAGCTCCATCAAGACCCGACGACGCCACTTCTTCAGGCCGCGTCCGCGCCATCGGCACCGTCCACGTCGAGCTGCAAGTACGCCGACTCGACATCCTCAACCAGCGTCGCGTCGCCCCAGGATCTGACCACGTCCACCTCCAGGAACAGTCCAACCCCTCTGGTAGCACCTGGCACCAGCAAAGCCGCGTCAGGCCTCACCTCGCCGCCTGGAAGTTCGTCGAGGTCGTCGGTCGCCGCCTCGGCCGCCTCACCCGCAAGCGGAAGTTCCAGACCTGTAGCGGAGGGAAGTTCCACATTGACCACCGCGTCATCCGCCTCCTCGCCAGCATCCTCGACCTCCAGTACCTCCAGCACTGGCAACAACACGTCGAATAAGACAAATCCTACCGGCAACGAGCCACCGAAGATCTACTCGTGGATGAAGAGGGTGCACATCGGACAGAGTAAGTCCCGAACCTTTTCTTCTTGTTACTCTTCTTCTTCTTAACTCAATCGCTGCGATCGGATTTAATTGCATTTAATTGCGGGTTAAGGTTGAACCGTAGACGAGCTTGGGCCAAATTACTGTAAGAATTGGCACTGAAGACAGTAGGCTGTTCGATTCGAAGAGATACTTGCGGTCAAGTTGTTAGGAAATTATTGCAATATAGGCAAGTCTGTGTTTTACGAAGAGAACGTTGAAACACGGTTATTTTTCGTCTCCCGGTAGGACACTATTATTGATATGGACGAATAAATTAACTTCCTATAATTTTGGTTTTTAATCGATATAGCAAAATCTCATTGGAGGAAGGTATATATAAAATAACATTGTCAGTATCGCAAAAGATATAAGACATCGCAAGTATCGCAAGACGTCTCTCATTGTTTTCTTCATTCTCGAATTTTCGCTTCCAGCGACGCGTGCACAAGTTCCTTAACTATGATCGGCGAGAGAAAGTTCGAATTTCGGAAAGTCCGGCAGTTCTCGTGTTTCCTGGAACACGGGAAATGTGTGGACTACCATACACGAATTACTCCAGACGCACACGCACGATGAACAGAAAAGGACGAAGTGGAACCGCGCGAAAATGGAGATTCTGTTAGGTCGTAAATCGTGCGTCGGCTTGGGACTCTCGATCGGCGATAAGTCATCGCGTAGATCTACGAAAGAAACGTTGCTGTTGGGTAAAAGTAAGCAGTCGGTGATTTGTTTTTCGGCGCCACGGAAATTTGTGCCAGTATGTCATAACAGGAATGCGGGTCTTAGTTGGCTGCGTGATTATTTCGCGGCGGCCGCCACCTTAAATCGCCGTTAAATCACGGGTAAAATATATTAGCCGAGCGATTATAAATTTCGATACTCGTCGCTGATAGCGGTCCTCGTTCGTATATCATGCGCCGCGATGTTCCGATGTTGCAACTATTTCAAATATTCTTTATCGTTTCTGGGAGATTTTCTGATAATCATTTAGTAGGTAAATCGAGATATAAGTTCGCTGGTTTTTTTAAAATATTAAGTGTGTATTGCTTTATAGGCGGCTAATGGGTTGGCACGCGGCGAAAAAAATTTATCTGAGGGCAATTTGGAGCAATTTGCGTCGGGGCAAAGTGTAGTTTGTAAATGTTTCCCGTTATCGCGGAATGGCCGTCGTGTAAAGACGAACGACGCGCAAGAATAGCGGAAAATAATCGATAGGATAGCCCCGCTTCTTCGAAAGTTGCTGGAAATTACGTGACTATTGTGTCAGCAGTAAAATTAGAATAAATAGAAGTTAAGGAAATGTGACGAACGAATCAAGGTTCCGAGAAATGATAGTCGCGGATAATATGATATTAGCCTGGATCCTGATAAGGATGGTAATAAATGAGAAATTTGTTAAATATTGGCTACAGGATCTGATTTTAGAGGGCGAATAAAAAATTGTTAAGCTTGGTAAGAATTTCGTACTTGTGAAAAATCTGACAGAGATTTTTGATAAGTTATTAAGAATTTGGAGTGTTCGGAAAAGTACCTTGTTTTGATAATCGGAATTTGTAATAAGAATTATAAATGGAAGAGAGCATAGTTAAATGGTTTCAGGGACCATACTCTTAAAAAAAGAAATATGAAACTGTAACACAAGTACTTGAACCTTCTCTTCAACGACCTTTCCTATAACAGAATTTCGATACAAGTATCTAAAATTGAGACCTTGTTATTTGAGAGGATTTCAATGCTATATTTTCTTTCAAAGACAGGAACTCTTTCTAAAAGTCTACCAAAATTAATGATCCCACAAATGGTCAAAGACCGCGGCAGCCCAACGCTCTCGATTCATTACCTTCTCCCGTCCCTTTCAAACAAACAAAAACAAATATCGAAAAATCCAAAAGTAAAAAACGAAAGCATCTAAATCGAAGAAACCCCGTGACGAGTTCCCACTACTGCCCACGCTGTCCTCTCGTAGAAGGTATCGTCATACCGTGAACCTCGAGATCCGTGTGAAACCGCGATTACGTAAACGGTGTCCCGACAAGTGACTGCCGCTACCGTGATGGTAGTCCCTCGTGAAATCAGCTCGCTGATTCTCCCGTGGATAACCGGCGTCGGCTATAAAAATACGGAAACGAGAGGAGACAAATAGAGTGCGTCGGTTTCGCGTGGTGAGGACGCCAGGGGGGTTAGACTTGGTAGAGAAGGGCAGAGAGGAAAGAGTACGAAGGACAAGGAGGCGGCTAGTCCGAGGCCAGGACAAGAGTAATTCAGCGGGGTCCAAGAGACTGGATCCACCTGCCCCCGTGGTTCAAAGGAGATAAGACAGCGAGCGCTGGTCGCGTTCACATTAGTCGCCCCGCGTGATTTACTGCGTGGCCAGTATGATTCAGTCAGCGGGGAATTTGACGAAGAATTAATGGTATTATGATATCGTGTGTAACTCTATGTATGTGCGCCCGGGCCATAAATCAGGCTGCATTGTGAGGCGCGGGGGGCCCTTTCCTTCGTCGTCTTGCTCTCTTTCTCGATGGCCGTCTCTGTCTCGTCGCCTCGCCGCGTGTTTCTTTCTCCGTTTCCATGGTCCGTTCTCTTGCGCGTTCCCTCTCTGTCCGTCTTTCCCTGTGCGCGTCCGGCCTCTCACGAACGAAGGCCGAAGCCCATTCGACGGGCCTCCCAAACGGGATACGAAATCCAAAGCTCCTTTCCTGCGCCTCTCTCGACTTCCTTTCCCTCGCGCTCACGCCTCCTTCGCGCTTTCGTTCTTTCCCCTACGTTCCCTGTGCGTTTCTGGTTTCCAGTGCGCGGCTGCTGCACTGGGGGGCTAGGATTACCGACACGGATTTTCCGAACTGCGGCTAGAGGAACTTTTAGCGGCTAACGTTACGAGTTCCCTCCTCCGACGAGCTTCTCTTGGTATTTACGTGACAATTCTACCGCTTTAAATCTTGATTTAGTAGAAACACATTGACAGAAACGTAAAGAACTCTCGATGCGAGCCGTGGAATATCGCAGTGGGCTTGAATTCAATCGAATTAATACACGAGTTTATATTTAGAACCGTCTAGCTTGGATTACTAGAGAAGCTTTATTATACCGAAAGAGCTCGTCTTTGAAGCTCCATTCACGGTACAACAGTCCTCTGAAGCCTGCCTTGCTATCCAACGCGACGCGCGGCGAACGGTACCGCTCTGTGGAGGCCCGAATTTTTCGAGCACGGACGAAAGCACGTCTCTTGAGCGAACCTAACCTTGCGTTAATTGCACTGGCATTGTCGTAATAACAGCTTCGTTCACAGAATTGTGAATAAACGGGTGAAGCACAGGATGATCGTAAATCACGAAAAGTCACACGAACCTCCTCCCGTCAAAGGGTGAATTGTGTCCAAGATAATTACGCTAGGTAAGTTCTGACCTGACCGTCTCTTCTGTAAACGATCTTTGAATGCAAAGGACCCGTTGTTCGTTCTCTTCTTCGCTTCTTTACTCTCTCAGAGATTCTGGATTAAGAATAGTTTGATTAAAATTTGCCAGATCTATGAACGGCTAACGGCGATATTTAAGAAACAATGATTTCTCTTAGATAAGTTCTTTCTTGCACGGATTTCAATGCTATGCCAGATGCGATTGCGTAATCATTGGATTGTAGATATTTGCCTATGCATAGATTAAATATATAAAAAAATATATTATAGAAAGCGTGTGCGGTGTAAGAATATACAAAATATTCAAAGTTACTCGTGACTATTTTTTAGAAGATGGAATAAATCTCCACTTCTTTAATTAAGTTCAGGAAAATACTAATTTGCATAAATATTCACAGTTTAGTAATAATAAATAACAAAAATAGTCAAAAAATTAAAGAACAAATAGCCTAGTAATAAAAAGGAAGAATGATATCTTTCATTTCATTTTATATTGAATGGAAAAACCTAAGACTTCACACTATATTTTTACATATTCCCTTTTCATTCAACAGAAACACGCATCAAAAGATATTATATGTAATATTATCTTCGTTCCACAAATCAGGCGTATATTTGCAAGGGCTAGTTCACAGAACCAGTTCCTACATTAATATTTACGTTATTCCCTTGTGCATGCTACTTTGCATGCTTCCAAATCGCCATGAAAACCTACCGTCGCTATATCATAAAATTCATTTTATCAATTAATCTCGACATAATGATATATTCGTGATAATTGTTGATACAGTTAACAAGCATTTATGTACGCATAAAATTCAAAGGAAAATGTCGCTAATTTTCATGATTGAAAACACGTTGAATTGTGCCGATCTCAACCCGTGGCAGCGACACGATGGCGTCAATCCTCGTCACGGCGTAGTATTTGTTTCGAAAGAGCTCGAGAGAATGCGTAAGAATAGATATCTCGCATGTCCGCATCCAGGGGAAAATAATTGATTCGTCAAGGGTCGTATCCAACAACGCATCTTAGCTGGAGCGTCGCGACGCTTTGAAACACGCACTGATATGTAAACGTTCAACCATGTGATCTGAAGAAATAAACGGACCGTGGATCAGATGTTTCCGCGATCGAATTTTCTGCGTTCGAGAGAAGAAGCCACGATTATCTTCGAAGATGGGGAACATCGATTATTTTAGATCGAGGAATTTGAATGTGGCGTCATTTTGGCTACTAATAGATACAGAATGTATATTTGAGCGCGTCAAATTTGATATAAGAAAGTTATTAGTCGAGAAGGACGATTTTTAGTGGTTAAGATCGTGCAAGGTTGTGTTCAAACTTAGTTTCTGTAGCGAAATTTAAGAAATTGACGGTTTAAGACGAGTATTGCTCTCATACTTGGTTATTTCATTTTTTTCATCGTAATAAAATTCAGAATTAACGATAGGGTTTTATAAGGCCGGTAAGTAAATATTCTTGCAAGGGCAGGTAATTTGCTCGATCGAACATTTTTCCTGGAAGCCGAGGGCAGAAGATGGCATCATTTGATATTGTATTTTTTATTATTGGGTTGTGCAAAAAGTTGGCAAATTAAAAGTTGGGAGATGCTGAACGTAATTAGTATTCCGAGAAAATGATGCACGCAATTAAAGTCCTACTTCCCGGTATCCTTGGTTTATTCGACGCATAATTACCTTATACAAGAACGGTATAATTCTCAATATCCTTTCCATTATACGCGATCGGAATTTATTCGAAATTATGTATCTTGATTGTGGTTTAAAGAGTTACATGTTTCACCATACAAACGGAGGATTACTCTTCAAACGGAAGAATCATTACGGATATTCGAAAAAGTAAAGCGTTATTAGCGTATAATACAACTATGTATAGAAATCTGTACGATTATTCTCATAGAATAGAACACGAAGACAATGCCAATTAACTTATCCAATTTCTCACACTTGCATCAACGTTCCCCTCCAACGAACTGAAAAATCAATCAGAGCCGAGACACGAAAATCACAATTAACACGAAATCTCGTTCCAATCCTGTCGGAAATCTTCATTCTGGGCTGGTCGACGGTGAAAAATCGACGAGAAGAGCGAAGTAGCGGCCGCGTTAATGTCCACGAAGCACGCAGCGTTAAGAGACTTGTGATAACGATCGCGAAACGCGGCCTACCGGAGCACGACGATTTCTTGCGTCGACGAAACGAATCAGTCGTGAACGATGGTGGCTCATCTTCGAACCGCGGTCTATTTAGAAACGGTCGATTGGCCGTTAAACGGCACGATAATCGGCCTCGCGCGACCCGTTATCGTTCATCGAACGATCGCGCAATTATTTTTGCCTGGAGGTTAACGATTCCGCAAGACGCTAACAGAACCAGGCGGAAGGTGGCTTCGCGTAATTACAAGCCGATCGTTCTCTTATAAATAAGCACCGAGAAACGTCCTCTCCGGATGTTTCTTCTGGTCTATCCGACGGTAATCGTCCGGTCGTGAGTAGGTTTGTTTGGACGTTTCGGATTATTTGATTGGAGAACGATATCCGTGTGATGAAGAAGACATAAACCAGGTCTTTCATTCGGTGTAGAAGTCGTTGAATACGTTTGTAATTGTAAGAGTAATTGGAAAGTTGTTGTAACAGGCGCTGAAAGCCTCATAGATTAAAGTTTCGCGTGGAAAACTTTGTTGTAAACTTTGCTTGTGATGATTATAGAAATAAGATGCGCGCATAACTGGAGACTCTTGTTTTTAGAATAAATAGCTTTTGCTTCTTTGTTATGAATAATAGATAGAGTGCAAAATATCGATTAATAAATCGAAATACTAGTTGTAAGTAGAAGTCACTCAAATATCTAGAATCTTTTTCGAGAATAAAGTAACAATTTATTGCAATTATTGCATTTATTGCAATCTCTTTTCGTGTTTGAGAAAAAGCTTCGAAAACGAATTTTGTTTTCAGACACGCGGTTCATGATTTAAATAACGGGAATGTCTTGCAATAAAGTTATCGATGATGAGTTTTTCGAAGAATCTTTCATAAATAAACCATATGGTTTGACGTTCGGATGTCAAATAAGTTGCGCGCATCGATTAATATTGATTAGAAACGTCACGATCGAAATAGCTATATTTTGCGTAGATTTTATTCTTTAGATTTTAGACATTTTTAACAAAGTAATCGATGTTCGAGGAAAATGTTTCTGTAGCGAAATAGTCTCTATAAAAAATGACGTGGAAGGAGGTGCATCCGCTTTCATGAAAGCCCAGTCGAATCCATCGGCTTTCTTTGCTTCTTTTTCCATAATTAATCAGCAATAAAATAGAATCTTTTCACGAGAGAATGCAGCATTCATATCAAAATCCATCGCTATTTACTCTATTCATCCGATCTTATAAATAAACACCATGGTAATAAAGACAATTAAAGACAAACGGAGGAGCAGGTAATACTCCTCATGCATTCTATAGCTGCCATGTAATTTTTCATAAAAGGTTCATGTAACCGTTCTGAGTATCATTGAATTCCACACAAAATCCTTTCCAATGGAGGTTTTTGTGTCAAAACAAATGATTCTACGTAACTTCGGTCTCGATCTGGCGTTCCATATCTTTTCATTCTCGATTTATTTGCCATTTAACAATCTGAAGATCGTCTACCTTCGCAGCCCGTAATCACAAGTCAATCATTCCACCATAAATAAAGACCATGGACAGAAAGTGCTACGAGCAAAGGTTTATAGTACTTTATAGAAGCCTATCGGTAGCAGTTAAAATGGCTGGTGGCAAGAACAACCACCGATTGCTTTCCCCCTTTAACAACTCCGTCTCGATCGTCTTAACGTGTTGGTTCTGGTGAACATCGGTTGCGTTTTGAGTGGCTAGAACTCGTTACCGGCTGTGGAAAGGGTGGTGCGATTCGAGCGAAGGATAACAAGTGGATAATACGAGAAGCTATTACGAGTCAGCTCTTTGGGGTCATATTTGTTTGGTCGATTGCAATAAATAGCCGAAGCATTTGCGATTGATCGCCGTTCGGCCTGGTCGGGTTTGGGTCAAGGTAGGCAACAACACAGGAATAGGTTAAACGTTCTATTTTCTAGTCGACTTTTAATTTATTATTTGACTTAAGTATTGGATAATAGAAATCTATTGAAAGGTTTACAACAATAAGGAGGCAGTTTCAATATTTCAAACGTATATATTGTGAGAACAGATACATAGGTTTTCATATTCAAAAGTGCAAAGGTTTATTAGTACGAATTTATAGCACTTTTTTATTTTGAATTGGTTTTTGCTGATTTACTCAGATTACTTGAAACTGGAGATATTTCCTTGTTATAATAATCTCTTCGATTTCTATTATTTAGCTAGCGAAGGGTAGAAATTAAGGTAGAAGTTAATGATCTGACTAGTTAAAAGGGCAGGTATATTTCCAGTTTATTATTTAGCTAGTGGTTAAGAATCAGAATAGAGGAAGAATTTTTTTCAAGATCCTTGGAAAAAATGAATCTACCTGCTTTTATTATGGTAATTTTCGATGCACTGTTTAATCTCGAATTAAAGCTCGCCAACAAGTTGGTCGAACGATCGTCTTTTTCCACCTGATTTCTAATAGGAAATTAACAAGCCTGTAGAGATCGAAGGATGGTCGAGGCAGACGGTATCGGCCACGCATGATGATGAGAACGCGCAGACGTATGCGCGCATTCACGATTATACCATGCCTAACAGGCGAAACTAACACGGGAACGCTAGACTAGAACTGGTTTTCCCAGTCGCGTCGCATATTTCATTTTAGTAACAACAAAAACTTTTTTTCATTAGTATGCATTAATCAATCAGCATGCATAAGCAATACCCTGTCAAATATACAGCTAGTTCCGTGTTAACGTTACACACGCACTCGGACATTCACGCAGCAGCCATCATATTCTTCCTTGCGAGATCGAACTTTGCACACGACCGGTTAACAATACTTAATTTGCACCCTCGGGATTGCTACTTCATGGAGTTTTTATCGGAACCGAGATATAGCGGATGTTTAATGGCCATATCCGGTCGAATCCTGGATGAAACGAGTCGAACGATTCCTGAATGAAGACGTTCGGTGTATTTTCTTCCGATCGATTTTCTAAAATGTCGTTCTACCAGGTGTTTTCAATTTGTGGTAAATAATTTAAATTATCCGAACACCTTTCGCTTATCTTGTTTTCTTTCATAAAGACATACATAACTTCTCAGCAAATACAATCTCAGACCTTGAGAATCTAAATCGTCATTATCATGAACAAAAATACCTCAACACGATCTATATTTAAAATCTTGCGATGTACAAGAACACAAACAGCGATTACGAAGCAAGCAAACAAGAAAGGTCAACAGGAGTCATTTAAAAAAATTCAAAGCCATGATCGTACAATGGCTGAAGCACGCGTTCACCTCGGTAGAAGGTGGATGCTGGGAGGTTGTCCAATTTAGATTCAGCGCGGGGAAAGACTCGAAGCACGGTACAAATCACTTATTAGGACATAAATTTTCAATGCAAGCAGCTAGCGCAAACGGGATGAGCCGATGGGGTAATGGATGTGTGCCGGGAGCGAAGTGGGCCGCCTGTTGCTGCGTGGCCCGCTCACCACGGGGATCCTTGATCCTTATGCTCCTGCAGTCGCTCTCTTTCGGCCCCGGCAAACCCCTCCCCGAAGGAGGATTCCCGCTCCTGAAAATTTACGAGCTGCCGCTGAATGGCTCTAGCTGGCCTGCCGCCACGTTACACGCGTTCCGTGGTTTTCCCGCGACAAAAGTCTCTGGAAAACCGACGCGTAAACCTCCTGATGTCTTTTTCTCCCGATTGCTTCCAAACATCTTTATACGATCTATTGAGTACAAGTTTCTATACACAGACTTACACATATCAGACATATTATACGATAGATTTTGAAATTTCATTAGAACTGTTATGAGATCCGGTTATTATGATTATATTGATAAAGTTTGAAACAAGTTTGAAAATGTATATAGGAATTACAATATATTTATTGCAAATGTATCTATACTGCATAACAATCACCGAAGTATTTGAACAATCAATTATTCATTATACTTATTAATTATATAGATAGTATTGGCTAATTAGACGCTTAAGGCCATTATTCATGCTGTACATTATATTCTTTTCTAAATGTATGTTTGCAAGATTGATTTCTTATCAACATCATCATGGCATATTATTACAATGCTAATGAAATTTCAAAATATTTTATATATTAAATTTCCTGTCTTGTATTTGAACAAATGCGATTTAATGTCAGAAATTAATTGCTTTATTATTCAACTACTTTACACTTTCAAAAACCACAGCAAAAATTGGTTAACTTTAGATTAGACATTGTTAACTCTTCGATTTAGTTTGGAATTATTATAAAATTATTATAAATTTTAAAAAATTGAAATCAATTAGAAAGCTGTTGTGTCTGAATCAGATACCATCCTTGTTCTCTCTGGCCGACAAATTGTCTACGTATTACTAGCTATTTAAACGAGACCGATAAAAAGGTCGGGAGGAATTCGAGGCTCGTATGAAACGGGGCATTCGTCGATCCAGGCCAAACGAGTGATTGTAAAAAAACAGTGGTTTCACTCCCCAGGAAATTTATGGCCTGCTCTTGAATGGCGTCTGTTCGTGCGTCTTGGGGTTTGATACGACACGAGCATTGGAACAACCGGGCACAATGATCCTAGCGGATGCACCCAGTCTATATCAATAGTCTATATCAACTCGGGTATCGAGAACAATTTAACGTGTCCTCAAGGCGTTACATCGTTATATAATTGTACCTGGTAAACATCACGACCCCCAGGTTTATTTATGCGAATTAGGGAATAAGTCTTTTTACCTCTCGTCTTTTAATCGATCGTGATTTCCCTTCTTGAGGTTGTTCGAGTTTGTAGTTGTAAGAGTGCTAGTATTAAAGTGTTTCTAATTTTGTGGCAGATTTTAAATGTTTATAGAATAATATATGTACTTTAGAATGCTATTTAGAATATTTTTCCACATTTTCAATTTAATAAGTTTACGCTTCGAAATTTTCATAGCCTTTTTCCATATACTATGTAAGGGTTTTTGCTTATTTCAGAGGGAAAACAACACTAAAGTATGCTGTCAATACCGAAATATAGTACGCCTCTATACATTTAAATATCCTTCTTTGGTATTATAACACCATCTCTAATAATTTTAGTCATTCACTTCTTTTCTGAAATGCGTTTGTGGAAAAATACCAAATGTTCGATAAAAATTCGTAAACATTCTGTACCGCACCGATTGTTTATACTAAATGATTAGTCGAAGTTAAAACAATCTGAAAATTATTCTGGAAGATTGGGCGTCGCGACGCCTGATTTACGGGCGGTCAAGTGTAATAGACGTCTGCTCGCTGGCCGCGCGTTGGTTTGCAAATAAATCACACAAGATCAACGGTTCTGCGCATTTACATCACCGTTTTAAAACGTATCGTCAAACGCGTTCTTCGATGCGATTGAACTCTCGAACAATTTGCGCGAATTCGTGGTTTCCTTCGCGCGGGACGTGCTCTCGTTCCTTGAGCAATCTCCGAAACTCGTAAAATTAACGTCGCTGTTATTACTATTGCTCCTTATTATAGATCGATCGGCCAAGTTTCTGGAGCAAATCCTGACGAGCGAAATTGCCGTAGCTAAAATCACGGATTATTTGTCAAGAGACGTTGAATGCCGTTTGAACAGTGAGAAATATAGGTATTTCCTTGTCACTGTTGATCGATTATCGAAAAGGAATTACTGGTTTTAGATCATTTTCTCATATTATGCTTACCAATATTATGTTTTTATTTTTGATTCGGCACACATATGTTATCTCTTAAAGTAGGACATTACACGATAATTTAACTATAATAATTGTATCTGTCAATTTATTTCTAATATCCAAATCGAAATAATCTTAGTGCCAGACATATATATATTTTTGCTTCTTATACCGAATATTTTTTCTTTTTTCACACAGTTTATTTCATCGTTTTTGCAACTGAAGCACACTCGAAGATCTTCGAGAATCGATCGAAGCGTCGATCAGAATATGTAGGAAGGTGCGTCCACTATGATAAGAAATATTTATGTAAATGATACGTAGCAGTAGAGTTCAAGGCGCATCAGAAGACGTCTATAAAACGTATTTCAACGAACGTGACGTGTGTAACATGTGATAGCTAAATATGTTTATTCGATGTAAGAGTGTTATTTTATAATTAATATAATCACTAATTACCACTAATGCAAGTACAGCACAAAGATATTGCAATTTAAACATGGTCTTATGCAGAGACATTTCAGAGTCATGAAGAAAAATGGTAATAATTGGACGAAGTTGCAAATGATTTAAAAATTATAATCACCTGTCGTTCTTATAATTGTAGAGTGTGAAAATTATCTTTGATAAGCTTCTCAATAATGATATTCAGATCCAAGGTGCTTGATAACATGTTAATATCACTGTTAATGAAGTTTCGTAACCAACGATTTTTTATTTTACTTCGCTCGAGGGTATTCGATGATCGTTCTCAAACGTCTCAGTCTATTTAAAGAAACATAAATAACGATTAAAAGTGATTACAAAAAGATTGGTCGATGAACAATTCGTCGTGGAAATTGACTTCGAAAATCGAAAGTTAGCTTTGTTTGAGGCCAAGAATCCGATGACGTTTGCTATTGAAATTGACGACACAATGGGGTAAAAAGCTTGACTATTGAAAACAGCGGAATAATTTTCAAAGACGATGAATTCTTTGCTCCGTTAAAACCCGAAACGGTAGAAAGGAAAACGTATGTTTGCCTCGAAATGAGCTCCACGAGTCGTACAAGAAAATATGTCGAAAAACCGCGATAACCATGACGATAAAACTCTCGTAACACCTGTAGTAACTGTAATGCAACTTTCTGTCGGTTGAAAAAAAAAACGTGATAAGAAACGTGTATTAAGAGAAAAGAGAGAGAGAGAGAGAGAGAGAGAATTAAAGCCACCGAGGCCAGTAGGGGAACGGAGTATGGTACCTACTTTGATGCGTGATAAAAAAGAATGCATAAGTCAGCTGCTCGCTTGCTGAAGAAAGATTGGTCACGGTGACATTCACGGTTAGCGAGGAGTAGGTCGTGCATATGAAGACGTCCATGAACACCGAATTCTGCATACCAAGTAACAAACACGTCGAGTCTACTTTTACATTTCCAGCCACATTGACTTGATCCATTCCGTTAGTCGTTTCAATCGTTTCGTGGAATCACGAACTCTTTCTTCCGACATTTTAATTGCACAATTGGAAACTACCAAAGATCAAACTAATCTCCGAACAATTTTGTTTCGAGATCTCCTCGCTTTATTCTTCAAGAACGAAGAAGGAGAATGGTTTTAGCGACTTAACGACTACACGTTGGAAGACTCAGAGAATAGTTGCTGGAGAGGCAATCGCTTTGAAAATGGCCCGAGAACGCTAATCACCGAACGGTGAAACGGTAACGCGCGCAAATCGTGGTCCATTAACGGGTCTAGTGGTTAAGAGTAAGATGCAGAGGTTCGTCCGACTCGATTCGTTAGCACCTACGTTCTATGACACGGCACATTAAGTTCCGTGTAACAATTTAGCGAGCACATATATTTTCCATTCGTAGATCGCCAGAGGCCGATCGATTTAATGAGAAAGAAATCCTCCACGGCAAAAAGGCTTTGCATAATTCGACGCTTACGGGGCTTGCGTGCGCGATTGAATTTATTTATTCATACGTTGAACCATGCACCACTCGCGAGCTTAATTATCCCTTCGGATATTTCAATCCGCACGCGGAATCACGCTCAGCTTACATCGTTGCCCCTTTTACACCCCTAGCAACTATTTTCGGCTCGTGCGTACCGTGCATACTCTGATCGACTGGCTCCAAGGGAAAAGAGATTACCGTAGACATGGTAAAGGCCATTTTCGAAAGGAATGTTGGTCATCTGTCGTTGATCACACGTTGATATGTGGTTTCTTCTTTGGTGATTCTTTGGGGAAAGAAAGATTTATGATTATTACGGAGGTAGATTAATCAGACGGATTGGGCTAGGATTTGATGTAATTCTTCATAATGGCTTTGTGCAAGTTGGATAATTTTGATCAGTGAGAGCTATACATGTTCAGTATTTAATGCGTCCGCTGTAAATCCAATTCTTATTACCTATGATGTTGTATTGTTGTAGGCTAGAACTTTATATACATATATATTTTATATGAATTATTATTTTCTGTACTTTTATAATTTTTAGTTCGTATCCCCCACGTTTGTGTTAGTATCGTATACATAACTTAAAAGTAAATGCAGATCGGATACACGATGGTTGAAGTTTCACGATTTTCCACAATATGAACTGTTCAGAAGTCACCCTGACCAATTCCATGAACCGAGAAGCAGGGAAACATGATTGTGTTACAAAAATTATTTTCTTTTCACCTTAGAAACTATCATTATGTATGTCGACTTCTCACGATAAATGAATTTATGAAAGACATTTATCTTTTGAAAATTGAAGTTCAGCCCTATACTTATGTAATAAAATAGAAAAATTAATAAGATGTTGATCAGTTTGGCTTCTGAAAGTCTCATGTGTTAGTTTCAACGTTTAAAGGGGGAATATGCGCTTTATAAAATAGATACGATGACATAATAGAGACATTCTTATTAAAGGAAACCGTTGATTACACATCCTGAACGGTCTCAGATTCCTTCGAAAGGGCCTGGTTGATCGCGCGAGACAAAGTGCACCGTATGATGTCAGATAACTTGTGTTCACCAATTATCACATAGTGTAGCGTCAATTAACAAGCGCTTGCAGAGGCGCTTTCGCATCTCATGGATCAAAGTGGAAGGCGGAATTAAGTAGGAAACAGCTTTATTCCACGGCTGATGGCTCTGTGTAAAATATGTTCTGTAAAGTGCGGCGTAGAGGCGGCCCCCGCGCACAGCCGGTGACCCGAGACCATAAATAAATGCTTGCGTGAGGTTTACATACTACTGTGAATTCTTTGGAGGGTCCTTTCCATTTGGATAAGATTTTCAAACATCGCCCTCGGGAAAGCATCAGTTACTTCACTAAAAAGCAGCTTGGAGATTTTTGTTTTTATTTTCTGAAAGGGATGTATAGCTTCAATTTGTTCACTTATTAAGAGGTTGAAGATA
This sequence comes from Bombus superbus, assembly GCA_014737385.1. Classification (NCBI taxonomy): domain Eukaryota; kingdom Metazoa; phylum Arthropoda; class Insecta; order Hymenoptera; family Apidae; genus Bombus; species Bombus superbus. The sequence continues at coordinate 3,917,801 of JACXIK010000003.1, forward strand.
AATGTTTAAGTACTCTTATACATCTACATTACTTTTATTACTCAAGAATATTATATATATTTTTTCTATTTAAACATTTTTTAAAGAGTTATCTTTAAAATTAGCTAAATATATTTAACACACTCAGATACTAAACATACTAGTAGGCAATGCAAGAAACATCTTAGTACTAAGTTATATCAACATCAACAGTAAATTTTTAAATAATTTGAATTCATAGAAAATTACTTTTCTGTGAATCCTTTATTAATTCTCTAAGTAGAAAAGGCCATTCCATAAAATCTTAGAAAAATATTTTTAATTTATATTATTTGATACTTAAACTATTTAAAGTGACCTTCAGTGTCCAAAATACTATTAATTGAAGCTATCAGAGTTTCACCAAGCTTTCCTTCAGAACGAGATTTCACTATATAAAACGAAGGAAATCGGAATTGAACGGGGGAACGGCTTCATTCGATAGGCGATGCTCGAGAAGAGCATTATGGTTGTGTAGAGGCGGTTCCACGTACACCCTAGCGATCCGGGACCATAAATAAATGCTCGCGCGAGGCTTACGTACTACTACAAGTCGGCCTCAGAGGCTCGAGCACCACCCGACTAGGGTAACCAGGAGAAACGCCATGGCCGATCAAAACCGACAGCCTCCTAAGAGGAACAAGCTGACCTAAAACATCGGTACTGCATGATTCATAGAGGACAGGAGCGGTAACTCCATGGCCTCGGAAGAGAGATGCGTTTCCGATGATATCTACTTCTAACGCGTGCGCTTTGCATGGAAAATAAGAAGCAGATGGCGCCTACAACTTCTTACGGGAAGTAAGAATTTTAGCAAATTCTGTGGAAATATTCCTTGGAAGATGATTTTTCCGATAAAACCTTAATCCTTGTAATTGCTCAAGAGCATAACCTACCCACTACTTTTTGCTATTCAGTTCGTACGTTGTATAAGTACGCTGAGGAATATAACTGTTTAGATCTACGTCTAGATCGCAAAAATTTCTGAATGTACGAAAATATGTAAGATATCTACAGCAAAGTGCTCGTTATAATAACTAGTGAGCAAAACAAACGTCTAGTTAGATTTCATTTTTGCAATGTATTAACAAAAATACGAATTTGCTATTGCAACGACACATATGAAATTATGTACCCGTTTTAAAATCCGCCATACGAAAAGTACATATTAATCAATGACTAAGTAACAACGCGTAAAATTCATATAAAACAACTTTATTTCAAGTTTTATGGCGTATGCAATGCAGTCTATCCATTTATCTATCATCCAACCGTTTTAATTCAGCATTGAAAGAATTACCTACCAATATCGGGATAGTTCATTTCAGGTTACTCTAAAGTTAGCCTCTGAGTGCGATTTGAACAAACGCGAGTCGAGTGGTATTCTGGAATTGTTCTATAACTCTAAGCCTGAAATTGAAATAAGACACGTTTCGTTTTGGCCGCGAGGCAAGATGCGTCTCGTGGCCGAAAATATGAGCAAACATCCTAAAATTGTAGGATAGGAAGTGCAGAAACTGCCAACAATGTAGCACGAAGGAGGAAGGGAGGGTAGTGAATACACAGGGAGGTATACAGCACGATAATCCAGCGAGACCGTGGCAAATTGCGCGTGGCATACTCGCAGCGCGCCAAGAGAGACACAGACCTCGAACGGATTACGCGTGCTCCGAACGAAAAACTGCTACGAAAATGATATCGTTCGCATTCTCGCTCCTGGAAATAAATCGATCCACGGATACACACGCGTCCCTCTCTTTGCGTTCGTTTGTGTGTTTTTGTTCGACCTTAGGCGAGAGCCTCTAGCATCGCGGCGGCCTGCGCGCTACTCGCAGACACGTAAAGAGTCGCAGCTGACTGTATTGTTCCCGTTGAAGGTAAGTCATTAATTTTCCCGCGGCAGCAACGCTGCCTGAATCGTTTGTGTGTACCGTTTCCTATATGTATGTGTGTGAATGCGCGCGCGTGCGTTCGTACAGTGTGTCACGGACCAATGTTCGAAGGATCATTGCCAATTAATTCTTAAAAATCTGCTTGGCATCGTGTACCATTGCCTATAATCTATAGTTGCGGTTGTTTGATTGGTTACACTGTTAGATGGCAATACCGATGTTGGATGAGAAACTTAATAACGTTTCTAGACGGACAATGGATGTATGTTTTATTCTAAGTCTATGTGGGACCGTTCTAAGAACATTAGAGTTCTTGAGATTAAATTAACTAGATTTTTATCGTACGAATGAAAGTATTAAGAGTTTACGAGATGCAGTGAATCTTCGTGAACCTGATCAGATTGGTCGTGTCATCGACTTGGTGTGTTTTTGACCCTACTTTTTCACGACATTTCAGACTGAATCGTGTTCTCTTATCACTAACCTTAAGTTTAAGAAAACACATGGTATGCATTGTGTGGTTTCTTACTTTGAATATTAAACGAAGAATAAGATTAACAGGGTCAATCAATATATAAACGTTTCAAACATACAAAATTGTAAAGCAAAACGCATAAAAATGATCGAATTACTGAACACTTTTCTTTCAAGCCAACTCCAATACTGAAAGCTTTCGAGTATCCTAAGCGCATTCCTAGTCTAGTAAATTCCAGTTATATTTTTGCCGATAGTCCATCCAGAATACCAAGGACGTTTGTGGCTCGGTGAGAACGTATAAGGCAGAGCACGTAGAGAGCACGGAACATTGAAAGGCAAGGACAGTGACATCAGTATCGGTCCCGTGGCGAGCCATACGTTATTCGACGAATGCATAAAGAGGCCTAAACGCTCTTATTATCGAAAAGGCATCGGGGATAGCCGCGGATTCTGAACGGGAGATAATGCATTCGGAGGTTGTCCGTAGGTTCGAGTCGCGTGTTTCGAACGATCGAACCGTTGCCTGATGGATGGAGACGCGTATCCACTATTCCCCATTCTTTCTCAATCCCGTTCCATCGTCTTCGTCGTCGTCGTCGTTGCCCCATCGTCTTCCCTCTACGCACACACAGATGTCCCTCGCAGGTCCATCTTCCTCGCGTCCCGTTTCTCCTCTTTCAATCCTTCTCGTAGCACAAAAGTAACCCCTCGGCCGCAGGACAGTTTGTTGCGCGCGCGCGAATTCAATCCCCTGCGTCCACTCGCTTGGAGACGACTAATGTGTTATTCTCGATTTCATGGGGCTGAGTGACCCACTGAAAGGACACCGTCTAATTTTAGATCAGCTATGATTTGCCGTACTCTATTCCGGAGGATTGAACGATTATGGAGAACAAAAACGCGCTTATAAGATCATTCGATAATTCAAAGGCGATTACACCCACCGAGGAATCGTGCGATTCTCCGACGATCGCTAGGTTGCGTTCTTCCTCCTTTATGTTCAACTATTTTCAAGAATCATAAATGTCATCAAATTGAAAGTGACATCCAACTCAGTAGTAAACTACTATTTGTTAAAAATTTTAGGCCACTTAAGGCTCACTAAGAGGATCATGGATATCTATCTTTTGATGATCCCATTTTTCTAAACTTTTTTTAACCATTTGCGAGGACGAAAAAATGTCTAGAATCAACAAATTAAGAACGATAGAATTCAGTAGTAAATACATAACTTCTTTCTGGAAATTATACAGTCGCTATCTCGTGTCCCGGAGGAGCTGCGAACGGCTCAAGGTCATCAAGCATTTCAGGCACGTACGTCAATATTCCGTCGGTCCGCGAGCTCGCATAAAAGAGACGAAAGAAGGAGAGCCAAGTGCGACTTTCGTTGCCTGTCAACGGCTACAAAGTGCAGAAACGGTGGGGGTTGGCGTCGGCAACGACGAGAGGCGTTAATTGAATTTGGGTTCGTGTGGATTATTGTGAAGCGTTTAAAGCGGCCAGAAACAAACCTATTTGCGTCGGGGAGCTTTCTCGTGGAAGATAACAAATGATCCACGAGGCGGCCGGCTCGCAAACTTCGGCATAAAAGCTTCACCGGGAGAGAGAACCCGTCGTTCTCCCTCTCTTTCTCTCCCTGTTCGCCGAGGGATCGGGCATCGTTTCCTTCTTCAACCCCCTTTGCTGTTCTTTCGTTCGTTTTACCCCCCCCCCTCCGCTTCACCGACACGCTCTTCTCTCAGGAAAACCTCTCGCCGTGCCACGCGGATTGAAAAGCAATAGTTTTTGAATCTATTTATAACTGTCCGCTTCACACGGCCAACGCGGAACCAGAATGATCTAATTTGATTAGACCGCTTCTTCGTTGTGTTTTTTCCTTTTCTTTTAGAGGTAAAGAGTGATATTAGATTTAACAGAGAGTGGATCTTGAAAAGTATTTGACCTCGAAAGGTGTTGGTCTTATATGCTACCCGATAACGTGAGTTGGAAAGATAGCGTAGATTTATTGTAACACAACAGGATTATGGATTATAGGTCTGTGATATGAAAAGAAACAATTTTTTTAAATGTAGGAAGAAAACAGCGAAGGCTAAGATACAATTTCCCTAACCGAGTAGCAACGCCACGTATTGAACTCTCTAGGGTATACACAATGTCTTCCAAAAAGTTAATATAACGATAGCACATGAACGTGTTTAGAGCCGTGTTACGTCAAAGCGACGATGGTTTTAAGTATAGAAACGTCCACAAAATGTCACAACTTTCACGGAGGTCACCCATTAACACCTCAAAACAATGATACAGATCAAATCACAATATCGTCACCCATCATTCAGCCCACACTTTGCCGCCGTCTGACCAACCCATTCCACCCACGTGATCTACGTATATACCTCATAAATCGCGAGTATCCGAAAAATGGATCGGCTCGCAACGCCCAAAGTCTCTCTCTTTCCGCACCCACTGTTCTCTGAAGTCATTACGTCGATTCAGAAGAAGCTCGTCACGGCTCATAAATACAGAGCCGGTCTCTTTGAAAATGATTGCTTGGCAGGAATCTCCGCGGTACGGGTGATGATTCGAACGTGTAAGCTGTTTATCAGTGGAAATAGATCCGGTTTTCCAACGCGGATTTAACACGGTCGACAGATCCTAGAGCTGTGCTATCGGACGTACGGTAACAGGTGGATCGCTTAACGACTAGAGCGGATGGAAGCGAGCGTCGAGCAGGACACGGCATTTTCCTCGTCGCGGAATGTCGACAGGTCATTGATTTTGCGATCTTTGGCCGGCGATCGGCCGCCAGCTGCGAAAGCACCGAAAGGTCACAAATCAACCGGGATAGGGTCTGAATGACGCAAAACACGCCTAGATAAATTTAAATCGCGCGCACCGACCCGGGCCGAGTCTCTAACGTTTTCGCGATACCTCTGTTGCGTTGGTTGCGACTGGCTAAGAGCCAGTCGTCGATGTGGTCCGACCTGATCCCTATCGTCCACGAGGTAACTGACTCCATGCAAGGAACTCTTTACTCGAATAGTTCTTGCGGTAGGAAATATGAGGTTTCTCAGAGACGACGTGATCCATTACAGAGATTGGTTATGCAATTGGTGGGAAGCTTCAAAAGAATCGTTCTTCGAAGGATGAAGCTTCGTGCAAACATGAAACCACGGTGGTAGAATTACGAGTATAGTTTATTAATTTCCATTATGATCACCTTATTGAGATATTGATTATTTTCGCATTTTGAAGAAGTTGCTGAAACCGTTTGAACTGAACTCGATTGTGTGAAGTAGAAGTCGAAGAACTATTAGAAGATTATGATTATGTTCTTCGGTAATTTCGCTTATGATTTTCTTCTCGAGGCATTGCTTGTCGCAGGCCTTGTTCTCGAATGAAATTTTTGAAATTGTTTTTGAACTGAATCATGTGAACTAAAGGGTTAAACAACGAGATGTTAGAAGCTAAAGGAAATATCAGTTCATTGTTTTGCAATATTATCATTAGGCACGAACGGCGGTTCGAGGTTGGTTCCAAGACTTTAGACACGTGCCACAAGAAACGAACATCAACGGAGGATTACCTTTTTTTCACAAGTTAGTCATAGTCTACCATCTGTTCCATTTTCCTCCATGCGCGTTTTGTAATTATCAATTACACAACGACTTCTTTATCGATCGCGATGTCAGCCATACTTTCGCAATAAAATATTCTTGACTATTTATTCGACGAATGATCGCGCCGGGCTTTCGTTTCTCAGCCAAGAATTGTCTTGGAAGCGCCACAAGAGAAAAGTAAATACACCAGGGTTGAGAAGCGGGAAATCCGATTTCGACTAAAAATACCACGCTTTCTTTCCTCTAAGATTTCCACGTATACTAAATGGAAAATAGAAATTCCTGTTTTTAAATTTGGAAAGAGAACGGGACAAAAGGGAAATAAAAAAGGAGACGAAAAATAAAAGGCACGCGAAACAGTTAACCAAGTATCCAAGAGTCGAAACAACGACAACTTTTTAAGAGGCATTATCTCGTTGACTCGGCCATGAGATCTTGAGGCCGTGGACCACCTAGGCTTGAAAGATGCAATCGTAATTGCATAATAGGCACGATAAACTGGCCGGGTTATTTATGAACCTACACTCTTCTTTTGTCGGCCGTGTCAATGGGGAGCTGGGATTTGAACGGTGCTGGATGTGTTTCAGTGGATCGGGCCACGATGTCGGGCCCGAGTAGATTTTAGATTTACATCGTCTTTGTCGTCGTGCCACGCGGTACTTCAGTCTCCTCTTCTTTTTCTTCCTCTTCTTCTTCTTCTCTTTCTCGTTCGGTTAATCTCTTCGGTCGAGGATTGATGATTTATAATTTCTCCGGACTCAGATTCCTGTTCGTAGTTATAAATACTTGTTGTTCTGCCGTTCGCCGCGTTGAGGCCTGATTTTCGTTGATAAACAGCCGTTGCTCTTTCCGATTGCTCCGGTCGACCATTCGAAACGCTGCTTTAGGAAATATTTGCAAACCTAATTTCAATATTTGATATATACCGCCGGTCATAAGTGTTAAGAAAATATGATGCGAATGAAATAACAGATCTGTAATAAACATAACTCGGAAATAAAGGCAGTGATTAATAAGTATTCTAATGCTTATGACTGACAGTGTATTTCGATTAGTTTCTTTTCTTCTTGCTCCGTATTTTTCTTTAAAGAAGGACATCGTATCAGCGCTCGTATGATCCAGCGAATATTTATGCAGATTCATGTTTTTATAAACACAACTGTAGAGTGGAAAACTGCATATTATTTTTAAATATAAATAGCTACGTAAATATTACAAGTATTCCACTTTGGATATTACGTATATCTTTGCATTTTTTTCATCTTTAAATTTCCTATAAACACATGAAAATTCTCAGTTTACTCACGAGTCATGGTCACCACCGCGTTTCCATTCACAAATCATACTGTTACTTCGATCGGCTACATGTTGCTTTCAGCATTTCCATCGTTATCGCTATCATCGTTGTTAGCCACGCCAGTTCCTATCATGCAAACTCTATAGAGTTCTTCACTTTACAACGGCCATTTTAAGAAAATAGAAGCAATCGCTGTGCGATGTTTGCACCTTATCACTCGCGCCTTCTTCGAGTTCTAATTCTTTTTTTTTTCTTTTTTTTGTTTTCTTATAACGAAAGCTGATTCTCTGCCCGAAGGTCGAATTCCACGACGTTCTTTCCGTACATTCCACACGGAGGTTTTCGTTTAATGAAATGCAAAGCATCTCTTGCATCGCGTAGCTCAACGAGCGCTGGATTTTTTGTCTACGTTTTCGGAATGCGCAGCATTCGCGGTCGCGCTTTCACAGAGAATGTTCGTGCGTCAAGAATGGTCGTTTTGCATGTTAACCATAAGACCTGCTTTGTTACTTTGAGCTCTATTTATATAAAATGCAGCGTTGCACATAGCTACGTGTTTGCATCGCTAATTTGTGCAGCAATGGAAAGTTAATAAAAAGTGACTAGGTATATGAATAATATGCATTTAATAAAAAATAAACGGAACACGGTATAACGATTTCAAATTGATGCAATCATTGAAGATTTTTCTGAACAATACGACTATGAATCATAAGTGTTAAAGACGACCTAAGTGAATATTCTGGCCTATTAATACAATCGATTATTAACTGTTTAAGTATGGTATTCTTGTGATTTCTGCGAATTGTATACTTGCACTAAATATCTTGTACATGGGTTAGATAAAACAATAGAGATACCTCTTATATGTCATATATATGTATGATATATGAGACATATAAGAGGTGTTCTCATTATTTTGTCATATATATGTATGTATAACGTATAAGACATATAAGAGGTGTTTCCATTATCTTATCCAACTCCTATAGCTAACTACGTACGTTTCCAGATTTGTTTCAAACTTTACCAATATAAACAAGATAGCCAGCTCTCATTACAGTGTTAATCAAATTTCAAATGTAAAAATTTCAAAGCTTGTTTTCTCCTATACTGCTTCGAATATTCTCGTGGGCTGTAAATGTGAATATTATAATACAGATTAATATTGAATGTTGTAAATTTCTCAAACGACAGAAAAGATTGGCCAACGGAACACTGACGATCGACTAACAATAAAGCAAAGTTTCCACTCACTCGACTCATATTATAGTTTCCAAGCATCGGCGAGACTGAACTGCTCGTTATCATTAGGTCGCGAAACGTCGATGGTTTTATTGCTTTCCTTGGAATTCTACGATCGATCGGTCAGATGGAAACGGCCGATAGACCGCCGCTACTCGCTGTTCCTATCAGATAATCGTTTAGATGCATGTGGCGGCGAGGGTTAACGGTGGTGAGTATTCTAAATATACATTCGTCGAGTCCGCTGTCGAGCAGAGAAGCTCTATCATGCTTGCGCGTAGAGCTCGCGACGGTTGTTGGAATGCGACACGCGGCCGTTTCAGATTCTGATGCTGTTCGGCTCGCTTAATCGAGCAATTCTACTTGTGCGGCTCACCAGTTGCTCGCCTCCTCACCGATAGTGCCGCGGCGAACGCGATTAATTGCACGTCCACCGAGATAATCCCGCCTTCCTTTCTGCGGATATCTGAATCACGCTGGATGTCCGTACGTTTGATCAAACGACGCTGCTTGGCTTTTCAGAACGATGGACATGGTACTGATGGCAGTAGTTGGTTTAGAGTAAGAATTACACGAATTGCGAATCTTGGTCTGCAGTTTTTTATAAGAGTATATATTATAAGGTTTTGAAGATTATACTTTCTAAATGATTTCTTTATTCATCTTAAGACTGATAATTTTTTTACCCTTTTCAACCCTCAGTGTTTTATTATTTAATCAATTGATTGTTTAATCATTTATAGTTTTGTTTGATCGTGTCTATATTTACCCTGTCGGTGTAAATTTTAGATTTAAAATTTGCGAGATGTCAATATATTTCTAACTCTCCAATGTGTTTCCAATATTATATGAATTTATTTCTATTGACAGTATTGTACACTATAGTGGCAAAATTTTCATTCTTTAAGGATTACTTAATGATTCCCTTAATTGATAATATCATCTACGATCATCTTAAATCAGTTCACCCTCTAATACTGCATACCAAAAGTCAGCCACTCAAACAATCCTCACCAGTAAGACTCATCCCGATCTATCGAAGATCGTGTTTATACGTCGAACTCCCGATCCCACCCCCGATCACGCTGTCACGAGAGACACACAGAAACGACAGGAGAACCGAACGAGAACGGGGTCTAGCGAGGTTATCCTGGTCACGCGTTAGTCAGGCTCAACCAGCCGATCTGTCAGTCAGTCCGGTCAGGAACGGTCTCGATGCTGGCAGCCGGTGACACGTTCGGTACACAGGCTCGGCTCAGTGCGAATACACGCGCCGCGAGGCCGGTTCTATTAAGAGCGAGCCACGAAAACGCTAGACGACACGAGGTGACACCGAGATGCCTGACACGACACGAGCCTGCGCTTAGCGCGCAGTCTTTCATTCTACACCACACCGGTTGCCTTGGTGTCTTAACAGCACCGACAGCTATGCGACTCGTTGACCCTGTCGTTATTTCGCTCTTCTCCCATGGCTCCGGAGACGTCAAACATTTTTACGGAGTGAGACTCCCTCGGTGACGCTCGATGGAGCAAACTCCCGATTTTCTTCGGAATTATTATTAGGCTAGACGGTGCTTTTTGCTTTTTCCAGAGAGTAAATCTTTCAGAGTTTGGAGACAGTTTGGTAGGTTAGAATGGTGATATTTGTTTTATCTTCGAAGGTTGAATCAAGTTTGATTCACGGTGATTTTTACGTCTATTATCTTTTACGATATATTTATGTATTGTTATCAGGTTTATGAGAAATTTTAAGAGTCAAAATGCACAGAATGTACATAATGTGCAAAGATGTATGTAATAAGACATCTAAAATGTTCTACTCCTTGTAATAATTAGGAAACAAAATAATTCTCCAGGTTCCATTTTTTATTTACATCCGTAAAAAGTTTACTTATTATTATTTCATCTAACTAGCAATGATCTAGTCTTTGCTAGACGAGTGTTAATAACATCTTTAATCGTATTTTATCTTCATATATTCTACCTCTTAATTCAGGAATCTACATTTGTTATTCGTATGGATGATAACAGATCCATAATAAGACTGCTTAAGATAGGTCGTACGTTGGCTATAGAAAATGTTCGTTTGTAACTTTTGATATTTGGTATCAATGTGATATTATGCTAAAAATCTGCAATTTGTATAATTACCAACGCCCATTGCAAATTGGCCTCACGGAGAGAGTTACGATTCTGTTCTTGCACGACCACGTTTCATCGCCGCTTCCTCCTCTTTTCTTTTGTTTATGCTAAGCTATCCGGACGTATAGCGTAACACAAAAGCGAATGCTTGCAGCTGCTGCGAGTGGTAAGACACACATCGTTGACGGTCCGTATATTTTGTTATAAGATGCTCGGTGAGTAACGATTGGAACGATACAAACATAATTAAAGTTGTACAAGCCTCTATACCCTTATTATTCTCTATTTCTCTAATCTACTTGCAAAAGTGAAACAAAACGAAAATAAGATAGTATTGGGGCACATGGTGAGAACCTAAGAACCCGTAAGAACCTAATGAAACTTGCAGTATGAGTATAGCGATCCCTCAAAACGAACACGATGATACGTTCCGAAAGCGAAAAAGATACATATGATAGTTGGCATTTGAATTTCAATAAAACTTAAAAAACCATTAATTAATATTTAACACGTAGGATCTGACCAGAAACACACTTTCGTACCGAAGAAAGAAAGGAAGAAGGGAAAAGAAAGAAACAGAATTTTAATAATACAGCGCGAATGCAAAGAAGTAAAACGCTTAATGCACTATTCAGAGCGAAAGCAATTGCAGAGAAAGATTGATTGCCAGTAGTTAGCGGAGATTTTTTCGCGGATTCATTCGCGTTCGAGAGATCCGATCTGGCCTCCATTAATAGTAACACGCTCTCGTAACAAACGCTTAATAAAACGTTGTTCCACGGCGATTCGCGCGAGCCAGTTTTTCTCTAATTACCGTGATACCTTCCTCAGCAAGAAGGAAAAAGAAAAACAACAGGCACGCGTGTCGTTAATTGCTTGCCGCCTTGCCGTTCATTGAACTGATCGCGATTCTTCCTCCGCCCAGCGAGAAGATTTATTCTTTCGCGAGGGAAACCCGATCGGAGATGTCGTGTCTTACGCCCACACCCGTTCAATTATCGTCGTGTGATCCACCAACCAGCTTAATTTCGCCGGTTATTTTCGGTGTTCAAGATAATGTTACGAGGAAAACCTAGTCTCGTGCTTTTTCCCTCGCCTTCTTTGTGTTGCTTGTCGTGGAATAAAATGATTTACGTGTTTACGTTCGCGTGGAGGAAGTATCTTTCGAGGACCGAGAGTGAGCTATATATGATAAATGGAGCAAGATTTGAAATAGTAAATGGACATTTTAGACAATTCGTATATAGAATTTCAACTTGGAGGATGTTAAACTATACATAAAGAGGAAATGGAAGATTGCTGTACTATAAACGTTTTAAATTCTACATAAATGAAATATCTATCAAAACGACCCAATTGTTCAATTCAAATCTCCTTGTCTGAGGTAAATCAAAGGGCGATAAAAGGTGATCTATACAGTGAATAATAAAAAATAAATAGGAATTAAAAATTTGTGGCATAAAATCATTTTTATATCCGTATAGAAAATAAGTAATTCCTATATCATCCTGTACATTCTGTACATTGTCAATCTGGTAATTCAAGTTTATACATAAAACGAAACATCTAGCAAGAGAATGCGCTCAATCGTTCACGTCCTAACCAAATTTTCTTGTTCAGAGCGAGTCAAAGAGCAATAAAAGGACTCAAAAAATGCATTACTGTCCAGCAGACAATATTACAACAGTTTTCCGTGTTCCAAAAGGAAGGAAGAACGGTCGATCGCGAGTCCGAAACAAACGGAACGAGGCTCGACTTTCACCGGGACCCGCATTCTTCCGTCACACAGGCCGGTGCATCGACGTTGACAAGACGCGGATAGCGATTAATCATCGCGTCGTGCGGGAAAAGAAAGAAAGTTTTAGCCCCGTGTATTCCAGTCACGGTGGATCGCGCCAGTTCGCCGCCGTATCTTTATCACCGACTGATAATGGATCATTATCCAGCTCTCTTTGTTCCGCCGGTTGAACGAACCCGTGGCCGAATACGAATCCGCGGACGCATTCACGGATTATTCAAAAGGCGGTCCTTACTCACTCTCTATCTCTCTCTCTCTCTCTTTCTCTCGCTCTCTCTCTCTCCCTTTCTCTTTCTTTCTTTCTTTTCCTTACTCTCTCTTTCGCGCTCGTACGCGCGTGCACGCTCGCGTCAGAGTTATTGCGAGAGGGCTTTGTTGTTGCAAATCCTTGGTCGTGGCATTCTTTCACAGCATTGGCCCGATGCGACGTGGACGAAACGCGCGGACGAGTCATTAATCATCGGTGCCGGAGGATTTAGAAAAAGCATCCGACCGGTGTCCTTCTCGATGACAGAGCCTAGGCACAGCTTGTTCTCTGGCTAATAGTTTGATACGTGTTTATGCCGCACGCGATGAACCGCGATTTTCTTCTTCGATCGACACAACCATACTATTTTTTGCTTGTTGCTTTTCAATCACACCTTTTTACAGGCTATAGCATTGCATATATGAAAATTCAATAAATTAACTCTATTTATATTGTCCAATATCGTTTAATATTGCTTGTCGCCTGGAATACTTGATCTTACTGTATTCTTCGAATTTCGCGATCGTTTCAATAAACAAAGAAATTTTTAGAAACACCGACATACACTTAAAATGGGAAATCATGTATATTGGCAGTGATGTTTTCATACATTCAAAAATTTGTAAAAAGTAAGAAAATGCGATTGGATGTAAAATTATTCAGAGAACGCAATAGAGTTAAAGGACGCAGAGGATGGTATGTTGCGTTCGTTTCGTTGTTTAACAGAGACAATGTGGTACAAGGACATGAAGGGAAAGTTCGTATTCATTGAATAGCACTTAACAGCATTGCTAGATTAGGGATTAGAGAACGCGGAATTTTAGTTGTTCAAGGTTATTTCTTTAAGGTACATCAGGTAAAGAATTCTTTTGCTGTTATTCATTCATCTTAATGTTAGAGATTGGATAAGAATATTTTTTAAAATAACACTGAAGAACAGATGCTAGTACATATTTTATGACATATAGATTCATTTGCAAGTAGATTGATACACCAAAAATAACAACTAATCACTACGCTTGTAGCAGATCCTGAATGCGGTCATTATCGGCTTTGGAATCTTGAGCGTCGAATCAACTACTTTCAATTTGCAATCGCTTTCAACGCTACCATCCGATCGGTCGAACTCCACCCCCGCATTTAATTTCCAAATCTCCCGTGCATCGTCACCATCAATAATCTCCGCCCCCGTATTCTGGATGCTGCTTCTTCTTACTTCGAAGTCCATCTCGCGTATTTATACTTAGGATGCACGTAGCGATACACTCGAAACACTTGTGTTTCCTTTTATTCGAAACTTTTCAGATTTTATTTCTTTCTCTTATTTTAAAAGATTAACAAGAGAAGCAAGAATTTTTTCTTCACATTTATTCCTTATACATTTCCTTTATTCCGATTGATTGGGGAAAAGCCTGTAATCTATTTTCTAGTTGAATACTTGAATTTTTATGAAATTTTTATGAAATGTATGTAGGAACCATTAGAAGAATGTTTCTCTTAATAATTTTAAAGCATCACTGAATGGCTGAAAAATACATCCGATCTCTACTTGATTCGAACGTTTCCCATTTTGAATATAACTCACATTTTGTATGTAATTATCAATTTAGACGTAGCTAATATTAAAAAAATTCCAAAGCAATTTATCTAATTCATTGTTTTATTATATATGACCTATTTCCAGAATCTTTCTCAATTCTAATTAAAAATTCCGATCAAATACATACTAAAAATATTTTCATTTCGATCAATTTCGCTTACATTTTACCTTAACGTATTAAATTCTTACCAACCACCTATCCTAACTCTGCTCTCCTCGAACTATTGCCACTTTATAATACAAACTAATATACCAATGACTCTGGAGTTAACATCGTACAGTATCGAACTACTCGCGAGAGGATATTTCGAGCGTGCGGATGGCCAAGCGGATTGTCTCCACGCAGCGCCATAGGGCGTATCGACGTCAGCGGTACATGGCTGGCAATTAATCACCGGAAAGGAACCACGGCGAGCATCTACTGGAGGAACAGGCTGAGTGTCCCTCGGTGCCCCGTTCGGCGACGTCGGTACGCGTGCCGGCTTTATAGTTCGCGCGTTCGACTGTCGTATAATAATGAGCCAGCCAGAAAAAGGAATTCCGTTTGGCCGTTACAAAACGGCTAGGTGCGCGCTGGATAAACGATATGCGGGTCCTCTCCAGTCGGGTTACTATTTATTAAAAAGTCAGCTCGACGACGTGCTACATCGGGAGGAAAGTGATAACACGCCGCTCGAAGGGTTCGGTCATTAAGCTTCGCTGGACAGGAGGTGCGTCACTGGAAACCTTCCTCTGGAATCTCCAAAACGGAGTTGATTTCCTCGTGAACGAGTTTCCACGCGAAAAGGATTTATTTTCTGTGAGGATCGTGGCGGATGAAAGTCATAGCTTTTGACGGGTAGTTGGCTTAAAACGTTAGACTTTGAAACAAATAAAGGACGTTCATGATGTTCAGAAGATGTAAAGAATTTTCAAAATCTTTCAATTTTGAGTTAGATTTGTGTAAAAACTTTTTAGAGGATGAAGATCATTGATTTGGAATTTTTTGATTATTGATTAAGATTAATAGAGAAATGATTGTTCGAGATTCGACGTTTCACATACGTACGCGAAATCAAGATATTCTTGGTCAAAGTATTTCCTTATAATACCACATTTCACATGCTTTCCCACTGCTTAGAAAGCCTGCTTTTCGCGCACGTGACCATGCAATAACTACATCGCCGTCCCTGAGTGAGTCGAGCTCTCCCTTGCACAGTGCTATTAATAGCCTGCTCATTATTGCTGTAAATGAGCCGATTCTTTAATATCCGCATTGACATGGATCTATGACCATCGTGAAGGGAATGGGGTTCTCGTTTCGATCCGCTTAGCACCTGCTCGATTCGCTGATCCAAAACCATCGATATGGCTTTCCTTCCCTGTATCGATTAATAAAAACAGAACAGGTAGAAATTGCACCAGCTTGTAAGTGAATTCTATTATCTTTCATCGGTTCTAGTTTTTCTCGGTCACCGTGTAAATCAACGTTATCAGGTAGAAATCTAACGACGAGATGTATATTAAATGACAGCAATTGCGATGCCTGAGCAGCAATGCATAAATTTCATCGATGACGCTTCCTGAATCGATAACGTTACGCGAGCAACGAGCAAGGAGACATGATTCGCCGATTTCATAATGAGGATATCGAGCGTTATTATAATTGGGATATTAAAATGTTACCGGTAAATCGGCGTGTTTAGCTGCGAGCCGCTGATTGCGTGGCTGGAAAAGCAGAAGTAACAGGTTATTGGTATTTAAAGGCGACCTCGAGATTTCTCCTGATGCTCGTTGCCCGAGCTATTCATTACCGAGTCTTTTGCAACGCACAGCGGATAGGTGTAATAGGCGGAGTATCGTAATAACAGCGTTGCAAAATTATTTATGGCTCGGGCGTGCTGAGCAAATAGGTAAAACAGCTGCCAAGTGACCAGTTCGCGATCCGGTAGCCACGGTCGATGCATTAGCCGCGACTCGTTGAAATAATTAACGAAGTCGTGAAGCGTTACACGCGTTCAGCCCAGCTATTATGCATCGTACGCGTTTGATCGTCTTCCCCCTGTTTGTTCCTTCTAGATCGATCGTGCGTAATGTTTCGATACATTGGATGATCACGGATCTTGTCGACTTATCGCGTTCTCTTCGACTTGTGTTATGACACATTCTTAATCCGATAGGTCAATTTGATAGAAACACTAGAAATACATGATTGCTTTTAGCTGATAATTCTATGGAACCTGTTTAAACTAAGTTGATCGAAAGTAGTGCTAGTTGACTGCCACTCATGGTCGTTCCACCTATGATCACCATGATCATAAGAAATCACCATTGATATCTAAACTAATCGTGGATAACATAATTGAAGCCCAATCTTGAAAATAGCGTGAAACATTTAGATTATTATTTAGAAAGTTCCTCAAATTTCTATAGAAGAATTCCAACGAGCGTTATAAGGATTATGGTACATATAAGGATTATGTAATAACAGATCTATATATTTGTTTGACAGGCACGGTGAACGCGAATGGCGAGGTGAAACGACAGAGGACATCATACACCAGGTACCAGACGCTGGAGCTGGAAAAGGAGTTCCACTTTAACCGCTACCTGACGAGGCGGCGTCGCATTGAGATCGCGCATGCCCTTTGCCTGACGGAACGTCAAATCAAGATCTGGTTCCAGAATCGACGGATGAAGTGGAAAAAGGAGCATAAAATGGCGAGCATGAACATTGTACCGTATCATATGTCGCCGTATGGCCACCCTTACCAGTTCGCGCCCCACCCAGGCCAGTTCGCTCATTTGGCCACATAGGACGAGTTCTCGCCCGCCGAGCTCGGAGCACACGCTGTCCGGTTCCCCGGGATGTACGGCGAGCAGAACTTCTAAAAGGCTTTTTTCCTGTTCTCGGCTCGGTCGCCGTCACCAAAGACTATAGCAAGTCTCGCGTGACCTGCCGGCCCGGGACACTTCACTTCCAGTAGGACACGTGGTGAGACCCGACGAGGTCTGACACAGGCCACCGATGCCTCGACGGATTGTCACTCGTCAAGCAGAATTTCTACTTCTCTGTTTCTTTTTATTCTTATCCCTCTTCTTTTTTTTCTTCTCCTTCTTCTTCCTCTACCCGGGCTTTCCGTCGTCTTCTCCCATCGTCTTTTTGCTGGTATTCGAATACTACACGCGTTGACGAAGGAACGCGTTGCGTTCGGACGAAAGGGTTTTAGAGTTTTTATCACGAGGAACCTCGGCCTGACATGTTTAAACTTTAAGAAACGAAACTTCGTGAAATTCATCATGATTGTACCATATTTTATGGTATTTTTTGTTACACGATCAATTGAAATTCGGCGGTTCGTCGGTCTGTGCCTGTGTCCATCCATAAGATACTCCGTCACAATAGAACTATTTGAAGTTGAAGGGAAGCCAAAAATTTTCTGCAAAGCACGCCGTGCGCCCGATTAAATGGACTGGACGCGCTCCGAGGGGCTCTCGCCGCGGCTAGATTACAAACGTACCGATGCTGAACGCGGACGAGGAGCCACCTCAGCGGGTGAGATAAAACCGCATCAGTAGTTTTTAAGGCTTAGAAATTAGCGGTCTAAGAAATTAATTAATTGAGCGACTAATTAATTAATTATCTTGTCTGGCTGCGCACTGTTCCGCATCTCTGGATCTATCCAAACCCTCCTATTCTCCAACCCCTGCCCCCCCTATTCAACCCATGCACATCGTTCCCTATATTCCGAATACGAAGGAGAAACTAAAAAAAAAAAGAAAGAAAAACAGAGGATGCGCTGATGTACTTACTTAACTTCTTGTTTCTTCTTCCACTTCCTCTCTTCTCTTTCTGTTCTTTCGCTCGTTCTCGAAATCTATCTCTCTGCGAGGGTGCGTTCGTCGATGGGTATCCGCGAACCACGCAGGCTCCATCGGCGAACCGCGCAGTTTCTATGTGCACGTTAAAGTCTCTACTTCATAGTACGTAAGGTGCCTATTAATACTCGATCCTATTCTCTGCCGTTTCTCGATAGAGGCTGCTGATAATTTTCAACGTCCGCTCGGTCGACACGAAATAAGTCGCCAAATCGATGCGACGAAGCGCATGTTAACTTTATAGCGAGTAAGAACAGCCGATAGTTAAGAACAATCTCTTGTATCGCGCCATCGCGAACCTCGTTTGCTATACCGCAGTTCGTTAAGCCAAATCGATCAGAAAAGTACCACTGCTTTCCTCCTCAATTTAAAACATTATAAATATACACATCTAATACACCAAGTTACTTGTTTCACACGATATTCCATGTTCCTCTTTTTTTCTCTTTTCCGATGTGACTTTTTTTTTAAATATATGTTTCTTTATTTCCTACGTCTTCATTGAACACAGCCAAGTTGTCGAATGTAACACATTTTGGACTTTGAATTTTCGATAGAATATTAAGAAAAAATCGGTGAGCAGCCGAAGATACAGCAAGCTCTCTGTAAATATCGCGATCCGCGTTTTTCTATGGCAGCTAACGATCGTCGTTTCAGAACGAATTACAGTATGAACTGTTCTTTTTTACGACGATGACTTTAGGCGTAGTACGCGTGCGATTCAACCAGAGCAACGCAATTTCGATACGGAACCGTATGAAGTCGAGTCTCGTTGCACTCGCAGAATTCTCGCGTCGTGTCGTTGTTTATAATAGTTGCAAATGTTCGGTGCATTATACATACGATACAATATTGTTCGAAATTGTACAAGAATTAAAGGATGTATAGCAACTTTTCGTCTAGAGGTAATAGAGATTTCCAAATCAGCTGTTGACACGTACATATGTGAGATAAACAAATTCGCGTCCGCGCATGCGTTTGCCGTTTGCCTGCGCGGTCGCAACTGCGCATAGCGACGCGACGCCGCGTGGAATACGAGCGAATGGAGCGGAGTCTGTATAGCAAAACGGACGAACCGACAAAAAACGAGCAATTGTCCTTCGAGGAAGAGGAGGAAAAGGAGGAGGAAGTGGAATAGAAAGATTCCTCTACTTAATCGAACAAAACGGCAGGTGTATAAATGAATTTAGATAATGTGTTCGCGGTCGAGGCGCGCGCACGTTCGCGCGCTCACGTTAATTGGTTTATCTTGTGATACGAAGTCATGAAAAAAAGAAAAGCTATAATTAAACGAGGAAAAAAATAAGATAAAGTAAAATAATAAACAGCTAGCAGTCGCTCCGTGCTTAGTAAGATGTCGTGAACTGCGTAACTCTATGCGAAGCAAATTCGGAAGAATACAGGGATCTAAAAAAGTATATATTATCGATATTTAGAGAGAGTGAGTGAGAGAGAGAGCGAGAGAGAAAAAGATTACAAATGTAAGGTGTAAGCGAACAAGGCGGAAAGAGAGATGTAAGTGTAGGCTATAATGTTGAATTGTACATAGCTATTGAATATATGGCAACACGATATTGAACGACGTTATTATCGTACGAGGCGTTAACGAACGAGCCGATTGCTCGAGTTCTTTTGCAGTCGATAAGGGACAAAAAATGATGTATCCGTGCTTCGTGGAACGTAATTGTTTGTGATATCTGGCACAGATGCAGGATACAAGTTGTTCGACGAACGAAGCGAAGCATATTTCCTATGTTGCAGAATCTTTCGTTATCGCCTGGTACTTTATATAGGAATATTTAAATAAAAAAATAGTGAGGATTATAATAGTAATTATTATTATTAATATTATTACAATGATTATTGAAATTATTGACATTATTGCTATTATTCTATTGAGAGTGAGCCTGTTGCTAATGACTTGGTCCAGTGTTAATATTGTATTTTATTTGTTTCGTTATTATTATTATTATTTTTTTTTTGTTGTTCACGCCGCGTGTCGTACACAACACGTTCCGTACCTATGAATGCAGAGTTCGGTTTTTCGCGCTCTTTAAGGGAAAAGAATCCGTCGTGAATGGTAGACGCGGAACGCGTGTCTTTTCGATGTCCCGACGTTCGTCGTTTTACTTTCTTCAAGTCGACCGCGTCGTTCGGTAAACACGCGTCGCCGAGTCCGTAGAAATCGAGGATGAAAAGAAACAGTGGTCAACGAAGCGAATAAGAAGAAGAAACCTATTTACTCGTCAGGTGCGAAGGATGCGTTCTCCACTTTAAATTAAGCTCAAGTATTACGTTCGTGTAGCGTCAACTCAAATGTTACTTCATTCCATGTAATATACGTAATAGTCTAACTAAAAATACCTACTTAATACATCTACGTAACCTAGAGCACCGTACGTGTAAGGTCGCATAATTATATAATTTAAATTGTAATTATTAAATGATATGACGTACAGAAACATACGATCGTTATTCATTACCTGATAAGCCCTATTCATTAAATTCATTAAACTAGTAATTATGGCTTCTAAAAGCCATCATACCCTGCAATTACAAAAGTAAAAAATCGTTCAAGGCCCAACGTATATGTAGCGTGTTAAGCGTGCTTTGGCCACATTCACACGTAAACTCTGCACAGTTGGTTAACGAAAAATATTAAGGTCGTTTAAAGAAAAAAATACTTTCCCTCCGAGTGCAACAATAATTGTTGCGCATTACGAGATACCAACCAACTTAACTGTCCGATAACGCGATCCTGAATTACTTTTAATCGGTGGAATAACACGACGCAACGCATAAAAATTGTGTTAATTACGGCGAGCTCGTAAAACGATAATTATTATGTTTACAATTACAGGCGATAGGACGAGGCCAGCCGTTGCTGAAATTCCAGGCCGCGATAACATTCGAGTCGAAAGATCGAGCGATGCCCAGCCCAAAGGTTATCGAAGCGAGCGCACGCGTGTACACGCGGATTTTTCTTCGGCTATAATAACGTTCGGTATATGTATATGGATCGTCCTCTAATTGACCACACTGCACGTTTGACGAGTATTGATTTCAATCGTACGGAACAACGGCTCAGTCCACCGAGAGCTCGTGAATTATCCGTAATTATCGATAATAAGGCTGGCTGATTATATTTCGCCGCATCAGAAAATAATAGTTTCTCCGTTAACGTTGAAAGGTTACTGAAACGAGCAGCAGCTCGTCGAATAATTGCTTTCTTTAATAAGAGATCGCATCGATGACAGTAATCGTGCGTATCCGATCGGTGGTCGATCGGTGGTTAAAAATAATTTCATTTTCAGCTACCTGCCTGCTTCCTTTTATTTGTCGAATTTCAATCATTCACCCAATAAATTCGATAAGAAATAATTTCTACACACGACCACCACTTGTATGCGATAGTGATGTAATTCGAAAGGCAAGGATCGAGAAACTGGTCGAGATCGGCGATCGTGAGCGGTCGAATCCACTCGAGTAGCGCGATAAGATCGCGTGACAACAGCGGGAGGTCGCGCGTGATAAAGCAACCTCACACCCTCAAAAACTACCGAAACGGACAGGAGTCGGGTAACAAGGAGACAACAGGAGACAAGAGGACTGAACGCAAGTCACGATCTATGCTTCGAGCAGTGATTCTTTCTCTCTCTCTCTCTCTCTCTTTCTGTTTATCCTACGATTTGACCATGCTACCGACGATGACAGCGCAAGTTTCGATCCACCACCGGTACTCGCTTCCTCACGCTGGACGTTTCGCCTACTCGACGATCGTGACTTTCCTTGTCCAGATCGTAACGATAGACCGCACGGATCGGAGGATAAAACGAGCATGGCGCCGTCGAATTATCGATTCCTTCCGTTCCGCTGGATCCGTGGCCGGTTTTACGCGGACAACCATGAATCCATGATAGTCATTAACTGGAGTCTTCATTGCCAAACGTAGAATTTTCATTTCTACGAACCCCTCATTTTGATGGTTCAATCCAAAGTCATAAAAGACTTCGGTAATTTGATAGTCAATGATTATCGACATTCAAACTTCGTCTAACGAGTTCGTTACACTCTTCGTCTAGTCGAGGAACGGGTAATAGTGCATTCTTACTGGTATTCGCGAACAGAGTCTGCATACTGTTTCAAGACATGTTCTTGATATTATTACTCATAAATATGATAATAATAGAATATGAATTTTACCATAAGAGAAAGTAGAGCAATGAAAGAATTTGATGACTGAGAGTTTGTCAAGTAACAATATAATTCTACAAGGTTTGATAATTACAAAAAACAGTTTTATTATTGCATGTTGGCTTTTGGAAATCGATTTAATCGCGTCACAATATTCTATTCTATACGTAATTGAAACGATTATAAGGAATAAAATACATCTTATCAATAATAAACAAGTGACCAGATTCTTTTTAATGGTCTCTGAAGCATTTAGATCAAAGTTCTCACGAACACAGCGTAGCGATCACATATTATAAAATATCTTTGTTTATTTCGAAAACTATTTATTGTAGCTATTAATTGTGACAAATAGTGTTTTAAAAAGTAGTGAAGTTATAAAATCATAAAATGTGTCTGAACATCTTACAAATGCCCTGTTCGTAAACGCTGTTCACGACCATGTTTGCTAGTAAGTACCTCAAGAAATCCTCGTCTTCGTTAAGCGTATACGCGAGAAGCAAAGTCGTTTACACCAACGGTAGAAAATTCCCAAGATTTCGAGGTAGGATTTTCTTGGTGGGTAAGCGAGCCCCGTCTCCGGGAAAACTCGTAGCAGAAAGCGTGAAGCGTTTCGCGCGGAACGCCGTAGGTATATAATACCTCTCGGCTGGCGTCAGTCACTCAGTCAGTCATTGATACCGCGCAGTGATTAATGAAGAGTCAAGGTTCGGGATCACGGTGCCGAGTTCAGAGTAGGGGACACGACGGGAGAGCTCTCGAGAGGGACGAGTATCGATACCGCACGTTCCTTGGGAATAAAGCGGAGACGTGCTCGTCGCGCGTGCAACCACAGGGAATGCCCGGTGTTTGTTTCAGACGAAGCGAGCGCCAATCGTTAGCCCTTCTAGCCTCGTGCAATGAACTTGAGTTATTATTCTGTTAGAGTCGTTGTTCCATGTTACCAAGTTTGTACCAAGGAATAGATATCTTTCGTACGATCGTTATATTCACGGAGCTTAGATTGCTTTATAGTTTTGATAAACCGGAGTATCCATTAGCGCATCTTTAATCAACATTTTCGACATTAACGTCGCATACGTGTGATGCTTTAAATTGAATTAAAATTTATATGAATGTGTGTAAGTATCGTAGTCGATTAAAAAAATAATAGAAGCATATGATATTAAAGTTTATAATATCTGAATTATTGTACAGAAATACAAAGAACAAAACGTAATCAGCGAATAACATTTTATTCCGATCCACTGCGTTAGCGAACGCATCAATGGTAAAGTCTCGTACGGCCACAATGTTTTCTTTAAATAATTATAACTGCGTGACAACTTGTCATACAAACACCGAGCCATAAGTCGAACCAAACGAATGGGAGAATTCTCATGCGAACGGCAAACGTTTATCGCGAAAAAGTATCGCGATTCTCAAAAGCGGCACGATGTGGCCGGAAAGCCATTAACAGGCTCCCGCTAAGACGCCGGCAAGATGATCCGCGTTTGGAAAAGTTCGATAACTCGATCGGTAGCGTGAGTTTTTCCGCGGCGAGTCAGAAAGGCGGCCCTCGATCCCGCGGCCCTTTCTCCTTCCATCAGTGGTCGATCGGTTGAGTGACAGGCGACGCAGGGACCAAGAAGAGAGAAAGAGTCAGAGACGAAGGAGGTAGAGCCCGTCCGTCTGTCCGTTCGTCCGTCCGCGTCGCGTTTGTTCCTCCGTTTGTCCGTCCGTGGCCGCGTCCCCTGTCCACAAACGGAGCGGAGCAAGACTTCACCACTTTTATGTACGGAGTCTGAATAACAAATCTGTCCAATTCACATGTCGACATCAAAGAAGATAATATAAACACTACATCGATACATCGTCTACAAAACCTTAATGTTTTATTAATGCGGCCTCCGTCCTCGTCCCATTCCGCCGAGTCCATTCCACTCCACGGATGCAGAGGCTCGGACGGACACCCGGCGCAACTCTTCCTCTGGCCAACGAAACCCGACGATCTCCGCCGATCCACCGGTGGAGTATCAGCACGCTACGGGGAACACCCGCTTATCCTGCTCTCGAACCTGCAGTTTCTCCTTTTGCGCTTTTTGCCAGCCGATGAGATGTGCGCCCCCTTCCGGACAAGCTTTTGATCGCCTGTCCAACCATAACGTCCGCAGATACTTGTCTTGACGCCCCGGTATCGCGGATCGAGTCCCGCTTTTGAAAAAATTCGCAAGCCAAAGCCGATGGATTCGATCGGAGGGTCGAAGGACCGAGACTTCCGGTGGATTTGATGGTGATTCAGAGATATAGAATCGTTCAGTTCGATAGGTGAGATTGTCGAGGTATAGAAGAGAACATATAGAGTTATGAAGGAGTTTTGAAGGTGTTTTCGTGTTTGTTTAAAATATTGAAATATACTAAAAGTCTAAAGAAAAATTATTGATTTGTATAATTAATTGGTTGTGTACTCCTCGTTCGGTATATTAGACTTTTAGATTTTTGGCAATTGTGGGCACTCAAAAGATTAATAATTTTGAACGTAATATCCAGAGATCAGTCTTTGAATTAAACAAAGGTACGCAAATCATTTTACCTAACATTGATAAAACTTTCCAATTTACTACTAACATACTGAACTTTATTTTACTCTCATACCTTCTTCATTATTAATCCGTTCTTCCTAACTGTATTTATAACAATTTCTTTTCTCTTTTCACGCAAGAACGAAGGATATTTTCTTTCGGAAGGAAGATCGTGACGCGTCGAGTCAAACGGAAAGGGAACCAATGTGGAAGACGCGACGAGTCTCGTGACACGAGGGACCTACCTAATTCAATTTGCCGGGCACGTTTCCCGAACTCATCGATGGCTAACGTTGCAGCTTCAGTCGATTACCATATTCGCATTCGCGCGCGAGAGAAGCATCGATCGCGCGCGACTTCAATTTGTATGTAAATCCCCGCGGAGCTGGTGGGTTTGACCGAGTTACCCAGTTCGTCATCGGTCCGCGAGATATTCATCGACATGTACGCGACGATGCAACCACCCGTGGCTACCGGTTGCATTTATTACGAAATTTTCATATCAATCCGGTCCACTGAAACCATATTGTAATTAACATACTTCGCTTTCTTTCTTCGAAACTTCTGAGTGTTTTGGTTTTCTTCTTGAAATGAACTAAATTCACAAATATCAGCACATATACTCGTTACGTTTGCACGTTGGAGAGAATCCCAACAAATTTTATTTAATTGAGTATTTTAGATTATAGGACACATATGATGCCAAAAGAAATACCAGATTTATAATAAAATACTAGGAAATAATAAAAAAAATTAAGAATCATAGAATTTGTGCTAAATATCAAGTGGAATAAAAATAATTCTATATTTGTAAAACACAACTTGATATTTGACGTATACTTGGAATTAAAGCGTCGTATATGACTGAGACCATAAAGTCTTAAGATTTAACTCGTAGAAAAATTGTTGATAATTTTTAGTGGAAAGTTGATGAAATGGGTAGTAACTTTCTCGATGTTACGTCTCTGATAAACATTGAAATTTGTTTGACGATGAAACAATTTACTCGATGATGATAAAAAGTGCGTAATTAATTGAATAACGTCCTGCGATTAAATTTTAGCTCCAAGACTTTCGGATTCACCGATGGAACGTTAGAAAGTAGAGAAGTAACTAGATAGAAGCAATAGTGAAACGCTCGAAAAACACGATTTTCCATGACCATTTTAAACGTAGTCTTTCACAGTCTAAGATACTCATAAAAAACATCTCCGCAGGAGTGGACTTTCCGTGTGTTTTAAATTACCTATCCTATAGAAGGCTTTCCTACGAACCTGAACTAGGATAACGTTATTTCTCAATTTCAATCACTCGCCTTATAACTAAACTAAATAATCATTCCTTTAAAGACATTATATCACTTTCTTCATCGTTGCCATTTGTTATTGATAACAGTCACTTTTTTTGACACGATTTGCAGATATGAGAAATGCGTTTGAATGTTTATGGACCTTACAATAGAACTCTATTTATTTGAACACACGTAACAAACAGATTATATGAGATTTTACTAATTTTCTCTGCTACCTATGACCTTTCATCTATATAATAGAAGTTCACATTTATTAATTACAGGAGCTTTCAAAATGGAAAGTAAAAGTGATATACAATCATTCTCCTCTGCGAGGAGACAAATCTTTTTAGATATACTACAAAGGAATAGAGAAGGATATACTACAAAGGATGAACCGATTCTAACTTGTCCTGCCTTAAACGAGTCTCCGTGTTCTTACGAGCCCTACCAATACAAACAGATTGTTACAATCATTGGGACATGTAAACTTAAACCAGTGACAGATTTTTCAACCTCACCGTATCGTATTCATCTACTATACTTCCTACAGAACGCGTAACTTGAGCCAAAAATCGACGCAGCAACTATTTCGCTTCGCTGGAGTCCGGCTACAGTGAACGTTACGCACGAAATGCATAAGCGCAGCCCCGTGTAATTGTATGCAGGAATGCAGGCAAGGTAGCGAAGACAGGGTGTACGGTCTTCTCCTGCCGTAGGGAGGTTTGAAATCGAACGAACGAGGACGAGCGGAACAGTAAGAAGGGCGCAGGGCGGCGGGCAACGAAAGAAAGCAGGAAAGACGAAGAGAGCGAAGAGAAGACGACAAGATAGATAGAGAGAAGCCCCTGATCCGCGGCTGATGTGACTGAAGGCCGCGCCGTGGAAAGAGGCCCGAGAGCTGAGTGACAGCCTCGCCACGTATGTGGGAGGCGAACCAGCAACAAAGGAAAGACGATAGCCTTATGCAAATAGCTGCGATATCGCGAGCACTCCCCGCGAGACGCGCGGACCCGCTTCGTTGATGGAGAAGCAGACCACGGCAGAAACCTGCCCCGTCCACGGCCCCATGCCGGATTCGCTCCCGTTCTCTGCTCGTCGAGACGCCCGGGGAAAAATTTTACCAACACGCTGCTGGGAAACCCAGAATACACGGTCCTCGCGATTCTATTCCAGAAAGAGACGTATGGTAAAAGCTTCGTGTACCGATAGAAGAGCGCCCTTTGTACTTTAATCGTGTGTTCGGTTGCTTGAATTTATTTTTGAATGGCTTTCAAATTTTTGAATTTTTGACTTTTCAGATTTCAAATTTTCACATTCTTCAATTCTTTTCAAATAAGCGTTCAAATTTTTGAATTACTGAACACATACCCGAAGATGGGAATGACGCTATCTAATGGTGCGCGAATTGGATTTTTGCGCTATTTGATAAATTGTTATTTGATGAAGATGCAAGTTGTAGGAAATAAAGGGATATTCTTCCGAATGGAGCCGATGGGTATCATGGAAGAAGATGATAAACTGCAACTATAAAATTTTATGGAGCTTTGGCGATGCATCGCGTTTGAAAGTACACAGGTGATTTTGAGTTGTGAATTTCCATTATTTGGCTAATGACACGTTAAATATTAGACTATCACTCCGTTATTTAGCTAGTGGAACATTAAATACTAAAAAAATAAAAGTCAACTTCTGGTTTATTATTTGTAGCAACTCGTTCGGCTATTAAATGTTCAAATTATTAATAAAATATTTAAGGGTTTGATTAACTCAAAGAAAACGATTTTATCCCGTTCCTAACGATAAAAAATAATTAATTAAAGAAACACATTAATCCAACAATAACCTAGCTATCAATCTACTATCAAACTTATAGTGACCCACGTCCTTGTCCTAAAAGAATCGTTTCAAAACCTCCGTCAAAATGACGGAAGGACTAACAATAATGGCAAATTGGTGTGGGAGAGCAAGAAAAAAGAAGTCAAGACAGACAAAGAAGCCGCGGAAGCGGTAAGAAGCCGGGTTACCGGTTAAAGCAACGAGGGCGGCCTTTAGACGTCACTCGGAATTCCAAATATCCGCGAGTTTCTACGATGTAATAACGAATGACACGGGCGGAGAACAAACGAAACGAGAAAGTCTGCTTGGTGGTAAGAGCAGCTCAGAGGGTTGAAGAGGGTGGGTTGTCGGGTCTACGCGAGGAGCGAAGAGGAGGTTCGAAGTGACGGTGGTTGGGGTTGCTGGAATGGTAGAGAAAACGGGGTGGAACGGGCGCTACAAGCGAGTTCCAAAGGGTCTGGCGCTTTCCTGCCGAGAATTAATCATCCCTGGCAGCTCTCAATGTCCCTACCTACTACTTTCTTCGCATTCCCAATTATACGCTTATCTAGCAAATCCGCGTCAAAGCTTAAACATAAGCGACCTCCTCGAAAGTTGCAAATTTTAACTCTCTTCGGGAAGAGAATTTACATTTAAAATTTACATCTACGCATTTGTATCTAAAAATATTTTCCAGAAAATGTTGTTATCGGCCCACTTTATTTCTACTAGAAAATTGTTTCTTTTCGTCCCGTTTGATTCATTTTTGCCACACGCGATACGTAAAATAAATTGAGATTTAATATCCTAGAAGATGAAGCGAGTTACGTTACAGGTGTCCTGTAATCTACGAACTCTTTGACGGGAAAGTGATTCGAAGAAAGATGATTGTCACAGAGAGTTCTTTCAGTAAAGTTCTCGGTCAAGATTGGTACACTGTCAATCACTCGAAAAGGTATATTTAAAGCCATATATTACGCTAATAGATTACAATGTTCATCGATCAACGAATCATTAGTATCCATTGACGGAATTAACCTGTCACTCAATTTTAAATCGACAAAAACGGTATGTTTATGTTGATTTAAAGGCACGATGGTGAGAGTCGCGCGACTCGTCGTCAGCAAATGAAACAAAGGCGGCAAACGCAACAGTCCAATTAGCGTTCCATTCGTAACACAGGTGGCAACAATAGGCTGCTCGTAAATAACTTTCTAGAAGGAGATCACGATGAAAGAAGAAAGCAAGTAAGGAGTAAACACTTCTACACATGGATACAGCAGAGCGGGGCAGGAGCGGAGAATTTACGAGATAGCTGGCCTCCCCAACCCCCTTGCTTCCCCCTTTTCGCCTCTACCTTCTCACTCTCTTTCTCTCTCTCTCTCTCTCTTTCTCTCTCTCTCTCTCTCTCTCTCTCTCTGGTGCTGTCCTCAACAGGTGGTCGTTTTGCTCAACTTCTGTATAGTAATTTATAATTTAATTGATTTAT
This sequence comes from Bombus superbus, assembly GCA_014737385.1. Taxonomy (NCBI): domain Eukaryota; kingdom Metazoa; phylum Arthropoda; class Insecta; order Hymenoptera; family Apidae; genus Bombus; species Bombus superbus. Next base: position 3,947,345 of record JACXIK010000003.1, read on the forward strand.
GCCCGAGGCCGCGGTTATACAACGACGGCACTCCGTTTTGGAGAAAAGTACCGTTCCGTAACATCGGTTCGGATAACGGTCCCGCTGCGAATCCGATTTACAACCGCGTTTTACCGCCTCTGGACCCCTCTCGATCTATCAATTTTCTACCTTCCTGTCTTAACCAACACTTTTTCTCCTGTTTATTGCCGTGCTTCTTAATGGGAAACGAAGGCCGTCGTTACTATTGCGCAAGAAGCGTTAATAGTTAGAACGTCTCGTTCGGAGATCCAAGGAAAGAAGCGCGATAAGCACATTTTTCTTGATCCTTCGAGTCTAGTGTCACGTGACTAAAAATACACGTTTTAATATACCGCGATTATAAAGAGTATTTATATTTACAATGCAGACAAAAGCAGAATCGTTAACAATTGTAAACAATACTTTAATATCTTCGATATTTCGATGGTTTTCAATATTTTAATATTATGTCAAGCAATACTACGTATTTGACGTATTAAGAGGATGGAAAGGTTACCGTCCGTAAAAGTATTTTGGCTCTGACGTCGTTACTTTTATTATATTTTCAAGGTTATGATCGAAGAACATTACCCTTCTTTGGTTGGAAAATTTTGAAATATTTCGGAGACTTCGTAAAGTGTAAAGTTGTGTACGGAATTTAGGCAAGCGATCCGCAGCGGGTCAAATCGATTTCCATTTTCCATAGATGGACGTTGAAATCCTGAAAAGGGTCACTCGTGGCAAATGCAAATGACAATCCTTCCTTTTGTACTGTTATCGGTTTCTATGTATTTGTACGACCTCGTCGCAAATATCGAGCAAAAGTGTTTCGGTCGTAAATCAGAAATACCGATTGTCCAATGCTTTGTGAAATTTTTCGCATAATATATTATTGGTGGAACTAGTGGCGAAAGAAGGGTAAGGTTTAAGAGTTTACTGCATTTTGTAACGAAAATTATTCCTTGTTTCCTTCGATCGTTCGCCAAATGTTCATTTAAAAGATACAGCAACATCTGGAAAGGAATTAGCATTTCTTAGCAGCAGCAAAATTCTGCTGCATCTTTTGGCTCATTTTCGATCGTATCGTATTTTTCAATGAATAAAAAGTCTCTTAAACTCGAAGAATACATGGAATTTGTATGGTAAGTCGTTTTCTTGGTGGAGACTAAAGCGAGATTGGAACGTGAAAAATTTGAGGACTACGATAGAATTAGATAAACAAGAGAAGAGAAATTGTCGTGTCAACGATGTTTCTATCGTTGTTTTAGGAGCAAGAGAGAAATGCAGGTTTCCATCGTCAAACGGAAGCTTTATCGACGTAACATCGGCAAATTAAAGGTGCCCGCAATTCACCACGGGGTCATTAGGAGATAGAGCGGCGGTCGAATCACTGCCGCCTTATCGGAAGACCAGATCGCAGCCAAAGAAAACAAGTCCTTCTTCAATTCAACTTACTTGATGAACTCGGGACCCGTTCGTTGGCTCACGTGCCGCGACGACTGGCTCGACACCTGCAAACTTTTCGCTGCTATTTTACCCTCATCGCAAGCGACTTATAGCCCCATTGGATCGTAGCCTGTTCGCGTTTTCTACTCAATGGTGTACTGTTACGAAGAATAACGAGACGACTACCAAGAACATCAATACACAACACACATTGTCTAATATATATTGAAATACGTAAGGAATTGGTAATAATAAAAATATGTAGTTACATGGAAAAAATACATCGATACTGAAAACTCTATGAACGAGTAAACTAAACTCTAATTCAATAAAAATTGAAACACGCGGAAAGGTCAGGAAATTAGGAGTTCAGCCAAAATAATTATACGAAGTAACAATAGTAGAAAATATATCGGAGAATTATTTGGAAAGAGTTTCTTTCGCCAAAGCTTACACTGAAACAATCATATCCTATTCTTGTACCATGCAATTTCCGACGCAATTACCGTAGCATATACTTTATTAAAACTATCACAAAAGATACCACAACTATCTTCCCCAACCTCATCCAAACTTCTGCCCTCAAAACTCATCGCAACACGTTCGCATGGACACAGGTCACCGGAGCCTAACAAAAGCGATCAGCGGACAGAGGATTACAAGGAAAGGGAGGAGTTGCGAAAAGTGGCGACCTTCGAGTTCTTTCTATCCATCGCGGGGTAGATTTGTAAGCTGCGTTAACCCTGGCGAGCAAAACTATTACAATTCCTGGTGCGGCTGAAGCGCGTTCCCTTCCCTTTTCGTCTGCCCATCCTATCGGCACCCGTTCCTCGACGCTCGTAGCCCTCCGTAACCCACGTTTCCCCCTCCCTCCACGGCGTTCTGGCATCGCGCCCGTCAAGGGAGATTTATAGCAACTCGAATTCCTCGACTACTAGTCGGCCGTGGCTGAAGGAACGAACAGCGGACGAAGAGTAGAGCAGAGCAGAGAAGCGAAGAGAAGAGAAGAGAAGAGAAGAGAAGAGAAGAGAAGAGAAGCAAAGAGTGAAAAGGGGGGGAGTGAGCCCGCGGTTCTGGAGAACCTGCAGGGCCTTCTGCCTTCGAGGGTGGTTGTAGGTGGCGTTGCCTGACGTTAGGTTGTTGGCCCGTTCGATGGCCTGCCAGAGTGTCGGGGGATGCAGAGGGAGGGCACTCGTCACTCCGACGTGACGGCCGCGGAACTCGACTAGCACTCCATCGCCTAACCTGTCGACGTCGTCCCGAGGATTGCGTTTGTACCGATGACGACGATGGAACGCTCAAAGCTTCGCGGTCTGGTCGATGTTTCTTAACATAACTAAAGCCACTGACCGGAGGAAAGAGTTACCGGTTTGTGGATTGTGAAACGATTTGATACGACGGAACGATAGTATTTATATTGAATGAGAGAACGGGTTGGACAGTTTGAAGGGATTATAAGGTTTCCATGTTCTTTCTGATTTTTAGCTGACACTCTTATCGTGGATAACTTACTACCTAAAACACGTATTTCCTTTTGAAATCGTCAGTTACTCGTGTTAAATTACGATTTGCAACGGAAAGATATAATTAAAAAAAAAAAAAAAGAAAAATTATCGCGAAGAAATTATTATCGAAATGACGAATTACCTCTTCCTTCTTAGTAGATTAACTGGAGAACAGACGAGATAGATTAGTGCACAAAAATTTCATGTGACTTAATCTTACTGCAAATCTCCAATGCAACTTGTAGGACCAGAAATTGCAAAATCCAGCAATTGATATTTAATCGATTTGCAGTCGCGAGAACCACGATTCAGGAAAGACACGGGAGCTACCCTTAACCGAGTCAAATCGAGTTGGGGCTTTCGTTTTAAAACAAAAGCGCGAACGGGAATAGTTTTCTCGGGACTGCGGTGGGAATCGGAGGGAATAAAGGGAAGGGCCGCGTACGAGACGAAGTAGATATCAATCACGCGGGTCGGTGACGGGCTGAGATTTGGCAGCAGCTTCGGAACGCGTGGAAGAAAGAGGAGGGGGAAGAGCGCGGGGGCCGCGAACAACTGCGTCCATTCTATCGTCATTTTTCTAAGAAACCCTTCCTCTCTTTCCTATATTGATTCACGAGTTATCGAAGTGTCAACGCCGACTGCTATTGTCGTGGTCTGGGTCGGAGCTGTCGCGTCTTTCCGACGAGGCCTGTCATGCCGCTTCTTCTTGTCGCTGTGTTCCAGTCACCGGAATCTTGGCAGCGAACCTGAACCGTCTTCCACTCGTTGAGAAACTGTGGGAGAACTTGTCTCCGGATTAATCGATTTTCATTTCTTATATCTATGCCTCAGCCACGGTTTTCGTTTCGGGACAGAGCGTCGCCTGGCAGCCACTCTTCCATTGCGAAATATTACGTGTCTTTTTCTGAAATTCGACGCTGTGCGTTTGAAGACCTTGATCCTTTTAATCTAGGATTTCTCGATTCGTGTTTAGCGCTGACGCGAATAAATAAAGTTTTAATTTTAATGCTTAGTGAATATTTTAACTGCTTGGCTTGGAGCATCGTTTCATTCTTGTGAATTATGGTTATGATTGCTTTCTGAACTAAATCAAATTTATAGTTTTGAGTTGGTATACGTAATCAAGTAATTGAATTTTAAATTTTAATCTTAGTTCTAGATCTTATCGTAATCATAGTCTCAGAAGGCTTTTACACCCATGCAATAATGATGTTAACTTAAAAAGTAGACTCGTTCGTATTATGTGAGAAAATTGTGATACGTAAATGTAACTTATGTTAGAAAGTAATGAACATGAAATATCTGCATCAGTCAAAATTGATTCAGCCTTCGTCGTCTGAGGGCCAAATAGCCATCAAAAAATAGTAAAATATTTTAAACACGATATCGGGCTGTTCTTAAATCGCAACAAGGATATTTCTAAGTTTGTTCTGATGGAATTCAAAGGAAAGGGCAGACGTTCCTGTGTTGTGCGGATTCAGTCAGCGTCAGTTTCAATGAGGAAGAAACCATGCCTTTCCTCTGACCAGTGTCAGTTACATGTTCTAGAATACTGGCCCCATGGGAGCATGAAGGTAAGACTTCAGCCAACAAAACTGCTCGGTGTCAGGAAGACTGAAAACGTGATGTGACACGTGCTCGCGCGTTTAGGCCGACGAGCGTTGTTATGAGATTGCGTAATGCTTGGACATACGACAAGAAGCACGCCGTATGAAATGTTAAAAATGTGGTTGACACAAGGATGATGATAAAACTTTCGTTATGTCTGCTGATAAAATTGATATCCTATAAATTTAATTATAAGCTATATCATATTTAAAAGTTGAATAGCATTTAACATTGTATTCAGCTTTTCTACTATTAAATTTAAACTATTGAAGTTGAAAATTCACTAAGTGAACAAAATCTTATGATACGGAAAGCAGCAAATTATTTAATAAGAATAATCATTTCATAAGAAATATTTAATGTTCTTAGAGAAATTAAATGATGACTTCATTGAAATAAATACTAAATTGTATAAAAGCTCAAACTTAGACAAAGTAAAAATTCTGCCATCTACGAGAAAGTAACGATAACCATTTTGTAAGTACAGTATGTATGTATTTCGTAGCCGATGGTAGATCTATGTTTCTTCGTGATCTACAGTACCAAGCGATAGAAATGTTCAACAATTCTGAGACACGTTATAAGATGGCGCACTGATCGTTGTACAGCCATCATGAATCAAATTATGTCATGAGAAAGTGGGGGGCGATGTTGACGAGAGGTGGGCCTTTCTGGTTAAGCCTACTACTCGAAGGGTGGAGTCGGCCACGAGTGACCTGCGGCCACCTGGGTTCACCACATTGGCGAAGGGATGTTAAAATTCACGCACTGACTAAGTATACTTGTCTATGATTCAAGTTTACATCAAACTAATTGAACTTTTTGATCTATTCCAATTAATTAAATAAACCCCTTTTTACGCAAAATATGTAGGTGTATATAAATGTAAATTGTAAGTATGGCAACAAATTAATTTTTATGTTAATATTGACGAAAGAATTTACAAATTTAGATTGTTTCAGTACACATGACATTATATCATAATATGTCATTTATGACATTACAAATACATAAATGAATTTCTAGTTAGTGAAGATCGCAGCGCACGTTTTTAGATGCAGCACTATGACAAAGCAGAGGAACTGTATTTTGAAATAGAACCCGTCGGTAACAATTTTTACTTCCGTTCAATTAAAATCTATACCGTCTATTAATAAGTTACGATAAAAGTATACACATATTTATTTAGGCCAAAAAGAACGCATTCATCAATTAATGTATTTCTTGTAATGAAAATATTCATTATTGTTAATAATATAACATTCATCATTCAAAAAATCATCATTCGGAAAATTTGTAATTATTATTAGTAAACTATTAATACTATAAAAATATTATATTATATACAATATTCTTCTGAAGAATATTGTACATATATGTACATATAATTTATGTATGTGTATAATAAATTTTGATTCTGTTATATTCAACTCCTGTATCGATAAATAGGTACCGACCGTCAACGTTATCGCAGTTCGACTTTAACCATTGAGTAAGCTAAGGATAGACATGACAATGACTATACGCGGGCAACCATGACTAGGCAAGTTCGTCTGCGGTTGAATATAATCACAAACGAATCATCAGTTTCTATTTCCTGTGTTCACAGTACAAAATCGCAGAAGGCGTAAGAAACACCCAGACATATTCCAGGTCGGTATTTCAGAGCTTGAGACACAAAGTTCCATATATCGTTGATCACCATATCAGGATCACAGACCACGCGATATCATCTACGATCGATAAAGTTGCATGCTTTTTGTTTTTCTATCATTGTTTGTCTGCGACATAGTAATATTTCTGATTTTTAGACGATCGGTAATATAGTTTACAATTATACAAACGTTAAAGAGTTAATTTTTGCATTACCCACATTGGTAAAATAAACAGTATTTGTGATCAATAGCGTAATTCCAATTGTCAAGAAAATGTTTTTATTAACTAATAATTTCTTTACTCTGAAATATATTTTTACTTTACGCCCTTTAACATTAATACTAGAATACAGGAAAACTAAGGATGAAAGCAACGAAGTATTATTACCATGCACGATAGATCGATGGAAAGGGGAAGTGCTTATCCAAAATTATGTTACACATTCAGATAAAATGAAATAATTCTAAAAGCGGCTTTAAAATAGAAATCTGAAGGCTCGCAGACTAGATCAAAACACGGTGAGCAATATCCGCTATCGCAGCGGAATATCTCGCAACCGTGATCAATGACTGGAATACTATTCGTGACTATGCAATCTTCGAAGGCTATCCATCAGAAAACGTCGACAAACTCAAGGTCATGGTCACTATCACGAACAAGTTACTGCTATAAGGAATGCGGAATATAAATAGAATCAAGATGCCGCAATCTACACCATCCAATTGATCGGTATACAAATGACTTTAAAATATAATTTTTATCTTACACCGCATTGCATTTATGGTCTTCTACAGTTCGATTTATCATATCTGTTATGATTTTATTACGAACATTTCATCTCTATAAATAGAAATAATATTCATTTTCAAATCTTAATTTTTCTTGCATATTTGTATGTTTTCTTTCAAATAATTAAATTATAACTGTAACAACCTATAGCCACTCTTGACGTATAATCGACGCATAATCGTGAAGAAAAAAAGGTCTCGATCCAGATCGGTCAGCGCATCAAGATCACTGCGCAAATTTTGTTCGTCGACCTTTTTTTGCCTACCAAGAGAGAATCTTATCGCTTTCAAGAAGCTCTTGACACGCGTTGATTACGGAGCACAAAGAAGGCCACTGAAAGCATCTTCGATAGCATCGTTTAATAGCTTACATAAAGAACATGATACAACCAAGAATCATTGCAAACAATTTCGAACGCCATGTTATCAAAACAACGAGAATTCTAAGTCCGATAATCATATAACCGTCTAATTGATTAAATGCAATTGATGTAAGTTTAACTTTAGTTAACATAATATTTAATCACTAGATTCTCGATACCACAAAGGAATGCTTAACTTACTTGCCAACAGGCTTCATAATTATAAGAAAATTATTCATGTAAATATCATTCGCAATATTTTATTCTTGCAAGTGTTAATTACTAACATTATAAGTACCTATTATATTCACGTCATAATTCCATAATATTCTGCGATAGAAGTATAAAATGATAAAAAGCATGACAAGCTGGTTACGTATATTAACCAGAACACGGTCCAGTTCCGTTCGTACGGAGATTTGAGAAAATCGAATTGATTATGAGTCCTCTCCAGAGGGCAGAAGTTCCGCGGCCTAATATTATTTCGGTAGAGACTCTGGCGAAGAGTGGTGGATATAACTGTCACTGAAGACAATTTATGTTAATGACTGTTCCTGGCCCCGAGGAGGGACGAGGCCTGATCATGAAACAGTCTGCAGGTCTCCGTGGAGCCGATCGGACACGCCACTGTCTGCTGGTGTAACTGTGCCGGACTTCCCCCTCTCAAGCCCTGAAGCAACGCCACCCCGCTTTATACTGCTCGTTTCAACCCCACGATGGCGACGCCCAACGTCGATTCAGCTGTCTACCACGCAAACTCGTCGAATCCACGTCCCATGGCGCTTGTGCGTGACCTGTGATCGTCGACAAATGTCGCGTTGTGCTTGCATCGTGTCGAAACGTTCCCTTAAAATATCATTTAAAATAATCAGATCGGTGATTGATAGTAATTAAAAATTTGCATTTATTTATTTTGTCGATGTGATGCATATTTAATTGTGTAATTAAGGGAATAGAAGAGAATGATGTGGTGTGACGTTTAGGGTGTTCTCTGGTCTTGTGTGCTAATAAGATACAAAATGGATGTCATTGGATGGACGAAGAAATTGTTCTCGCTGGTAAATTAATTTTTTTAGTTTCTCGTTTGAAGTTAATTTAGTGGTTTTGACGTTGCAATTGTTGAAAATATTGAAGATACGTTGAAGAAATGAATATGATTTGCTGCTTTCCGTTTTTCGTCTATAATGCAGATTTTTTGATGATGATATGCATGTTCAGTTGGTAGAAATAGAAGAGTATGAAGATACTTTAAGAGGTCATGGTAATTACGTCGATGTTAATGCATGTGTTTTCAACCCTCAGAGCGCAGACTCGCGGAGAATCCATTGCTACCATTTTACTTCGGACGAAACCAGGGATAGTGGAAACTTTGGTGGAACGTCTAGCAAAGTTTTAGTTATGTATTGGGAACAATTGTCAAAGGATCAATGTTTTTCGTTCCAGTAAGTATGCGACCTCAGTGGCGTAGCCTAATTTATATGATCGATGATCGATACTTCTTGCATTTAAATATTAATTCTATTCGGTTAGATAGCAGTTCTTTATTTACTGCACAAAATTACATTTTTTCTGATGTTTTCGGTTGTTATTAAAATATAATTTATCTCATAATTTACAGGTTCAGGTAGAATTTATTTTAAGTTATTGGATTTTCATTTCATTGCCTAAATTCTCAATCGACACAGATTTATTGTAGTATATAATTATCATATTTTATCGTTATAACCTGTTTTTACAACATTTAACATAACATAAATTGTACAGTATTTTCTCTACTGAAATCCGATTTGTCCTAACACCAAATTAATGTCACATAATTAATGTCTCATAATATAATTCCATTGTTGTGAATAAACATCTACGGTAACAAGTGTTTAACCTTTATCTAATTTAAATGTACTCAAATTTAATCATAAATTTCTTCTTATAGCCTGGCAATTAATTACGATAAAATGTAATTATGACGAAGCATAATTCAGTCGAATCTTAAAAAATATCACCTCCAATGTGAATGTACTTGTACACTCAATCTATATTTTTTAGACTAAATATTCCAGCCTTCTGCTATTGTTCATTTAATTTTTTATACAACTTCCTGTATTGATGATTTATTCGACGATAAAGTTCTACCTTGTGACACAAAGAATACTAGGTAACCGAGATCCTTGTAAATCTTTGCGAAAGATAAATAGTCCGGTGAGTCAAATCTCGTCGTCGTCGGATCGGGGACCGGTTGGTCGTTACATTTCTATTTGGAACAGGCGAAAAGTCAGCTCAGTGGCGCCGACGGTGGTGGATTTCATGAGCTTCGGCCAACATCTCGGAATCTGGCGGGACGCTGATCGATCTGCTGCTCAACCGCGGCACACTTCGGTTTCGGTTCGTTTCGCAACCAACGAAAAGGTGACCGCGGAATTATACACCGACCCGATCGATCGACCACCCCCCGCGATACCGCCCTTTCATCCCCAACCCCCCCCCCCGATAATTTCGCAGTTTGCAGCGGCCATTCTTTTACAAGATACTCAGTTGCTTAGTTCGTTACTCGGGAAAGACTATCCAGTTCTTTTTATGTTATTTGTAACAGAGGTAGACGTTGTTTTTAAAATATTTGTACGAAACTCGATGTGTCAATTTTTCAGCTTATTGTCGAATGCGTACGATACTAACGATGCCATTTAGTCAGACATATATCGATTAATGATACGTTCTTTTGTTTCTTAATAATATTTATTTAACTTACAAGATACGCGCGATGCAGTTCATACATGTTGAGGTTTTTGGTTTTGGGATATTAAAACAAGGAGTAGAACGAGTGGATAAATTGTAAAATAGTAAAAATATATTGAAAGACGAAGTGTAAAGTATAAGTACAAATATATGTATAAGAATAATAAGTACAGTTTGAGCTAGTCCAGATTCGCATTATAATCGCCTTTAATCGCTTATAGGTCGCTGTTCGCAAGACACTAAGATACTACTATCACATATCGGGATCGGCTTCATTGTGACCTATCGGTCCTTCCATACCCCGCGTCCCTTGTAACCGTCTTTGTTTTGTTTCATATATGAGTCATCCTCGTTCAAGGTCTCGGTTACGTTTTTGCCTATGATATTGTTTTATTTTGTTTTGATATCCTTGTTGTTATCAATTTGACAGTTACCGGTAAGTGGTGTCCTTCAACCAAGATCGTTTCGGTTATTAAAAAAACAATCCAGATGTAAAGTTTTTGCTTTTTGAAGTGATTACCACTTCAACAATACAGTATAATGTAAGAATAAACAATTATGAGCATACGACCATGCGATCGGTTACTTTCAACGCTCATTTGTATATGAATATATGGAACGCGAGAAAACTTTGGAGTAAAAAATAACAAGTCGTCGTTACTTTCGTATTTTTTTGAATATTGTAGTTACAATTACGAGTTACTGTATTTATAATCACTCCAATTACTACCAATCTGTTCCTCACATTCGACTTCGGCAAGACACAAAATTATCTGCATTATTGCCAGTATCATACTCGATCTTCGCTCGACCCGAATATGTCCGAATTTTTCTGAGATATTTTTCAAGATAATGTATGAGTTAAATCTTCGTGGTGCTGTGAGTTTCCAAACAATGGCTGTCTATGTTTAAGAATAATGGTACTTAAAAGTTCGTAAATTATAATAAAATTATCTTCCGATCATAATCTTCCAAATGGAGGAATGACAAGCATATCTGATTTAAATAGTATTGCATTGATAGTGTTATTTTTGTCTTATATCTTCTCTATGACATCCGTAATGATTTCTCTTAGAACGAGTTTCGAGCTGAAAAACATTCGCAACACCCTACGTGACTGTATTTAATGAGCCGTTTTCGAGTCTGTTCAAGAAAACGACAATATTCGGTAGATGCGTAAGCATGAGGGCAAACCGGCTATAACTCCAATCAAGGACTCACTCGGCTCGGTCCACATTCCACGTCTAGTCTACCGATCCCTAAACTCGTCGGCACGTTCGACGTTATGGTCCATCTTCGTCCTGGCTTGATTATTTCACAGTTTCCAATGATTCTTCTCTGGACATTATGACCTGATTCTTACAATCTGAATTTATTTGAAGAAGAGTGATAGAAGCTATTAAAAGTTGAAACTTAATTGGGCTTAACGTAAATAACTTGAGGATCAGATTATGGAAATGAAATAAAAAGAGTTCGAAGAATACTTAACATTTAAATCGATTCTTCAAGCACCTTTATCTCAATTTCGCTCTGAAATCGGTTTACTGACACTGTGAAATCGATCTACACCGTGGACGCCGTTCTTCGAATGTGTTATTAGTTAAAACATATCGGCAGGTCCGGTGAATCGGCGTCTGAATGAACAAAAAATGGCATGACATGACAAACTGTTGGATGATCGAAGTGCTCGGAAATACAAAGCACCGTGATTTTTGCACATTGAAGGAACCATTCACGATCTTTCAACCTGTTTCTCTGTTGAACATGTCATTCCGATACTTTGTAATTCTATTCATAACTACGTACTTATTAACTTTAAATTTATCGTTTTAATATCGTATCTTTTCCTACAGAAAGGTTTATTTTCCTTTTGAAATTATCGTTACTATCCATTTATTACTGTTTAGAAGATTTTTCAAGGCTATGTATTATTTCTAAATTATATTGTTAGTTAATATTATTTCTATTAGCAAATGTAGAGCTTATCGCTTGACAGACATATGAAAAGAAAACCGAACATAACTCAACCAATTTTGAAATTCAGATGCAAATAGGATATTGGAATAACCGATCCAATTTTCGGCCAGCAATCATGTCTGAAATACGAGCCAATAACCGTTTCAATATTTTAACATAACTACATGCGAGACCACCACTGCCAACCGTTCGGTGCTACATCTCGTCAGAGTCCTGTTTTTATTCCGATGAAATGGAAATGAGCGTAGGCGCGATGCAGATTCAACGAAAGTTAAACCGTGGTCGGTGAATTCATTGAAATGTACAGCTGCTCGTCCTACCGTTAAAACATTTAACGATTCCGCTTGTCCGAATGTTCGCGTGACGACTTGTCGATTTCGCGATAAACGTGTCGACGAAAAATGAACGAAATCGAGATACCAGTTCGACATTTAGATTTATTTTTTATTCAGATACGGAGTTCCATACTTGTGATACTTATATATGAATAAATTAGAATATCCAATGACTTGCGAATAAGAACAATTTTGCACTTAGATAACGAACTGGTCTTTTGAGTTTTGAAGTTTGATAGAACCGAAGATCTAAGAATTTAGTAATATTCATTCTTTTTTTTAATTCTTTCTTCTTCGAGCATACTCGGTAATTTCATAGTTGCAAAGCGTCAGTGAAGTAAAATATTTGAAATATTTTTGCAAAAGTGAACAATTTCGAACCTTGATAATGCATTTGACTTTGATAAGAATAGAAGCATACGAATTTAGTAATTTCTTCTCAAGAACCAGTCTTGCGTCTAATGAAGACGGAACTGAATTTTAATGCAATGTTTTCTCGCAAAGCTTTCCCGCTGTTTCCGCGCAATTTCACAACGGACGGCTGGAATCAAGAAATTAAAGCATCGCTGCAATAAATTAACACGTTTCCGCGAGAAGTGACGTCATGCGCCGCAATTCGACCATGGGACTCGCAACGAGTTCTTGTTAGTCTTTTATAGTTGGCCATATGGGCACAAGTCGATTCTCACCACTGACACTCATACGCGCTTCTACAAACTGCACGTTAATTTACCCGGGGTTCGAGTATCCGTCACTTTTTATACGCAATCCTCGATAAAAAAAAAGTTATCATCGATTCTAGATTGGTCCATTGCAAACCATAAATACGTTCTACCATAGGAATCGTAAATTTAAAGAAGTCGTACTTTATACACGGCGTTATAAAGTTGGAGCAACACTGCTTCATAACTTTTTTTTAAATTTCGACTGTTACTTGACAATGGATCATGGACAATATTTTTATGGGAATTATTCTCAAAATTATCATAAAATAAAGTCTCTCACACAATTTCAAACTTGAAATAATTGTTTTTCTTAAAACGTTGAATGTTAGCGATGAGAATTTTCCACTTAAGTTCCACCAAAATTTGCTTTCCAATTATTACACAATCTAAAATTTCGTATTATCATTTATCTTAAGATTACAAATGTTAATAACGGAATATATCCTTTCAAAATAATTACTCGAAAGTTCGTTCTGCAGCTTCCACAATTCGAAGTTTGAAATTAGTACCACAAAACAACAACGTCTAAATATTTTTCACTAATAAATTTTCGCGTTTATTGTTCTTTTTGAATAGTATCTTTTGACGAGCGTTAGGCACTCCGTTAAATAGCAAAATTAACGGGCCTCCGAAAATTTTTTGAGAATTGAGCGTTCGGTTTCGGCTTCGAATGCAGCGTAGTTTTATTGCGGCAGTATAACAGGAATGCTCGGTGTATACTATTGTTCAACTTTTTCCTTGTGCTGACTCGGAGCAGGTATCGTGGACCTTAGCAGTTAATAGGCAGGGAATAATGGCGGTCGATCGACCTTCGATTCGTTGGCCAGCGCAGCCACGCGGTTCCAAATTCTCGAAATTTAACTTTTTCTAACTTTTACTCTTAGAAAGTATTATTTCTCTTTCTTTTTATTCCATTTACCTTTTCAATAGCGATTTTAACGATACATATATTATTAAACTTGAGATATGGAAGTAGAGTTGTTAGTTTCAGTTATAGATCTCAAATCTGGTTATGTTTTCTTATTATTAGATATTCAGTACAGATGTTATTATAATATGTACAAGGTGTTTGCTTTGTTCCTGATACATGGATTATTCTTCGAGTCGACCTAGTCTCGTTACGTTTAATTATCATGAATAATGTATAGTCTCGGTCAGCTTAGCGCTGAAAGATCTACGATCTGGTTGCCGCGTATTCTTTCCAAGATCGTATTAAATATCGTGTAGTATCACTTCTATCGTGTCAAATTAAAGATACGTTTAAGCTAACACAAAAAGATAAACGTGACCTGCAATTATATCCCATATAGTAATTTCTCGTTTATTCCAGCTCTTGTATAACATGTGAAACAGATCGTTCAAACAATCCACTGAAAAATGTATAAAAATCAGTCCCAACATTGAAAAACACCATCGACCATGATCATCCACTAACTAGCAGAAAAAGATAAACGTAACTTATAATCACGTCCTATATAGTAACATAACTACTTCTTTAATACATAAATAGCGTTTAAATACTTTAATAAGTATTTAACATATAAATACTTTATTAAATATGCGAATAATTCTATGCAAATTCATATTTTTATGAATATAAACAGAAAGATGGAACCTAGGTAAAACCAGCTGGAAACCTGTATTTTAAACATTTCATATATACTTTTACCTTATGTGCATTTGCATTCCACAAATGTGTAAAGCAGCTATTTCAAAAGATCTACTGAAAACTCAGCGAAAATCAATTCCAACACAGAGAAACGTCATCAAACACTATCGTATCGCAGTTATACAACCTTTCATCTCGCTATGTCATCAATAAGAAACAGTCTCACGATCGATTGTCTATCCAACCATCCAAACATCTGTACCCCGTACTTTCATCATCGTAAACCCAATGCAACTTGCCTCTCTCCTACCCCAAAAGGGAGAAACTACAGGGATCAGGACAGAAACCGTAGGGAGGGTCCCCTTGAGGAACCATGGGGCCCGCGTTATCGCTGGAAATTCCGACACGGACTGAAAATCGCGTTTCACCAGACGAAAGAGGGAGAGAGAGGGAGAGAGAGAGAGAGAGTGAAGGGAAAGTGAGGGAGAGAGAGAAAGAATGAGAGAGGGAGAGCAAGAAACGGGGGAAACTGGATGGCTTCGTTCATTGTCGTGGAATAAAAGCTGCGGGAGTTCCCCACGAATGCTGAGCCCTCTCGCATGGATTTCATTTCAGGATCGCATAAAATGGTGCTGCTGCCAGTGACGACGCTGCTTGGTGAGCAAGGGGAAACGAGAACAGAGTATGAGAGGGAGAGAGAGGGGGAGAGAGAGAGAGAGAGAGAGAAAGAGAAACGGTGAGGAAGAGCGAACCGTCGAGGGGAGAAGAATGGAGAGGACGAAAGGCCGTGGAACGAGAGAGAGAAACGGACGGAAACAGAGACAGAGATGTGCCGGCTGGCAAGCAGATGGTTGCGCCGTTTATTGGTTTATTCGTCGGTTCAGCCATCACGTCCCGTCCAGCCATCAGACCAGCCGGTGTTCCTCTTTATATTCCTCACGTTGAGGAGGATCGACTTAACTGCCCGGGCCTTATCTACTCTACTTTGACCACGGCACGATGGTGCATCGATCGTCAGGAAAACACGACTGCGTTTTCGGAGAACATCGTTAGGACTTTTGAAGCTCGGAAGAAGATTAGTTGGATCTGTGGTATATAGTGAATCGTGGTGTGTCGTGGTAGAATTGCTCTTTCAATTTTTTCCGATAATTGTACGTGCTCTTGTGTATTTTCAATATCCATAAAATGTTCCCGGTGATAAATCGTTCAATATTGTTGTATACTGTTTATGTGAATTTATATTTTTCACGGTTGGGATTGTGTGTCTAGGATGTGATGACTATGTTTTGTAATTTGTATTGTAATATATATTGTTTATATGTTTATGTGTTCTCTAGAACTTTGACACTGTTCGTTTAGAAATGTAGCAATTTCTTGGAGCATTTGTGACGTACTACTTTTCATTTTACTTGTACTCTTATCGGAAGATACTATTTTCTCGATCATTTATAAGTGTTGAAACGTTCGTCGTGTGAAAGTGAAAGTTTCCGTTTAAAAAACGCGCTGATGAGGTAAAAGTTTGACGGTCGGTTTATTTTTCAGCGGCGGCAGGGTGCGGATGTCGATTGTCTGAAGAGGGGCTCGAGCGGTGAAAGGGTTGATTGATGCTGACTCGACTGCTTTTATCGCCACTTATACGGTACTCTATGTATCATTTATGTTCTTTGTACAACATTTCAAATACAGTTAATTCTATTTTACACGCCTTCAATTCAGTGAATCGCAAATTCAGATATAAGAGAAATTTTGAATGTATTCGAATCGTTCATTTTAGATACTGAAAGTGACTGCCACCGTTGGAATCAAAACATTTCCTATCCATGTCGGATTTACGTTTATGCAATCGGGAGGTACGTAGATATAAATGAAAGGAAACGAAAACGTAAATTAACTCTGTACTCTATTTCAGTGTGTGACTTCACTCACCATCAAATTACAAAACCTCTTCTAATTTCTGTTACATTCTGCTACAAAAGTCTTCGTATCACAGGTATATAGATAGCATTTTTAAACTCAAATTCCAATCCCGACATAACTCACAACTCTCCAAATTATTCCCATGTCTTTTACTATTACCAATTAATAGTTTCAAGTAGATTCAAATTTCGCAAAATTTATATCCACACATGTAACTCATTTATTATTTAAGCTATTTAAACTTTAAATTTCCTATTCCAAATCAAATTATTAGACTGTATTAATAATATTTATGGAAATTTATATTTTTATGAAAATAATTCAAGGAATGGAATTTAAGCAGTGATTTGTTTCATTTATGAAATATTATAATATTAGAATACTTTTGGTATTTCATATATCTTTACATATTATATGCCTTTCCATATACACTTAAAAATCCACAGTCTAGTAATTATTAACTGATCAACAAGAAACGCAAACCTTCCTGTACTTGTACTTCGTACGTAATATATTTTCTTGTTATCTGCTCCCCACTTCGGCGAATCGTATTTTCTGAAGTATTGGAGTTGGCGTGTATATGTCGTTCGCGCCAGTTCCATTATACGATCGTAAGTTAAGTCCAACGAGAAAGCTTTCGACGGCCGTTGCATAACAGTTCTAATACCGATAATTATGCGAATACGGGGGAGAGGGGCGGGAGCGGCGATAATAGCGTCGCCGACATCGGTCCGCGTAGCCAGTAATAGCGTGCCAGAGGGTGAATCGATAAAGGGAGACTTCGTGAAACTCGACGATGCTCCACCTATCGAATGCTGTGCTTTTCCTGTAAGAGTACGCCCTCTACGCACCCCAAGGGAAGATTTTTGGAAAATTCAGTGATTCTCATTGGATCCTATTCGATTTGTTCAATATCCTTTTAATTATTCATTATTATTATTGTTTTTTTTAAATAATTTGGAGTTTTGGTAGTATTCAATACAAGTTTACTAGAGTTTAATATACCTACGTATTTATGTCTTTTTTAGTTAGACTCAAGAAGTGCTAAATATTATGAAAATTCTACGAAGAAATAGTGTTGATTTTATGGATTGTAGAATTGGATTATGGTTTACTCAGTTTTAGCTAAAAAACTATCTGCAAATATCGTTCCGGTTATTTACGAAACTATTGCGAATAAATTTTTGTAGATTTAATATATATCTTATTTGGTTAGTTTAAAGGAGTATTGAGTATTCTGAAAATCTTTTAGAGAAACTAATATCTGGAATAATTTTACAGATTATGTAATCCCAATAGAGGTTTCTCAATTTGAAAAATTCTGAATCTTTTTTGGGGGAGGGGGTAATCAGAAACATAGACAAAAGTGATCGAGCTTCTTTAGGTTTATATTTGTAACTCGTGTTGACTTATTGATCCCCATGGAGAGATTACAACCTTCCCGTGGGAACAAATCAACGTCTGGTCAGAAATATGTATGCAGCCAAGGATGTCGTTTCGGATGTCATCGTCGAAGTCGGCTTTCGAGGGATTAAAGTTTCTGACAAATTTGGGACAGCTTGTTAAAATGTAATCTCTCACTCGAAGGGCTCGATTTCTTTCCCCTTGAGTAACGTATATTAGCAATCGAAAATTGGCATAATCTTTGGAAGTCTTCGAAGATTAACGAGCTTCTTCTTTGTAATTAGAAGTTTTGAAAATCATTAGATCTTAACCACACAAATAAAACGTCGACTTTAACGCCAGGCTTACGACTTGACCCGCCTTAATTCCAGTTAATCCTGATTCGTAAAGGGAAGACTAGGTTTTGAGAGGATTAACCCTCGCAAACGTATCGGTTTCAATTTTCCAGAGGAAATAATCCAAGGTTAAATATTTTGACAACCAACTAAACTCTACTTTATTTCAAAATTTCGAGAATAAACCGACACACCTAATCCTACAAATTGCCCTGATATATTTATACAATTCGAATCGAATAAACCTTTCTCCGAATAAATAACCCTTCTAATTAAGCTACAAATATCTACTGAATAGTATAATTGTTACTATACTTTGAATATTTTATATATTTCTCCATGCTATATACATACATATATTTTTGCATTCTTAAATCTCTCATGAACGCAGTCTGCTCATAACATTAGCATTTTCAGTCTCTTAAACATTTCTTAAATTACACATTAAATACACCTTCAAAGTGTTTCCTTGATATGTATGTATTTGCAATGTACTTTCGTAGATTTGTTATCTTAAAAGGCTTTAATGAACTCAATCTTCTTATACCTCTTATACCTTCTTCCTTTCCTTACCAAAATTTTAATAACAAAATCCATTTAAAAGATCGATTCACATTTCGTTGTTATCCACATAACGAAGTTCAACGAAGAAACAACGAATCTAACGAGGTTCCCGCGATGATTTTCAGGTAAACACAACGGCGATGACCAAGTAACCTGGAAACGCAAGGTACATCGACACGCGTGCTCAAATAAAAGGAGCTGTACCGCTAAGGAATGGGAGGAGAAAGAGGACGAAGGAGAACACGGCCTTGCCTGCATTCAGCTGTGTCATCCGCGAGCCGTTAACGCTCAGGTGCTTTCGAACTCAGGGACGAGCATCAATCACTATCGGTAGTGCAGGTGTAATATGATTATTGTCGCTAAGATAACCTGCTATGATATACGTCCGAGAAGTGTGCCAAGTGACATAACAGGATTTATCTTTAACGGCGTATCGAAGTCTTCGAGTAGAGAACGATCGAATCACCGGCGCCACCATTGCGTTTCTGGCTTCGATGATTCGTGACTTATTTTGAATGCATCGACTTGATCCACGTTTGGAAAGTCTCTTCGACAACATGGAAATAATATTACTCCTCGTAAATTAAATGCTGAGCGTTGTTTGGTGAACTTAGGGTTATAACTTTGCGGCACATTCAAGGGATGGAGTTTTAGTTTAGGTTAATTAAAAAGAAAGTATGAAGAATTTTTGGGTAAGACATAGAATTTTTGAATGTAGAATTGTAGACATTTGCTTGAACAGAAGTTTTGTGGTATTAATTGGAAATCGAAATCTTTTTAAAACGCTGAAGTTAGCTTTTCGCTAAAAGAATTTTTTTTATCAAATATCGTTTAATCTTTTTGTCTCTTTGACCGATAATTTTTCTAAAAATTGCAATCGAGCGAGGTTTCCTTTGTGAGAATATTCGTTTCGCGACACGTTTAGCAGAAATAGATGCTTCCCTGTTCGTTGAAACGGTGACTTGTC
This sequence comes from Bombus superbus, assembly GCA_014737385.1. Classification (NCBI taxonomy): domain Eukaryota; kingdom Metazoa; phylum Arthropoda; class Insecta; order Hymenoptera; family Apidae; genus Bombus; species Bombus superbus. The sequence goes on from JACXIK010000003.1 coordinate 3,967,276, forward strand.
ATAACAGGTCTATTTTCGAGTGACTTCGCGTTTGAACAACTCTCGATCCTGGCTAGCGTGAGCGCCAATTTTTAACTGTTTATCGAATCCTTTCAGAGGCACCTCGCTTCTTGGGACAGGAACAGAGTAATTCGTACCGAAACGCATGTATTAGAGAAGAACTGCTTGTAGACACTATGCTTTTAAATTTGTTAAATTCAACGACAAATTTCAGCATACTGATCTCAAAATATTTTCAGGTGAATGAGTTCAACTGCAACAGACAGTTGCGATCAGTTCGCGACAGAACACCTTCGATCACATACTGGGCCAACGAAGAAGTTAAAAGCGGCACGTGCGTTACTAAAAATCGTAAAGAAGCGTACAAGAAAAGAGAACATGTGCCGTAAGATTTATGTGCCGATACGAGAAGGCCCAGTTAATGCTCTACATCTACCCTGTAGATCCGAATTTGTTTGATAAGAGGCGACAAATTCGGTTCTAGAGAGGTTTGTGTGGTGCATACAGAGCTACAGTGGTCTCGAAACAACGGTCACACTTTTCGCGTGTGCGTCTCAATGGAATTATCCAATTATTGTATATCAAGGTCGAAAAATTATGTCGAGGACATTTCAATCTTACTTAAAAACGCATGAAATTTACAGTTTTAGATAGATCTTTGCAGTGCTTTCAATTATCATTTCTTATAATTTTTCGACCGTTTCTTGATTTAATGCATTTTTTATTACAAGATCTATGAGTTCATACAAAATTTTTGAAACAAGAAAAAGGTTCAAAAGATCAATCGTTTACGAGAAATTGATTAACGAAACCGAAAGCCACTCAAGTGTGTACAAGAACGTATCGAAACTAGAATGTCGAGGTGACTAGTTAAATAAGACAAACTGGATTAAAACCAATAACTATTTTAAGACTCTTAAAACTAATCTTCAATGTAAACAACAATGCAAACAAGACTCTAAAAATACGATAAGAAACAATTTACTGTGCCAAATTTTCAATGATTCATATTGTGATATACAAACGTCTCCAATCAACTTATACGCGTTGCAACACGATTCTCTAGCACATTTCGTTCCTTTAATCGAAGTATTTTATCATTGAACTCACAGTTACGCGGAATACTTCGAATTCCAAGCGTTTCCTCTCGTTGAATGATGTTGCTTCGGAAGATCGCGAGGGGCAAGAACGCCGTTGCCATAACTACCGCGAGAACGTCTTCATTAATCCCGGTACGCAATTACTCGCAAAGAACGCTGGTAGTCTAACAAGACTTACATCATGTTCGTTGCTCGCGATCGTTTTTCAACCACGCGTTCTTCAACTATGCGAACTGATTCTACCGGTAAAAAAAATCTGTTAGAGGCGATCAAGAATTAATGACCAGTATTAATAGCGACTCGTCCCGATTCCACGACTACACACAATACACTGAGAGAGAAAGGCTAGCCAACGATGAACCACGCTCTACAATTGGCGACCCGACTCGACGTCACAATGCATATATTGTATTAGAATCCACATTCTTGTACCAACATCGTACAGGCGGGTTCAAAGTTTCATTACATATTGTGGGAATCGATTCTTCTTGATGTAGATGAAATATGTTGTCGTATATTTCGATGCTTTTAGAAAGTTCGCTATTTTCGTGAATTGTTAGTCTGTAAAATGCTTCTTATTTTTTTACAATTAATTCGGTAATTGTGTAATGCTGCGAAGAATGCTGAAGATCTAGTAGTAGTTGTCGGTTGGGAATTTATTTTTTATTTGTTGCGTTGTAACTATTCGTATGACAAAGATTCAGGTAAAATTAGGCTTGGGATACGCATTTTGTAATAAGAGAATAATAACGACGAATTGAATTTACTTTTCATAAATTAATTGTTCGTACAATAAAGATTACAGTATTCTTAAATTACAATTGAAATATGTACTTTCTTGAGAATTCAGATGCATTACAGCTTTTACACAGAAAAAGAATACCGAATGCAGAAAAGCATATTTTCAAAGAATCTGTAATAATATTAAGTAAGCGATTCTATAAATGTTCATCCATTACAAACAAAGTCCATACAACTATTCAATTTATCTGATATTTTCAAATGTCTAAAGAATCATCGTTGTCCAGATTCAATCCGACAAAAAAGTCGAATTTAAGCCGATTGCGTTTTCCAGAAGGGCGACAAAGAAAATGATTCGTTCACGGCGTAAGAGTCGGCCCGTCGTTTCATCTTTTTCAATTCGAGATCCTATCCTTTTATTCACGGTCGACCATAAGAGAAGCTGTAGTGTTCGCGCGCGCATTTTCTTGCATCCTTCAGTAACGGCCGCGACGCGTCCATTAATCTTTGATCGTGCTCACATTAAAATGACATGCCGGTCGTTACGCAACCGTTCGTAAGTGCTAATGAAGTGCATACACGGCCGTAATTACCGGTCGAGTAGCCTGCCCACTATCCATAGACGCGCGAGCTCGTAACAACCGAGCGAAGGAAAAGGGGGAAAAAATCCGAAGATTTCGTAACGATTCTGATGGAAAAAGAATGTTTCATGGCGGCAAACGCGCTGCACATTTTTCTAAACGATCAGTGATTTCCTTTGTGTGAAATTGTACTTGGAATGCGATGGAATGGAAACTTGTTAGAGAGTAGATATTATTGAGCAACTCGACTCGTTTTTATTTCTAATGTTAGTGAATATTTGTAATATCATCGATAACGTCTAAACGAGCTGAACCGCGGAATTGTAAATTAATTAAATCGAATGTAATACATTATGTAGCGGAACATTGCTGAAGATCAAGTTGGAAGCTCGATAATCCTTTTATATTCCTCATTAGTAGTTCTATACTTTCTGATTAACCTTGTTTCAATCGAGAGCGATATAATGATGATCGAAGTTATTTACACTCTTGCTATCTATGATTACAGTAAAATATTCTTGTAAAATAGCATTTTTATAAATAGGCTGTGTATTTATCAAAATCCAAAAATTATAAAGAAATATAAATTATTCAAGGTAAGGAATTCGTAACATTTATAAAGGGTGGAGAAATCCCTATGTAGATTCCATTTTTTAGCTGTGTTTATAAAAATATGAATTTACATAAAAATCCACAGTCCACTTATAAAATTCGCAATTCGATAACTATTAAAAATCAGTTAGATGATTCGTAGTATCTCACGATTAGGTAATGCTGTTTCAATCGAGTAAGGTGAAGACCAAAGTTCTTTAGACTTAACCCTTTGCGGACGGGGTTGCTTGACGAGCGAGCGTCGCTGTGGACGAGACGTATTGGTGCGCACAGTTGAGAAAATATACACGATGAACGTTTGCGTTATGGAAACTAAAACTTTATTTAAATACAACAAAATTTTTTGTCGATATCCAAGGAAACATATTTAATTTTTCTATATTTATGTATGACTCGTTTTACATTCTTGCGTGATGCGGTATCTTTTGAAAGAGTTGCCTATATGCAGGGGCCGGTTTAGCCGAACAAGTAGCACAATAGTACCTTGATTCGAATATGTCCTTTCTGGATTTTTTAGGCATCGTGTATAAGGTATTACAAAAAATATATAAAATGTATAAAAAGCTTACTGATTCGTCTGGTGATGCCATTGAAAGACTGAAATTAGTTCTGATTCGATCGTCATCCTACATCGCGAGTTTACGTTAAGCGGAAAATAATCGCTAATTTTCTTTCATCACAAATATAATACTGTTTAGTTTACTATACCCATGCGTAAATACGCATGAGATTATCATTCAGAATAATAGACGTACGCCGGCATTTCATAATAAGTATCCGGAATTGTGAACAGATTCGGCCGGCTATACCCGACACGCGTCCGCAAAGGGTTAAACCTACAGAAAAATTAATTTATTCTTATGAAATAATAATTTATGATGATTAATTGATATATTTAGTGTCGCGCTGACGGGATGCGACTATATTTTAAATAAATCGCGTTTAAACCGTTTGCATTATAAAAAAGTTATCAAGGTAAGCCATCGATAAAATGTATTAACGCATTTACGATATGTGAGTACCTAATCGCGGTATGTAATCCTGACACATTACAGATTGCCTGGCTGATAGGAAGAAAAAAGGGGTGACAGCGCGCGTTGCAATTAAGAAAATGGAAAATCTGCAATTCAGAACGAATTGCTAGCCGTGGAAAAACTCGAACACGACTAATAGAAAACCTGCTCAAAGGTCGATGAAGCATGTTTCAATGCACCGGTCGTTATGATTAACGAGGAAATGTTTATAATGACGGTTAATTTCCTGCAACTTATTTATTCCTTAACGTCATTTTCGAGAAATTATATAATTTTTTCTTATTCCTTGGATTTTAATCTGTTCCATATTACTTTTCAAAGTTTATTAATCTTTATTCTTCTCTTTTATTAATCTTCGGCAATTCAGATTTAAATCATCGCTAAAGAAGTTAAAATTCAAATTACCTGAATAATAACTCGCAACGTATATAACGTCGACCTACATAATGAAAATAATATTATTCGTAAAATATTCGCATCAAGAACCTTTCGAATTTCAGGTTTCGGAAAACATCGAACAACTGCACTTATCTAAGAAAAAAATGGCAACACGCGATGCACACGGCTCGTTAACAGCGGCACGCGCATCAATTTCAACCATAATTTCCTCCATCAGAGAATCCACACAGGTGGGGAGGATCATTAGTTAATACGCAAACATCATCAAAGTGTCCTTAGCCGGCAGAAGAACTCTCTCGTTTCACGAGAGCGTGCTAGCGCCTCTCTCAACGGTCCGACATAAATTTCTTCATTAGAATCAGCAGCTCGACTTCGAGGTCATTAACTCACCTGTAAACATTGTTCCCCATCAAAACGTCGTCAGTTATATGAAATTGCAAAAAAATGGTCGCGAGCCAACGGTGTCGGATAAACGGTAAAAACCGCGTTACTGCTAACCGGACGTTCATCAACTCGATGCGTGCGTTTCTCCATTAGACTCGATTTACAAGAACGTTCCGGCATTCGCGCGCTTCTCATTGGGTAAGTTTATTATTCGAGCGCTTTTTCGAGCGGCACCTGCGCTCGAGATTCAACTGCACTTCCACGCGATATATTATAGAATAAGCGTTTGGGAACAGCGTGACCTGATTCACATTCGATCGTCTGTTGCGATTACGTCATCAGTGGAAATTAAGTTTAACGCGTGGTGACATGGTACAAGGTGTTTTATGGAAGGCGAATCGTATTTTAAGGACATGATTTTAGATTATGAGGTTTATGAAGCCAAAGTATAGAAGCTAAGTCATTTGATCGTGTATCGGGCATGAATAACGATTGTAAATTGAAAGTAGATTTTTTATATTCGATAGGAAATTTACGTCGGTATTTTATGGGACGTCCTGTATGATTGATCCAATTATGGAGTAACGTGATTCAATCTTAAGCAAGAGATATTCTCAAGGAGGAATAACTACGAAAATGACTGGCATTCGAAGTAGCATTATTTATATTAATTACGAATGAACGTGGTAAATTGAATAACGTTGCACTTGTAATTCCGTTTGATATCTCCGAGTGAAAGAAGCGTGAAGTTATTGCATCGTAGTTATGTACGTAGCTTTAGTCGACCAGAATGGAGAAGAAATGAAATTGAAATCGCGCTGTAATTGGTATTCCGGCTCTGAAATACAATCGTACCATGACCAATTAAATGCAGCCTTGGAATTCTGAAGAGCCCCGAATAAAATTCAGTCAGCTCAGTCTCTTGAATAGCAATGACAGAGACTAACTGCGAGTAAAATAATTAAGCAAACATTTACCTACAAGCATTCACAAAATTCTTGCATATGTATATGTAAATTACCTTTACACATGTTTAAGCCAATACTTCCACTATAGAACAAAGTCTTATTCGCGTATAAAAGGAATAAAATCCACCACTATTCCAAAAATACTTCTTTCACTCCTCGGAAAGCAATTTTTCATAACCACAATTACACTAAGGTCATAGCACGACCAGAAGATCGTTCAAAAACTCAAAACTCTCATCGATCCGCTCACAAAAATGAAATTGCTGCGTTCCTCGTGGAATTTTTGTTGGAATGGGTGCACTCGCGACATCCGGCGGATGGGTCGCGCCGGAAGAGAGCAGCAGCCAGGTTTCGATCAGCTTAGTCGAATGAAGACAAACGGTCCGCGGATGGGCGCGTTCGCCTACGATTCCAGAGATCTTCGCAGAGTCTCGAGTCTAAATCCACATCCGAGTACGCGAGAAAACATAACAAGATTGATGATATGCCTGACACGCGGGAGAGAGTGCTGGTTGGCTGGTTGGCGAGTCTGGCGTCGAGAGCAGCCGGAGGAAACACCAACCGCAGGAATAGCTTTGCTACTTTTCATTCTGCCGCGTCCTTTGCTTCGCCCGAGTTGCATGCTTGTCAATCATTTCCCGAGAACCTAGCGACACCTTGCACGTTCGCCGCTACGAGGTTGATGTTTCTTCCATGAAACGTTGCTGGTGGATATTACGTGATGCTATTGTTCGCGTTGCCTCGATATCAGGGTGTTTCTTCCCTTTTTGCTCCTTCTGGGAATATGTGAAAGATCGTTGATGTCATTCTGAAAATATCGAAGCGAGATAGATCTTTTAAAGCTATCTTTGGACGGTGTTCCAAAATTAGTTGCGCTTATTGTCTTGAAATTGTCAAGAAGTATTACGTTTTTATAATGTAGAAGATCGCAGGACAGGAATATTGCGAGCAATTTAAAAATTGAATTGAACATTCGAAAAATGTTTCTTTGGTCAATTGTTTATGAAATTTCATAGATATATCACTGATTTTCGGGAAATTTATAGTTGTGAGTCTAATAAATTGTTTGAAATCAAGCAGTTAACAAAACTGGATTTGTCATGTTCGCGTTTTATTTTAACGTTGTTGAAAAGTCCTAATCAATAACTGAAATAGCTACTCTTTGAACTTCGATTGGGTAGAATGTCAAAAGTAATATAGTTTCACAAATTATGCCCCATCAACGTGTGTAATAATTGCCGCTTTCTTCACGGAAGGGTTAGAAAAGAGAAGATTAAAAGAGAGACCGAAAAACAGGTACGATGGAAACGATATCGAGTCCAGACTTTTTGCAACGGTCTAATTATGATTTATATCTGTTCGTTTTCTTGTTATAATGCGTACGTATCTGATTAGTTTTCGTAAATTACGTCGTTCCACATTTTCTTCGTGGAAATGATTGATGAATTCTAGCCGATTAACATTCCAGCTTGACACCAGCTACTCATTAGCTGGCAAGATTGTACCGCGCTGCATTAAAAATACTGCGGTTCAACCGTTTTATTAGTTGCAAATCGTCCACGTTTAGCCCATTCATACATTCTCTTCCTATTAAGTAATTCTCGAAAGGACGCTCCGTTGTTTACCATCGCGCAGTTGATGAAACAGCGTTGACCGCATCGCGTAGCTTTAATAAGAGAAAAAAGTCTCGTAATTTTTTTTATAATGACTCTTTGTAGAATCTATTTTTCGGAACCGATTGGTTTCGGCAATTTATTGCTTTTAATGACAACGGGAAGAAGTTTAATTGAATATCCAGTGGATTAAGTTGATTGCAATAAATCTTAAGGCTAACGTTACAGTCACCTTTTGTTTGTTCCTAGCAAATCATTGATCACTGTCAGCACTACAATCTTTCTATACACTATTGTATTTAGATTGTTTATCTTGACAAAAAGTTCTATCTTCTGAATGTTAGACTAAATACTTTCAATCATGATCACGTACAACACGAAACGAAGTGAAGTGAAAATAAAGTAAAACATTGCTTTCGTCTTACCTTAATTTAGATGCGTCAGAATTTCTCGAATTGTGAACTTCATTTTATTACTGTTTGTTATTAATTTACTATTCCAACCGTCCAGGCACAAGAAAACGACAAATGTGAATAATGTTACGAAAAATCACAAAATAAATACCTACAAGTATTACTTACTTTTCCAATCATTCTTCTAGAAAGATACTGATCGTATTTATACGTGGTAATATTTTTATGAGTCTTAAAAGGTACAAGATACAAGTTAGAAGAAAAACAAAGAAAAAATTGAAAGAAAATCCAACTGCAACTGTAGATCAATCTTAAATAACAAAATGTACAGAAACGATCGACTGCTACAAAATCGTGCAGCCTCATAGCGCCTCGATAATAAAATCGTCACTTCCACCAATATGCAAACATTCAAGAAATCGTTTCGTGGTGCAGTACCAAATCGCTTAGGCGTCGTCACGTCGAGTGGTTAACGGAGCAAACGAACGGGGTTAACTGAACAGAGAGTTGGCGCAAACAGCGCAACCCTCGTCGGATTCGTCGTTGGTGACTGATGGCATGTCCTCGATCACGATGGATCCTCCGACAGCTCGAAACGTCGCCACACGCCGGCAGAAAGAAGCACTGAAGAGGGAGGAGCTATGCAGAGGCACGTTCGATACAAATCATGCTAATTCCGCATCAGTTGTCACTCTGATCAGAACTTGTCTGCCTGGAACGTCTAACTTATGGCTCAGGATGTTGGTGTCTTTTGTGATTCACCGCTTTAGATTTCCGTTTCTTTGTTGAACTCTTTAGTCGCTAAAAAAGTGAACGTTCTGGCTTACGTGGATTAATTGACTGTGGTGTGTGAATGTTTAAGATCAAGCTATTTTTGATGAAAATTTGGCATAGAGAAGAGATCTGATTTTTGTTATACGTATTTAAAGATAGCTAAAAGGTGATCTTAGTTGTGTAGTAGTACAGATTGAAGTTTTTAATGCAATAGAACTCCGTTTAGATAAAGCTTTTGGGAGACAAGTACTTTATAGATATAATTAGAGTTCATGTAATAGAAGTTCGCTGATTCTTTTCACTACACGTCGCTCTTCGTTTCATATACACAAGTAAGATAAATGGACTCAATCAGCAATAGTACGTATAATTGAGCGCTAATTAAAATTTCATTCAAACAAATAGAGTTCATACAAACGGAGTTTCACTACATTCTACTATTTTACTATTCGATTCTTCGATCCTCAATCGTAAAATCTTCTATATTATCTTATGTCGTTGCAGAACAAACCTAAAGACTGTACAATCTCGTAGCCAATATAGTTATGCAAATCAAGCTTCTATCACGAAATGGAACTCGAAGGGGCGCACGATCTCTTCGGCGCTTCCAATCTCTTCCCTCGTCGCGGAGACATCGCTTAATAAATATAAAGCAGCACGTTGCCCGGAGGTGGTCCACTATCCTGTCGCATCTCACGACTGGTCCCTCGCCAGTCTCCCTCTTAATTATACCTCGTAATTCTTAATTATTATGCACGATGCGGTGTACTCGCGTAAGAGAATCGAGCAAGACTGGCCTTCTAGAACATCAGGTCTTCAAGACTATCAGTTCGGACCGGATGTAGCGATATCTCGTATTTTCAGGTGGACAGATAGTCATCAATTTAAGGTTCGGATCAAGACTATATAATGAACGTAAGGTCTGGCAGAGACGTCGAACTGTGGTGGCGCACGTTCGGCGGCCACAAGGATCGCTGGAAGAAACGAAAGAAGGAAGGTGGTGGCCGTGGGCCCTTTGATGCGTTTGGCCTTCGGAACTCTGCGTGGATCTACGTGGATCGGACGTGGACAGAAAGATGTCGGCATAGATCTGATGCGATGAGCGCCGCTGCACTATAATATTAATGATGACTGGCTTGCCCCCTTAGAGGAGCCTATCTATTTCGTTCTGTCCCGGACTGTCTTGTTCTACTGGGATGCAATTTCTCGATAATTCTTCGAGTCCTCCTGCGGCCAACTCGCCGATTCGCCGGCTCGTGCTCGTTAATATTAATAAGCTGCTTAATATTAATATTGATAAGTCTGTTAATAGCGATGGGTATCGGTGACGTGGATACCGTAAGGTTAATAGTAGTCCGCCATTCTTTCACGCATGTGATCGAGGTAGTTTATTGAGCATGATTTCGTGTTACCTTACTCGACTACTGGGACTGGTTTCTGGAATTTATTTAATCAGAGTGAAGTGGAGTATATCCAATTGCGAATACATGGTAAATAGATTCGTTTGAAGTTTGAAATTTTTTAAATTCTTAGCTGGAATTTAGAGGATATTTCATGGCAGAAATATGTTCCAGTGGATGTTTGCAATGAAACGTTACAGATTGGTGAAACGTCGTTGGTAGATACGTTTCCCAACGAATCTTTTCGGTCTGTTCGTTTGCACATTACTCACCTTGCTTGTTGTTTTTGCAGCAACGGAATATTTGCTGAAACTCCGTAAGAATAATGTCATCGAGTGTTCCACGATCGCGTACAACGATTAATGATTGTCCAGAGAGAACCACTTAGGAAATTCGCTAGATTCTTGACGAGTGCATAAATATTTAATGCGTTCGCTACATGCTGCCGTGTATCTCATGAAATTCCGCTGATTTATGAACAATTATTTGTCTTGCGTCGCTGATCGCAGTCTCAATTACGATCTTCTTCTTGTTCGTTTCTGTCTTCGTGAAATAAATTGTGCAACATTAAAGTGATCTTCAAAAAGCTTTATGGAAAAGGGAAGAAAAGCTTGGAAAAAAATTAATTTCGCGCCAAATAAGTAGTTTGAAATATGAGAACCAAGAAATCCAGAAAAAGTAAATGGTGGAAACGAGCGAATAAACGTAAACACGTAAAGTTCTAGGAAGAGAATGATCCTCGGGAGCGAGTTTCATTCTCTTCCTCTGTAAAGTCCATCAACTCGAGGTCAGAAAAATCTTCGGAAATATAATTAATTGTGGGTTCTAGGCGAGCCGAAAAAAAGGAAAAAGAAATGGAATAGCCAAGATGGTTCCAGCGTCTTACGTGACCATTTCTAGCCAGCTGAACCAGGAGGACGCCCAGCCCACTGGCTTAGAAGCGCACCGTTGGTAAGCTACGGTGGAAGATAATTAGCGATCCTCTGAACGGTCGGATTTCGTGTAAAATGGCGTCGAACACGGCCTAATGTCGATTTACCTGAAATCTTCTTCAAAAGTTACAAAAAACTTAAATTACACCTCACTTATCGCTGTTACCTGATAGAATTTACTTAATCTACTTAAAAGAAATCGTACAATGTTCTATTAGAAGTTCTTTAAAGCAAATTTTAAATACATATGAACTAGTTTACTAACAAAATTGAACAAAAAGTTTCTGAAGGAAATGCAAATGCTACGCCTCATGAAGGAAGTCGAAGCTGGTTAGTCGTTTATATATCGTTTCACGATTTTGCAAGACAGGAGAGAGATAGAAATGGCCGTGGGCTGCGAGGCAGCCAGCAAAGCGTATCCGGCGGGAAAAAATGGCCGTGGCCCTGACCACCTGCTGCCACTTTGATACCGCCGCTAGAATCTCATTTAGCCGTGTAATTCCGACGTTCATTGACGATGGATCGTCTCTCCTCTGCGGCATTGTAGGTGTACTGAAACACTTCGTACCTTCTAATATATGATCGATCAAGAAGACCGAGCGGAACATCGTGCACGTACAGCGTTACCAGAATCCATCGCGCGTGAACCAGTCGTGTTTCGCCTGAGAAAAAAATGGTTTCGCTCGATTTCCAACAGCCTCACCGTTCGAGTGGACCGACAGTCACTCGCAGCTCGAACTGTGCCGTAAACTGAACTTTGTAGTGGTAATAAATTTGATCCGAGTATTCTTGGTGCCTTCCTACTGCATGCATTAGTGTCTGGAGTATCTCGAGGTGCAAGTTTATATTGGTGCAAGTTTTATAAAAAGTTTTTCAGTAAAATTGCTAAATGTAGATTTGCCAGAGTTAGGCTTGGTGGAAATTAAAGAAAGAATTAAAACAGTTAAAGTGTTATATTATAATAAGAATATAAAAGACAACATCATAGAATCGGTAAAGGACAAACATAGTTTTGTAGCCGTAAGTTTCCGGACATGGCACCCGATTTCCGGCAATGAATAGCCGCTGATTGTTTGCGCCGCGTCACGGTTTTACAGTCGCGTTTAATTCAATTTGTGAGTGACTTACGATGTCTGTCATTAGTCATCGTGAGGCGTGTGCGCGCCCGCGCGCCTCGTAGCTCCTTCGTATACACCGATCCACCGTGGAAGAAGAAGAAGAAGAAGAAGAAGAAGAAGAAGAAGAAGAGGGGGAACAGACTGGAGAGAGTGAGTACAAGGTTTACACGGATCTCGTCCGTTCCCGGCGATTATCGGTCAAGAATGAGCCTCATCAGGTGAATTGGCTCGAAATGGTACCGACGTAACGCGATTAATACCCTGCCATTTCGTCCTGACGATCCTTCAGCGAGACACCAAATGCTCAAAGCATCGAAGATGCTCGAAGGAATTTCGAAGACCATGAAAACTATCCATGTACGAAATTTCAAATTTTTCGAAAATTTACAAATACCAAATCCCTCGGAAGAATATTACAAAATGGAAGAATAGAACGAAACGAGGAACTTGTGGACTCGATGGATTTTTTCATGCGTCGCAAGCGCGTAATCTACACTTATTCGTCCAGCCTTCTTTCGACGCGTCGGCTCCGTTTATCCTCCACTTCTTCTTCAATTCGACGCTCCGAAAGGGCTCCGTGCCGCCAATTGATTCGCGACACAATGCCGGATAACACTCGAGAATGCCGCTCATCAGGTGAATCGGCCGCAAATGGTAGCCAGCTAATAAGTGTTTATTATTCGACCGGTGTTCGTGCACGTGGTCGAGAGTGTACGTAAATACGGAAGAACGGGCCGCGGCCGCGGCCACAAAGAGAAGAGAGAAAGTTACTGTTACACACGCCGAGCTCGTCGTCCACGTTCAGCCGTCCGACGATGACCGAGCAAATTCGTCCTGAAGGTTCTACCCTCGAGCGGACGCCAGGTCGCGCGGTGAAGCACGGAACAGCCGCACCGGTGACGCTCCGTTGCCCGTTTTACTGAGTACGCCGTCCACTTCGACGATCCAATTTTACTGCCAGGTGCGACCATACGCGTTCTGAAATCAGTTTTCGGTGACTGGGTGGTTGCAGTCAACGTTTACGACGAAGTGCCTTAAAGGAGACTGAAATATATGATTTATAATATAGTGGAATTGCGTTTACGCATCGGGAGACAAACAGTTGTGATTGTTCATCCATATAATGGGCATTAATCTTTAAATAATTGGATTTAATTAACGGCATTCATTTAATTGGACACCAACTAAAATTATGTTAGTTGAAAGTTTTGCAAATTTAATTTATTTTACAATGGAAAATAATACAGTAAAATCTGATTTATCCGAATAAATCGGGGAACAAGGGAAGTTATAAAAAGAAGTTTTTAATTGAAATTAATGAAAATGCACTTGAACCAATGATACAGAACAAATTATTTATACTCTCGAAATGGAAAATGAACTTCTCTATACTAACTTTCGATCTATCGTTCGTGGAAGACCATGTCACTTCTGTCCCTAATCTCTCACCAGGATTCTCAACTACAGCGCATAATTATCACCAAAGAACATCCTTTCCTGTCATCTTTCTGTTATTGTCTCAAGGACGTGGACAGAATAAAAAATTACACAAAGTTCGAGATACGTTCTCCAGGGCATCGAGCATTATCCCTCGCGTCAACGAGAAGCAAACTGGACGCGAGAGGAAGCATACGGAGGTGTTGATCGCGCGAAGTCGAACCGCGCAGAACAAGAGAGACGAAAGAAGAGGAAAAGAGCGGTGGCGGAGCACCGGGAGAAAGAAATAAAGAACGAAGAAAAGAAATGAAAGGCTGTCAGAGCGGAGGCGAACGGTCGTGGGGAAGCGAGGCGAAATAGAGGGAGAGAAAGAGCTCTAGGAGGGTATTAGTTGGTCTGAAGGGTGGATGCGAAGAAAGAGAGTTCCCTCTTTCTTATATATTTTTTCTTATATTCTTCGGCGTTCCTTGGGAAAAGTTTGTTGTTTGAAGCAGCGCTCTGCCTCTCTTGCGATCATTAATCATGCCGAGTTTTGGTTTGACTAGCAGCACCGCCGGCATGGCTCTCCTTCTCCCTGTTTCTCTCTCCGTCTCTTTCTTCCCTGTCCTTTCTCCGTCTCTCTCCGTGGTTCGTTCCTGTTACATCGGATTCCTCCAACAACGCCAACCTCGAAGCTTTCCAGGGGAAAGAAAGAGGGTAGCACAGACAGAGGTGGGGTGGCTTCGTTTCTACCCCTCTCGCTGATCCCCCAATCTTCTGCCACCCTTGAAGGGTTTCTGTCCCCCTACGTACGAAGATGCTGGCTATTCGAAAATATCATAGAGGGCTGCCACCGTAGAAAAGGAAACCCTTGTCCTCTCACTTTTCCTCGGAACCCCTAAACCTCCTTTTCACCCCCGACACAGCGCGCATCGCCAACTAGGGCTGGCAAGTTCTTTCTCCGCGTATCGTATACCCCTCAGTAAAAGCCTTTTCTAGATACCAATAATAGATTCGGGAACTTTCTCCTCAAGCGAGATGTCGTACTGTCCCCTTGTTCCTTTGTCATGGGTCAAACTTGGCTGATGAAAGTGCGAATCGTTTTTTTTTTCCTTTTTGTGATGCTTCCAGGGATTGCGATGTTCTTACTGCTAGTAGAATTTTTAGAAGTTTTTACGGGAATTAGATTGATAAAATGTATGTGCAGTGTGTTACGTAATAGGTAGGAATAATAGTAAGATTATAAGAACGACTGTTAACATTTTATGTTTAAAGATCAAGTAGGTATGTTTCGCCGAGTTTTATATCGGTTTAATGTGACTATGATCTGAAGGTGTAATGGAAGTGTAAAGTGAGTCACGTAAGATTACAAAGCGTGATATTTTACGAGCTATTAACGTTGTAGGAAACAGTACAAGATGGCATAGACTTGATACAACAACAAATGAATAATGCATTTTCCGAATCTCGTTCGCGTGACCTTTGGAGTAATAAGTGTCAGGTTTATTATTTTTTAACGAAGCGACGTCGTTTCCGTAACAGAGTCACGAGCAACTTTTATGATTTAATATTGAAATTTATCTTTTGAAGAGATATAATTTACATCTGGGAATCTTAATTTAATAATTAGCTTTCTGAAAAAAGAATCCATAAGTAAATTACATCGAAAATCTCAGCCCCACTCCTTAAATATTAACTACACTTGAGAAATTGAATATTCCTTGAATTAATTTAATATTTCTTATCTTTTTATATTAACAAAATAAATACAATTTTCATAATTAACTATCTTACTAAAAAGTGTTTTGTATATGCCCATTTTCTTGAAAATTCTAGTTGCAAAATATTCATATTCATTGAAAGAAGGTAACATAACGATAGTTCGACTTCTACTCGATCAGTTAAAAATTAGAAACAAAAGGATCTCCTCCGAAAGGATCGAACACGAGACTCACCAGCAAGGTCTTTGCTGACAAAAGAGACGAGATTTTCGAGACAACAGAGTCTCATTGGTCTATTTGAAAGCACGTTCGCGCAACTCAGTCGGGTTCAGCAGAGGCGAAGCCATACCTGTGGATCGGTGCCTCGAAAGTTAAGGGTCCCGGTGCAGTTGATTAACGATGTGAGCGTCCAGGTCGAGGTGGGTGGCGCATGCCTTTGTGACAGCACGACCGCTCCTCCGCTCCTCGACATCGCCACCGTTGCTATCACGGATTATTATAACTCGTACGTTTCATCTGGCACTTCTATCGACCCCTCGCTAGATATCGATGCGATCCCCAGCTATCGTCACGTTTTTTGTCCATGTGTTCGGATAAAATCGAAACTATTCTATGATCTTTGAAACCGCGTCGAACGATCCTCATCGAGCTTGACCTTCGAGACCTCGTGAAACATCGATACAATTTGTAGAAAGAGTTCATAGTGTACATATTGATGTCAGGTCCAATTTTTGGATAAAGTAGCGTTAGTTGAGTCAGCTATAGTTCAATATCCTAAAATTCGATTTTGAACTTTACGTAGAATAATTAGAGTTACTGTATATTATGAAATATATTTTATTAGGTTTAATATAATAGAGAACAAATGAGAAAATATTATATATTTTAGATATTTAGGAAAAATGATCGAAAATAAGGAAATGTCTGAAATATTAAAAAATTGTAGTGTCGTGTAATATGCAAAAAGTTTGATTATTCTGTGGAAATGTTAAGGTAGAATTTCAAGATATTAAAGCTTAATCGACTGAAATAATTTTACCAATGTGAGTTCCATTTTAAGAATTGATTCCAGCAAATCCAATTTTGAACAAATATGTGTTTTAGTTTGGGATTTGAAGGAATTTCTCATTATAGATCAGACGATTTTGTGTATCGCTTTTACATACAACTTCGATAAAATTGTGGCCTCTGTTTTTAGATTAATTTTTACCTAAGGCTCAAGTTTACTTGGAACATTGATTTAAAAATGACTTTGAGCCATTTCGCACGAAATTGCAATTCTGTCGTTGATTAAACTTCGAATGTAATATGTATTGGGCCTAGATTCCAAGTCCAATTTCGCACAATGACTTTTAGAAAAGGATCGTACGTGTGGAAGGACACGAGGTCATCAGGAAAATTATAGCTTAGACTCCATGTCAGGGAACGTTGCAATATGGCGGTGTTTGATATTAATCATAACGGTATGTTCTCAGGGCATGTTCGAATATTCAGTAACTCGTAACTGTAGTTGCATCAATGATGAATTGTACGTTTCCTTCGTGTCCGATGCATTAGCGAAATGGCAACAAAATAATTAAAAAATTTCACGAAGTTTTCACACACGACTAAATCTAATTTATTTATATTCGCGACTAATTACAGAAAAAGATATAAAAAAACTACGTTATTACCAAATTAAGTCAAGAAAATTGTCGATTAATATCTCGCTAAGTAATTTCAAAGAATTTTCGTAAACGAGTAATACATCGAAGGAGACCAATGGAAAGAAGAAGGTGGATCCATTTTGCCAATTAAGAATAGATATTAATAACTGCAATTTTATTAAGTTAGGTGAAGAAACTCATTGACTTACTTCTCATAAAGAAATTTCAGAGAATTATCTAAATGGGTAATGTATCAAAAAACATCAATAGGAGAATCCATTTTGCGGAATGAGTCTACCTTATTTATATTCACAATCAATTGCACAAAACCTTCCAAATAAAGGCATTAAATATTATAAAATTAAATAAGAAAAGTCCGCGATTAATTTCTCGAAGAGAAATCTGAAAGGATTTTGTAAACGAGCAATGCATCCAAAGAGATCAATGGAAAGAACAGAGGAAGGATCCATTTTGCGGAATGAATCGGGTCCAGCAACAACGGCGGGAGAGAGAGAAGAAGGAAGGCGGGTAAAAAGGATAAGGGTCGATCTGACGAGGGTATCTACCCTATATTGGCAGGCGTGGCTGCGGGTTGCAGGGTGCAAGAGGGCTTCGAGGGATCGCTGATTGGTTCTCTTCGAACGGAATCGACTGAAAGACAGAGAGGAAGAGAGAGAAGCTTCGTAAAACAGGAAGAGAGCGAGACGGATAGACGAAGCTCGTGAACATGGTTCGCGAAGCTGAGTTGTCGAAGGGGTCGAAATCGAATACGTCCTACAACTGGGTTGAGGGCTCGGTGAAACCCTTATTCACGTGGTCCCTTAATAAAATGCGCATTTATACGAGCCTCTTGCGTACCGTTATTGGTTCGAATAGGATTTGCAACGAGACTTAGTGGCTTAGCTGAAACGAGTTCTCTGATTAAATATGGGGATGAATTTAATATCAATATCTGGAACGTCGACTTATATCGAAAACATTTTCTTTTAATGCAAAAGGAAAAAGGAAATAATTGATAGTGTATGTTTTCCTATATTTTTAATAATTAATAATTTTTCATAATATTATTAAATCAAGATCACGGGAGAGAAACATTTTCCCGCATGAGGGGAGGGGGCGACTGCGGTTTCATGGCTAAACCCTGTAGCCCTGTGGGTATAGCGAACCCACGAATTCGAGGTACGAGCTAAAGAGATAAATATTATAAGTACATTTTCGTTGTTTACTTGATTTTTATACTAATTCACGATTAAATCGGAAGATGTTGATATGACGTAATTGAAAACGAAAACAACCTATTAGGTCCAAAGATCTTCTATATTTTAACAATTATGACAAACATCGTTTTTAAGGATTTTTAAATCCAAAACCAAATAAAAAGATAATTTTCGTAATATGGAACTTATCATCAACGTATTGAATTTTAAGACTATTTTCAACAAATATAAACATTAAAAATGGATCAATAATATAAATTCTGAGAAAATAAATAGCATTTAGAAAACATAAAATTTTTTACTTTTTCTTATCTTCCGAGGTATTCGCTCGGCCCACGGAAATGGCCTCGTTTGATAACGTCGTTCCAGGGAGGACTCGGGACGACGAAGTTTCACAGACGATGGAGGGTGATTCGAGCGTTCCTGAGCTTCTCTGGATAGGTGATTGATTCGCTCTGAATGATTAAAGAACGCGGAAGAAGGGTGCTAGGAAGGGGGTATGGAATAATAGCATTCGATAGACTCATCAAACTTTCCCGAGGAAACTTTAAAGAGTCCCGTCCAGCTTCGGAGGAAGAGTGGATGGATCATCGTGGTTGCTTTCGCTCACTGTCGATCCTGGAAACAATCCATTTTGGAAATTGGAGAAACTTTGCATCTTTTCCTTTTCGTTAATTTCTTTTATTTCTCCTCCTTCGAAAAACTTAAATTTTTCGAGGAATTCTCATTCAGGTTTTATTCCTTTAACTATATTCATAAAAATATAAATTTGTATAAAAATCCGCAGTTTACTAATTTCACTTTCAACTCTAAACCTTCAAACGCAATTGGAGAGAGTTAGTGCAAGTGAGATTCGAAGAACAGATAAAGTTTAAAAGTCAAGAAGCCGGAAGATGAGAAAGCAGGGAAATAATGGTGAAAGAGTTGAAATGGGCAAATAGACTTTCTTCCTAGGAGACATCGAAATTTGAATAATTTACAACTTGTAAATAATGACAATTGTAATCAGCTGGAACGAGGCTTTATTCTGGCATAATCAGTAGCCATACTCGTAGAAAAGTGACAGTAGCTGTGGATCACGAGACATGACTGGGGTCTCGGTTTGGCCTGGCGTAGCCAAAGGGTTGCAAGCTTTGATTTATTACCGTGCGAATCGAATTTTTTCAGCCGGAGAAAAGTATTCGCATGAGCAGACATGCCGTGGGTGGTAAACTCTGCAGACGGTCGGAAACGAAAGGATAAAATGGGTCAAAGAAATTTCGACGTCTTCCGGACGATGCAACGATCTGCTCTCCAGACAGCAAGTTTCGAACTTCTTGATTCATTTGTCAGCTTTCTCGGTGTATAGATCCCAGCGGTGTTTTCTTACGTTCGAAGATTCGAAGAAAAATTGCGTTTCACCGAAGTTAGTGTCTCTTTTTGTAGCTCCGCGCATCAAAAAGATAAAATATATACCTGTGTATAAAAATGATATTAAGAAGATAAAATGCATACCGTCGGCGACGTAAGTATCCGCTCGCCTATCTCGCTCATTGTCAACATATATATATATATATATGATGGGCTAACAATAATAGCAGTGTAAGACAAAATTTTTAGAATCTCAACTTTAATTTCTGGAATGAAACGTTTTCATGACTTAAAAAATATAACGAATCCTGATGAATGAACAATATTAGTAAACTTACTCCACTGTAATACTTAGACTTCTGTACAAAAATTAAATGGGATATCATATCTAATGTGTTAAAAAAGTCGAATGTGGAATGTAGGTAGAGGAATACGTATGCTGCCAATTCTGTGCAAAAATAACATTGTATTCCAAAAATTATCAGCAATAATTATCAACGTCGGAAAGAAAAAAAAAATTTCATCGGATCGTGCAGCTGCGATATCTAACTTGAATTATATTCGCGTGGTGTGGACTTCCGTTGCACGAGCGTGGTCTCCGTGGTAGATAAAGATCGCGCACCTACCGTGACCACGAAAGACGGAATGAAAGATAGCGGTACTGCTTACGGAGGGTTATTGTGCTTCATCGGTTACGGCTCATCAGCTGCTGCAACTTCTATCTTCGCTCAGAGGAGGATCGGAGGTCCCAAGGCGCCAACTTCGTCTTGTTCCGCCTTCGTCATGTTTCCCACCTTCTTCCACGTTGTTCGTGCTCGACGTTCTATTCGGATGCGGCTTCTGATTGCTGTAAATCTTCAAATTAACAATAAATACTGCAAATTGGTTAGGCTTCAGATTCTTGACAGGTAAACAGAGAATCCGTATTCCCTGGAACCTCGTAAGAATTGCTGGAGTTTTTCTTTGACTTCTTATGTACTCTCTCTTGTTTGGTATCACTGTTTCTTCAAATTTTATCAAATGCTTGAATACTGTTTGTACATTTATTATGAGTAAAGGTAGCTGTTAAAATGTTTATTTTATAATACGTAGTATAAAGTAAGAGAGGGTTATCTGATTCACTTTTTCATATGTAACATTTTTTTATTTTTCCATTATCACGTTATAGACTAAGTGTCTGATAATGTACAATAATTTTGATTATTTTGTGCAAAGTTCATGATTGAATTTTGAGGTATTGAAGCTTAGCTGACTCAAGTGATATACCTTACCCTGGGATCACAGAGTTACAGAGGATCCATACATTTATTAATTTCTTACTAAACGTATTCTATCATCCTCACCTGAACAAAAGCTCACTTCGATACCTCCTGAGCTTAACCTAACTACGAGTTTCCAAACTTCAAACTAGATGCAAAAAGCTTCGTTTCAAGTGCTTCTTCATCATGTATACGCTAAGTGTAAGAACTCTATCAAGTGTTAAAATGTCACAGCGTGTGTTGCGTCATGAGAAACGAATCTCCTTAGTGTGTCTCGACGAGGTATTTACAGAACGACTATCGATACTCATCCTTACGTAACACGATCTGTGAGAGACTGCTTGGCGATACTCCGAGGCTGGTAACGCGAAGAGACCAGGCACGCTTAATTCGGAACCATTAACGCGCACCGAATCGATTGCGATTTTTCTATCGGGCCCACAGACGGCACGGACTTTTTGAAAAATGAGACGCTCTCCTGCACTCAAAAGTAGTCCTAAAACGCTTGAAAAAATGCCGACAATACAAATCCATTAATCTTGCCAGCTCGCGTTCCCGTCAGCTCTTTTCTTCCTCTTTTCTCTCTGTCCCGCTCTCGCCGGACCTGCGTACCTCCAGGACATCCCTTTGCACTTACCACCTGGAGCAGCAACGATTTTCCAAAATCACCTCGCCACGAAAATGATTCACGTACGACGTTGCCAGTCTACGATTTTTATATGTCGTTGATATGTCTTCGTTGATATTAGGTCTCGTTGAAAAAAGTACGAAAAGAATAGAAAATGTAGTGGAAATTATATGTACTAATTTATACACAGAGGTATATAATTTCAGTGAATTAAGTGTAACAATATACGGTTTCTAGACAGAATAATTAAGGCTTTCTCGAGTGGCCGTATAAAAACATAAGTACAGTGGAGGCACTCGAGACGTCAGCGAACGCAGCGCTAACCTCTTTACCTCGTTCCCTCCTTCTATCGTGGACTAATTCCGCAAAGTAAAACGCCATTCGTCATCTTTTTCGAGACATCATCTTTTACGCTATTTTTAGTCCACATCCTATCTTTATTCCGAGTTTATAAATTTTATTCTCTATTTCTTTTCTCGTTACGTGTCTGAACAGCAAAGACTTCATTCCACTTTTGCGTCGCAGGCATAAGACGTGGCATAAAGATATCGAAGGTCCTTGAAGAGGAAGTCGAAGAAGGGATAGATGAGTCGTTCGAAAGCAATTAGCCTCGGAAACATTTCTGGGTTGCGTCCGAGGGCCCTTTACCAACAATGCGCCAGCGTTTTCGTTGTATGCAAACTGTCTTTCAGTGACGAAGGGCGTCGAATGGTAATTGTCGAGGTCACGGATGTTGGCCGACCTTAACCCAGTTACCTCCTTCTTTCCGTTGCTTCGAGCGGTAATCACTGTCCGAGGGATGTTCACAGAAACTCTCCCTTCGCAAAGGGTTTCCTTGGTGTCGTCTCAACGTGGCTCGGAGCATTTCTCCGACTGCGGGGAAGCTGCTAATTGGAAACACGTTGGGAAAAGACTTTATCATATTTAAATTTGCTTCGGTTGGAAGAGAAATGAAGATATAATTTTGAGATTATTTTAATTAAAAGAATTAATGAATTTTTAAAGGAACATCTTTGTAGATATGTATCTGAAGTTCTTTTGTTTTATTTTATCTTATTAAACATTGTCTAATAGACTTATCATAATCAAGACCTACGAGATTTGAAACGCCAGAAGCAGCGTTCTTTAATCCTTTCACAGTATGACACAATGAGAAAGAATTCAGAATGATTATTTCTCTAACGTCAAGATGTTCTGTATTTTTGGCCCCCAGATAGGAAAAATACATATTTTTATTTTTTTTATAACAAATGGATATTAATAATTGATTATTATTTAAGATGCGAAGTTTGTAGTATTATATTCGACACTTATCTAATCTCTCTTATGTACACTGCAAAAGAATTAACCTTGTGACAAGTATCATCTGGACACACATTTTAATCACAATTTCCACTACGTAAAATCCAAATCAGCATCCTCGTAACATCTTTGCCTGCACCATCCCTTAAATACTTTTCATCTTCGTTTTCATCCATGGAACACTTTTCACGACGATCACGCTCATCTTTCCACCATGCGGGCCTTTCCACCACGACGTGTAACACGTCGGAGAAATTCAGCTGGCGAGCTTCTGGGCTTGCCGGAGGAAGGATGTCACGACGGCCGAGAGAGGAGGAGGATCGTCGCTAACGACTCCGCGAGCCGTAGCCGCGAAAGGTGATGAATCACTTTTACGACTCACTCGGCCATTCTTCCTCGTCCGAGGAGGCCGACTGTCGACGTAAGCCGCTATAAACGTGGCTTTTTCTCGCCGGGTCCGGGCTCCTTTGAGCGAGTCGCCGGAAGAGCCTGCTCGCCGCACGCAAATTGCTTTCAAGCAGCGATGTCAGGTGGTAATTGCTCGCGGGTCGCGGGTCACGGGTCGCGTTAACATCGTTACCATCCCAGTGGACCGATAATTATCGCGTTTTCCTTTCGTTTTTCATCTGGATATCGCACGTAAAGTGGAACTACCGAACGGCCTTTCATTAAAGTGTATCTGAAACTTTCACTCGACACGATCACAAGCACGGTTCGTTGTCGTGTTTTCTTCTTGTGAGTAGTCTGATAAAAACACGTGTTTCTCTTGTCGCGTCGCGGCGAGGACGCCTTTCGAACCGCGGCTGATTGCGCCTTTCAGCGAGTCGCGTTGATTTCAGACTGGAGCTTCGCGCTCGCCGCCTGTCAGTCAATGAAAGATGCTCAATCAACGCTTTTTAGGGAGGTGGAAGTGAAAATGCTTCTCTTTTTGGTTGATTGAAGTGTACTCGCGCATCAGAGGATCAATTGCTTGCTGGTTTTGTTAGTTAATTTGCAGGGTCGACTGAATAGCTTCTGAAAAGGATTTAAGGAATTGTGAAGTTGTTTTATGTATCAGTAATTAACTGAACAGGGAAATGAAAGTTTTAGCACGTTATTTGAAGAGGATTTGCTATTAATCAATGAGGGTGATGAAATTGCACGATGTAAACAAAACCTTCTGATCTTCTAAAAAAGAAAAACGCTTGTTTCAGTTGTCTTCTGGTGGTAGGATATAAGTCATTCAGTAGCGAATCCTTTCCCTTATTCACTGCTTTTTAATGTTTTATATTTTCTGGACTTTTGTTGCATCATACGATTAAAACACTTGATCTAACAAAAGATATACATAGTTATGTATAAATCAACTTAACCTTGCGCACTGCCGTGTCTTCCTGTCTCGCCTAAGTTCCTCTACCTTTCAGAAGCAGTACGGAGGATCAAAGAGTGACAGCGATCCATACGAAGATCAACCCCGATACCTAAGCCTTTGAAGGTGTGTAAGGCTGTCCCCAAGAGGACACAGTCCCCCTTTTCACGTCGACAAACGCGGGATCGTGACTCAGCAGCGAAATAGAATCTCCGGAGACTCGTGCTTTTCGCTTTGGATGGATCTGCTGCCAACACCTTCACGTGGGATATATGCGAAAATAGCCGGGATCTTTCGTAGATTTAGGGATCTGGACACGCGTGGATTCTCATGCGAACCATGTCGAATTTCGTTGGTCGACCGCGTAAATATTTGGAATATTCTGTAACCTGCAGATCGATCGGTCCCTGAAGACTTTAATATTGTAGAGTGTGTGAAAAGTATTTTGAATCTAGTTTCTTCCTTATTACAATAAAACGCAGGTGTCCACCAGTTAATATTAGAAATTTATTAGGTTTCTTTTGGAATATTTTAAAATTGCTCTACGTTTTCATTCTTTAAATATTTTTATTAAAACAATATTTTTTTGAAACAGGAATAATCTTATAGAGTCAAGAGTAACGTGTGTATACGATATTCGAGTTTGTCGTGAAATTATTTTGAAATGCAATTTTAAGTCATTTTGAAGACACCCAAATTACTAAAAAAATACTTTGTTTGCGAGCGAAAAGAGTTTTGAGGGCTATAATACGTAAAATTATCATTGTATGAACATATTGGTTATTGACACAAGGGTTATAGCTTTGTGAGGATCTTTTGATAGTTTTTCAAAATCCTGATGTTCCAACAATAGCGGGAATCAATTAAATATGGAAAGAGGATAATGGTTGGAAACATACGAAGGGTTAAAAGTCCAAATGATAAAGCGAGGGACAGGGTTTGTAAGATTCATGAAGCTGTGGTTATACGTTTTCTTGTTCGTTTCAAGAATGATTCTTGCGTGTAATTATACGCGATTATAAATGAGGCACCGCTGCATTGTAAATTCTCAGAAGTTGTAAATTATCATGTCACTGAATGTATAAAGAGATGTAGATGAACAGGTACTGATTGTCGATACAGCGGCCGTAAATGTTTTTTATAAAAACTTATTCCCCTTGAAAACCTATGTCCACGGCGATTCCATTAGTTGTACAGATTCAAACTAATCTGTAATTTCTTAAATGTTAAATAGCAATTATCATTTGTTTATTGTCAATTGTCATTGAATTAAATAAAGAAAATCCTTCTCTTCGCTCTGTATTCTATTCACCCTATTTCCGCACTCATTCGATACTCGATAACTATTCATCGTGATTCCGAACGATCGATCGACTGAGCGACATGACTTAGTCAACAGGCAACGCCGAAAAGAGTGAAAAAAATATACAAATTTCCTGGCGATTCGTGATCTTGTCGCGAACGATCAACAAGTAAAGCGTAACAGGCCAGTAATAAAGCGATGAAAGTGATAAATCGCGACGGTTCCACCCCCAGGTCGGACAGCGGCGTATTGCGTTATTAAAACTTTCCTAATGGCCGATAATAAGCAGCCGGCCGGGTGGATTGATATTAAATCGTAAACTACTGCGTTCTCATTTATCATTATCACGACGGAACTCGATGGTTCATGGCGCGCGACGCCTCCGGTTGCGAACTTAGCCGGAGAATTCCAGCCAAACGGGTTTTCACTGGAAAATGTTCCCGACAAGCGAAGAAATCTTTTTTTCGTGTCGCTGTAAAAGAGAAGATAAAAATGAAAGAGACATAAAAATGTTGTCATCATTTGTATGCGAGTTTCCCTATAATTAATGTAGTTGATATTTTTCTGAATAGAGAAGATATTTTTATAACAATTATGTATGGTTTAGGTTAATTAACCAATTCAATTAACTTTCAATTAACCTTCTTATAGTGTTTGCAAAAGATTTTACCGATCACGCAATAGTTATTATTGCGTATCTGTTTGAGAAACCTACCAATATGTATATTCACGTGTCCTAAAATTATATACCAAAAATCAGGACATATGTGGTATGATATCAGCTTCAAATGGATTAACAGAATAAAACTATAAACACGAAAGGAAATCTAAATTCTCTTTATATACCACTTTCTTCGTGAGAGAAAAGATGCTAACGCATTGTATGTACAACTTTCTACTAATTAAAGAATTGCTACTACTTGCAAAATACCATATTGGAAGCTTCGATACATATATGAAGTGAATTCATGCAAAAATTCAAGCACTAATGCACGTTAAATTACATTATTCTAATTATCCAAGAAGTTGAATGGTAAGATATCCTACTAAATCCACGTATCCACATGAAGACTGAAACAACAGGATCACAGAAAGTTTCATCTTTAATTACTCGGTTCCACTCGAAGTCTTCACAGTACACGTGACATATGTCGGTGAGCTCTCATGGGCGATCTCGCGATAATCGTCATTTGGGAGATCGCGACGATCGCGTATAAGGGAGATGGCGAGGGAGAATGAGAAGGAATCGTCGTTGACGAACTATACGTGTGCAGGGGTGGCTGTGGGTGTAAAAGGGGGGTGTCATGCCGGCTCACCGGGAAATGTGATTGATTGTGTTTCGCCGGAAGAGCAGAGAAGAGGAGCGACGAGGGTTCGAGCAGAGAACCGGGAAGACGTGCGCGGCTGAATGTTGGATAAAGAAGAAATGTTGCCAGAAGACGGTGTCGCGGGGGTGGACAGGGGTTGAACGAGGAAGACGGAAGCTTAGAGAGAACGTAAGTTGGTGGAGACAGAGTTCGATCCGCAAAACGAGAAGACAACGTCCGCACAACCCTCTTTGCTCTCGTTTTACGTCATCCGCAAGCTCCTTCAACCCCCTTCGCAGATTCCACTCGACGCGGCGTTCCTTTCGTCTTAGAGAGGCACCAAGTGGCCGTAAGAAAAATAGAAAAATAACTGTGGCGTCGTATCTTGCTTAACGAAAAAGCCTCGATTCGAGGAAGCGCAAAACCGGGGAAAAAACAGGTGACGCGCTCTCAGGGCTCGTTCAATTGCCACCCCTTCGTGTTCTGCTATTCTTCTGGAACTCCGCCGTTGGGAAATATTGCCACTGTGCCTTTATTATCGCCCCTTTAATGGCAGACGATATTGTTCTTATGTCTCGAGTATTTTTGATAGCTTCTTGCGGGATAGTTGCCTTGCTTGAAATGGATAACTGATTTCTGAATTTTTACTGTACACTTTCTACTATTTTTTACTATCTTTCTAAAATTTACTCTAACCTTTACTCTATCTAATTTACGTCTACTGTATTTTATTAAACATACGTTCTCTTATGAAATTACTTTCGCTTGAAATTTCACTCTTGGGGCGTGTATCAATCGAGGAAAAGGAGTTTCTATATCCAGCATCGCTCAGTCTCGACTAGCAAAAGTAAAATGCAAAACGGTAAAACGGCTTGTCGAGAGAAGCCTCGCCATCGTACATTGTCGTACCATGGCAAAACAGAGTGAGTGTGCTCTTTGTGTAATGACTCGGCGCTTTATATGCTTTGCTCCACGCAGCTGATCGCGGGTAGACGTACTTGACCGAGTGCAGTGAGACACTTGTAGAGCACTAATATAAACACGCGGTGAAAGAACGCCGGAGCCATTACTTTCAATTTGGTCCGCGTCGAAACGTCTTACGTAACGCATGATTCCGTGTGCGCAGCGGCCGACGAGACGCGACGTTTTGATAATCATGTTGGCCGATAGACGATCGACCGTGAATAGTTCGACTATTGATAAGCTTGTTTACTAAAGAATATTATCAGACCTAATCTAATCGACCAGTGGACGAACAAAAAGAATATTTGCATTAGTAATGCAAATTCGAGATATAGATAAGATTTTGGTATTTCACACGCAAGTCGGACTCGTATGACATTCTTCTACTTATTTGCTATGTATTGTTAACTTAATGGCTTATTCTACTGTATCTTCTTCATCGTATATCGCTCTATTCATTCATAATTAGACTGCGGATTTCTATACAAAGTTATGGTTTCATGAGCGGAAATGCGGAAATGGATTCTAAATAGAGATTTGTTTCGCTACTTACACATAATAACGAATATTATTTTACCCTATATATGTTGTATATTTTAATTATATGCATTCTGTAAATATCTCCACATTTAAATCGCTTATAAATGAATACATATCCGCAGTCTATCCATAATACAAACCTTTGCGCAAGCGAGCTAATGCGTCTATTACTAACAGGAACCTCCAAATACCATAAAAGCCGCGTCACCTCGGCGACATCTCCCAATTAGCATTGTGATATCATTTAACCCCCGATGTCACGATCTCAATAACGTTAGACGGCGTCGTCGATCGGCGTCGTTTTGGTCGAGCATTGACCATGCTCGCGTAAGATGGATTTCAGAAGGATGGAGGCGGGTTAAGGAGATCCGTAGGAGTGACTATACCGTTCTAGGTACCCTCGAGTATGGCCCCATAAGGGCACAGGATCCACGCTTTCCGTGGCAGGGGTTGGTCTCGTGCTTCCGCGGAGTGGGGCTAGCTGGCGGTAGAGTAAGAGGAACGACGAGGAGAGGGGGTGTCCCGGCTCTCCGCAACGGCTCGAAGCCAGCCGGTCTCGTCGGACCTGGAGGGAGTTGGGAACAGAGTTGCCGGAGTTGCCAGACGAGTTTCTGCCGAGGCAGGACGAGCTCACTTTCATGGCTCTCTGACAGCTTACCCGGTAGTCGATGGTGTCTATGTTCCTCGGATTGAATCGCTTTGAAAAATCAGTGTGAAGTGAATGGGATCGATTGCAGTTTCAGAACGTGTCATATGGTGCTCGGATATTTCAACGAAATTGAAGATTTAACGAGCGATTGGTAGGACTTTTGCAATGCATCGGGGACATTGATCGAAAGTTAAAAAGATTATCGTCGATAAAAGAGTGTAAAGTGTATGATTAGAAAGAAAATAGTAAAGAATTCTAATGTCATAGAGAACGAGTGCGTAGAGGAGCTGGTGCCGTCGCTCGCGAAGGAGGCACGAAGAAAGAAGTTGGTGCACCTGCCGCAGTGGTTCTCGTGGCGCCACTCACGTGTTGCATGCGTGCCGCGCTATCCATCATGGTCGCGGACTTGGAGCAGTTCTGATTGGTCGGAGCGGTGGTCACGTGGTATGGTAATTGGGCTTCGGTGGGCGGGAAGGAGCGAACGAGGCCGCGGAGCTTCGTGGAAGATCGCAAAAGTGGCGGAAGGAGAGGAGAGGATAAGCAGCTGTCCACCGGGAGTCTGCTACTCTCCGTGGTCTTGCTCTTTTCGCTCGTTTTCTCTCCCCCTGTCTTTCTCCCTTTTCCGTCTTCTGCGTCTAGACGCGGTACCCTTTCCCCTCCGGTGGAAAAAGTCACCCTGCTCGTACCGGGAGAAAGAGATGTCGGCCACGGGCTACAGTGCAGTGCGGTGTATACGCTTCCAACAATGAATATCATCAACATGGAACCGTGCGATTCTATGAATTAACCCTGGAACGTCAACGGAGATTCGGATGAACTGAAAAGGTACCGTGACTACCGTCGATCATTGTTTGGCGTGTAACGAGACTCTAATCGTGGAATCGGGCGTCGCGAGACGAGAAATCCACGCAAACATGAGTTCATTTCTGATGAATCCATCCACCGGCGGTGGATATCATCATCACCAACACCAGCAGGCAGCTAGCAGCCATCATTTGGCCGCGACTTCCGTAATGGTGGATCCAAAATTTCCTCCAAGCGAGGAATATAGTCAGAGCAACTACATCCCGTCCACTGGAACGGATTTCTTTCCCGCCAGCGGAGGTGGTCACCACTTGAATCATCCGCAGTCTCATCAGCTACAGTACGGTTATCATCAACATCATCATCAAGCCGCGTCCACTCCTTATGGAGCGTCGTCCGCGGTCCAGCTAAACGGCGGCTATGCCGGCTATGGTAGCTACTATGGACCGCATCATCCTCATCATCAAGTGCACGCCGTTCATCATGCGAGCCTGCATCCTCATCATCACGCGGTAGGCGCCTTGGCGATGCCGCCGGAGGCTCAACAACCGCCGCTCACGTGTCCATCCTCGATGCAGAACCAGCAACAGCCACAACAGCAGCAACCACCTGTGTCCGCATCAACTGTTCTCGGCTCCACTCCACTATCACCGGGTATTATGCAGAATCATGTGCAGCCGCCGGATAGTCTTCAACATCATCAACAGCCGAATCAACAACAGACACCGCACGAAAGTAACGCTTGCAGTCCGGCGAGTTCTAGTCAGCTGCATCGCGACAACTCGCCGGATCTTCAGCAGCAACCGGCTACGGGTCAACAGTCTCAACATATACAAAACTCGCAGCAACAGCAATCGACGCAACAGCAACAACAGAATCAACAGCAGTCGCAACAACAGCATCACGTGGACGAGGGTTCCGATCAGGATGACATGGAAGATGATCAAATGATGGACGGGTCGCCAGGGATGCTGGAGGATGAGGAAGAGGAAGAGGAGAACGGGGATCGTGTGATTTATCCGTGGATGAAAAAGATTCACGTTGCTGGTGTCGGTGAGTTGGAACTTTCAACGCCCCTTTTTATTCGTACATCCCAGTAACGATAAAGATTGAGCAATTGTAGCATGGTAGCTTAATTTAGACAAGTTTCACGCCGAAATACGTTATTTCTAGTTATTTTGGAATTAGAGGCACAGGGTTTAATTGAATTTTAATAGATGGTTTGGAAATTATACGTTAGTTAGAAATTGGTAGAAAAGACTAATAATCTTTGTCCGACGGAACATGATGACTCTATAATCCTAGGTTTTACTACTTAAAAAAACGTTGTATTCGTCTATATTTTATTCTCATTTAACCTACTCTATTATTCTATATATTCTGCTGTATTATGCTACATATTCTACTGTTTTACTCAGCTTGAAATATGATATTAACAAGTTTCTTCGTCTTACTTCGACGTTCTCAGTTTCATCGTGTTTTCTGACAATCCGATTCATTGCACGTGTTCGCTTTTTTGCCGTTATTAGCTTACTATTAAACGTCTGACGATAAAAACATAATCACGAAGTGTTTACCTCACGCACGGAGCGCATGACGAGAGTTCGGAAGCGATGTTGCAGGATTTACCTGTGAAACTAATACGCCGAGGCCGCAAGGTGACGCGTTACCGAGCAGTCGGAAGACTGATGGGCTGCAATTTATCGTTGCACCTTCCGATCACCTGTGCGAGATTTTAGAAGCCTATCCATTTACCACCTATTCGGTTACGCTTAGTGGCGCTATTCTTCATCTCGTATCTCACGTCAACTTGAGAAATAGCGAACTTTAAGGACGACTCTAAACACGTATTAGAAAAACAGACAAATCGACGGAAGTTTATCTTATTGTTAGAAATAGGTTTCAAACATATCGTTTCAAGCATAAAGGCATGTTATACGATTTCGATCATCTTTTTCTATTTTGTTTACTTGTTTGTAACTGGTTTGTAATACAAAAACATAGACTTTCCACAAAGAAGCTTCTAACAGAAACGCATAAAAATTATGTGGACCTTTTTATATATCTTGTGTATCTGAATGTCGTCTGTCTCGTCTGTTAACAAGATCGATATCCACTGAATACAAAATGCCGAGGAATTACACGATTACATAGTACACAAGCTTGGAATACTATTCATTTGAAACGCGTCGATAGGAATGGCATGAGTCGTACGTGTAACGAACGTTCCCGTCTGCGGGAGGCATTTCGCAGAAGGATTATGAATCTACAAAGGGAATTTTTGCAACGTAATATCCCACAGAATTGGGCTGCCTTTGCAGCCTCAAATTTCTATTCCGTTTTGACCGGGGAAAGTGCTGTTCATTCCAGCTTGCAACTATTTCGCTTTTCAGGCCGTTCTACACGGATACTATCGAACCGGAATATCATAATTCATATTTCCAGGTAACAAAAAATATCATCGATGAAAGAAACACGGCGCACCGTATGCGAAACAAGTTTTTAACGCGTCGTTCCGCCGTAACAAAGGTTTTCTTTCCGCCTTTTTTTCGTTGTATTGTAAGCTTCGTTGGAATCGAGGTATGGCTACGTTCGATGGTTAAAAAGCGATTCGTGCAGTAGCTTTGAAAAATTATTCACGTATCTAGGTAGTTTTGGAAAATTTAATTTTCATTTCATCCTTCCCTTGTTTTATATATTTTATCTCGATGCTAGAAAATACTACTTCTTTAATCTTGATTTCGCGATTTTCAAGAATGCTTACAATATTCTTCTATATAGTCTTATATACAAATTTTTTATCAAAACTTACACAGAAGAATACAATATAATCCTAATTCGTCGTGACAAATAATCTTACGAGTCATATTCTTAATTTGCTTTCAAGAAGAGAAAGTATCAGCATATTATGACATTCTGTGTTATAATCAGACCGCGAATATTTATCTAATCTCGTATTGTTATAGTAAATTAGAAGTTTAAAGAAGTTTAAATAGAGATTTGTTTTACGATTTACAAATTATAACAAGTACTTCACTTCGAATACCTTATATCTTTTTGCACATTTCTGTACCTTTAAATTATCCTTAAATGCACAAAAATCAACAGTCTAGTTATAACTTATAGTCGTTTACTTAGAAGTCCTCCTTTAGTCTCACCAATATATTGCAGATGTACATATTTCGAAAGTGACACAACTGAAACAAATTCTTCAGGAAGGGCGAAAAGCTATTATTACAAGGTTACAAAAATATCATTCAATAATAAACACTTTGTTGACAACAAGAATAAACTCCAGGAAACAATGGTCAAATATTATTTTAGTAATGTTCCATCCTTAGTTCTTGAAATCCTCCTTTGACGATCTTGACGTTCTTCTAACAGAGGTCCGAATTATTTTGATTTGTGACACTTTTCAGATACACATATGATATGTTCCATCCTCAGAAAAGAATCTTCGTTTTCTTTCACGAGCTCCAAATGCATCCTCGCGGAGCGTGGTCATTTTTATCCGCAGGAGTATCATTTTCGCGCATAACACGGTCTTCGCTTTGACGTTCAGTGCCAGTAAAGTCTGGTATGCGTGTCCGACGGCCTGTCGGAGACTGCAATCTCTCCCCCTTTGGATGTTCGAAGCTCAGCGACCGGACGTTGCTGTTAGGAGGGGCTTCCCGAGACCGTCGGTCAGCTTCGGAATGGAATGTGTCTGCACAGATTCTAAACTGAACTCGCTGCCATGCTTCCTCTATCGTACTCGTACGGACCACCAAGGAACGCTTCTAGCATGCCACGCGAGGATTGACGTCGCTTGTGATACGGCCAACGAATCGATGCACGAATCTCTTCTCATGTGTCACCTTCGTCGCGACCTGAACCGATGCTAGTGACGTGCCATGATGGTCACTTCTGATACCGGGTCTCGGTTACAACTCTTTAGAAGAAAACCGTAGAACTACGATAAAGGGTTATGATAAAGGGAAAAATAAATGGGGTGTAAAGTGGATGAAGAAATTGTACTGTAAAATTTCGTTTGTATGAACTTGTCGAAGGATAAGCAGTTTATATGCAGAACTCCATTTATTTGGGCTCGTTGAGGGATAAGTAATTCTTACGATAAAGATTCGGTGATTGCCTTCATTACCTATGATTTTTCATCTATATAATAGGCGTACATGCTCAACGAAATTTAAATAAATGGATTCAATAGACAGTTCGTTGAAACAGGTCGCATCAATAAATGGAATTCTTCTACTCAAATCGGAGTTTATGTAAGAGGAGTTCGTTGAAAGTTTCCATTATTTATGATTTTTCATTCATATAACAGAACTTCATATTTATATGAATGGAATCAATCGCTAACTTATTTCATTTGACACTAATTACAATTTTTTTAAAGTTTTGCTGTAGAAGCTTAAAATATTAGGCAAATAAAAGAGCAGAGAGTGACACAACGGGTTGAAAGGGCGAAATAAAAGTATACTACAGCCGGGTTATCTAAATTTAATATGAGAGTTGTGAAGAACACAAAACGATTAGAGGATCATTCTTTGTCACTTTGATTTTTACACCCACTTCTTATGACCGCGCATTTTTTTCCCAACGACTACCTTAAAGTCAATCTTCATTGCAGTATCAGACGAATAACATGTCAATTTATCAAGCCCATGAAACTTTTTTGCTTCTGTTCATTCAATTGTGTAATGTCGCTCAGAGGATGGCATCAGAAATAACGCAAAGATAAGAAGAATACTCGTTTCATATTATTTCGATGCCATATGATCTTATCTATAAATTTGAAATATTTATGAGTATATAATATTTATGATTGTATTGGGACTATGAGAGTGATCAAATAACTTCAGACTTGTATTTCTTCCAAATGCTTTCTTCTGAACAACTTACTCTCAATTTTACTGTACGTACAATTTTCATATTATTTCGCTTTCAAAAGGACTCATCCGCATTCGCCGAATTTACGTTCGCATACCAGAGCAAATCATCATTCTTTTGACTTTTTGCCTAATAAGAGATAACTTTGATAATCCTGTTCGAATTTCGACAAGTATTTGAGCTATTTGGCGCTCGAGCAGTACGGCCTTGAAATATCGGTCAGCCGATTGCAAAATGTAGAGCCAGTTGTTTGAGCGTTTCACTGGAGAACGATGGTGTCGGTGCACGTGTCACGCTTCTTTATCCGTTGCGATCGGTGATCGCGCGTTTCACGAAGTCGAGCGTGTGCCACTAGACGGTGACACGTCGCTTCGAGAGTATCGGCAATAGTACAAGTCTTAAAATAATGATGCTTGTCACTGGTCGAAGCGTGTACTCGTTCGAAAGCTGCAACAAATTTAACATTCAGATAGTATGACTTGAAAATGCTCACCTGGATGCACGTTATTAATTGTCCGGTGTGTTTTTACTTTCCATTTGTTATGACGATTCACTTTCGATCGGTCGATTCTCTTTTTAACGGTTAAATAAACCGTTATTACACACGGGCGCCAGAAATATTTGAAAATCGTGAACAGAATCTCGAGATTATTAATTTTAGTTCATCCAGATAGAGATCTATTTTTTATTCAGGTTTCTTGAGATAGCATTATATTTATATCCTAAACGGAATACATGGAAAAGTGCTTTAGAAAGACGAATCGTCAAGAGTGACAGAGAATATACGATAAAAATCCAATTGTATTCAAGAATCCATTCATCGCGTTATTTCTTAAGTCGTTTCTATACGTGCCGCGGATAAATAAGAAAAATCGATTGCCGCATATTAACTAGAAAAATGGCACGATAACATCGGCGTGTAATTGCTTGAATAATCGCTTGGCTATTTGCGGCGTGCTATTTTGTAATGACAGATAAGGTCGAAACGATTACTTGCTAAAACTCTGTAATCTTACAGAGAAAACTAATCATATTTATTCGTTATTAAACATAATTTTAAGAATACATTATTTTTATTTCTTCGTTTATTTCTTCGCGTCTTATTAAAGACAGCCATATTTTACTATATGGTCATGAATTCGACCAGATTCTGGTTTCTAGAAGCCAGTCAACTAACTCGACTCGATCTCTCTGTTTGGTTCTTGCAGCGAACGGCTCGTACCAGCCAGGGATGGAGCCTAAGCGACAGAGGACCGCGTACACCAGGCACCAGATCCTCGAACTGGAGAAGGAATTCCATTACAATAGGTACCTGACGAGACGGCGACGGATCGAGATCGCTCATACCCTGGTGTTGTCCGAGCGGCAGATTAAGATCTGGTTCCAGAACCGGCGTATGAAGTGGAAGAAGGACAACAAGCTGCCGAACACGAAGAACGTACGTAGGAAGAACGCGAACGGCCAGACAGCGCCGCCGTCAGCGAAACCGACTAAAACGCCGGCCACCAGATCGAAATTGGCAACTGGGAACAACAACAGTCAAAGGAAAAACAACAATAATTCCCCATCGAGTGGAATCGACGCTAGTTTGGACTCGGGTGTCGGTTTGACGGACATGGCAGACGTGCACGCGGTGAACGCCGCCCTTCCGCATACGAACGTGGTTCATCCGAGTTTCCAAGGTCACCCGCATCCTCTGGCCCATCTTCAAGCACAGCTGAGTCATCATCATGTGAGTGGCATGATGGAGGGCCCGACGGGAGGACCGTTGGGACACATCGGCTCCGGAAGTATCAGTCCTCTTGCACCGGCGACCAGTCCGTCTGGACTGTCGCAGGTCTCCGCGCCCATTCCGCCACCGGCGATCAAGTCCGATTACGGGCTAACGGCGCTGTAACATCCGTCCGGGGAACCGGACTGTTTGAGTCGACTGCCGGGCTTTGTTGGTGCTGCTGGCCAAGGATTCGTTGCTGTTTGGTCGTAAAAGCATTCGTTTGAAATTCGTTAGCTATTATCGAATGAGCTGAAGTTTCACGAAATCATCGAAGAAATTCGACGAATCGTTTTAGACTCCAAAAGGAGGTCAACAAATTGTTTTAACGATTGAAGAATATAGTTGGGTACTACTGGACGCATAAGGATAGAGACTTAAACAGGAAGAGCTGCGTCACCCTTTGATCCTTCCTCCAACGAATCATTGTTTTATGGATGATCCGTCGGCAAGAAAGAGATTCGAGTAGCCGGAAGCGCCGATACTCCATTACAACCAGCAGCAGTTCTCCAAGGCGAATTCTGGTATAATCTCGCGTTGTCCTAGAAAGGAACATCAGTTACTGGAACGTGGTCTAGAAGCTACGGTGATTCGCGCAAATCGCTCGTCTATTGTGTCTCAGTCGAAACAGTGACCTGAATACACAAAGGATGGGACTGAAGTATCCTGCGGTCTTTCTCCTTCCGAAGACGGCTGACTCATCATCATCTGGATGATACGGCGGACGATCGGGTGGCTGGTCTGGTAAAACAAATGGGCGCTGACGATGTCGGTTACTAATTTTTTTTCACTGTTGGTGCTCTCTGACCGTTGAGGTTCACAGTGTCTGTCACAGGATCGTCGAGGTAACAGGGACTTTGCCGAGGACTGTCGTCAACAGGAAGGACGCTAATCAGCGTCTCGCGCTAGGTCTTTCGAAGTGCGAAGTACCATGGCGCGTACTTGAAGACTGAGTGACGATGTCGAGGACGTTTGTCAAGTGTCTCTGGTTGTAGAAAACAGGGTTCAGGATTTACAAGCTCTGGTCAGAAACTAATAGACACAGGACAGTTTATAAAAGAGTGTGGAAAGATGTGAGTTATCGTTTGAAACTTTGTGAAAGAACGTCGAGCCGAACAACTGCCGAGAGTTCGTGTGTAGCGTTGAAAAACTGCAGTCGATACGTCGTAAGTCGAAGTTTCTTGTTTATAAAGATCGAATTCTTTGACAGATCGAATTCTCTGCGTTTCAAAAACTCGAATCACCTTCGATATTGTTCCATTGCATTATTTGTATTCTGTAAAAATTAATTCTAAATATTTCACAGTACACTATTAGGTTTTTGAAAAGTTGAAGGTTAGAGTCTCTCGATTCTTTCAATGTTCGACTATGACTCTTCCTTTTGTCGAAAGTTGTGGTTCGATAGATAACCGCCCCATGATCCTCAAACGTAAAAAAGGAGATAGGAAAAAGGAATCGATTCGTTCCACGACGCGTGAAACTGTACATACACCTGGATAACGTACGCCATGTATATAGTCGTGTAAAGAAATTCTTATCGCTATGTGATTAAAGTGCATCGTATTTCGTATGTTATTACGTAAGTGTGCGGTCTTAGTGTCTTAAATATTCGATAGGGAACTGTCGCAAAACGTTTCACCCATGCAAACACATTTATGTTCACCAAGCGAATATCGGCGAATCGTTCAACGTTGTTCCTTCGTGTAGAAGAGAGATTCATTTAAAAAGAAATGTACAGTGACGCCTGCGTTTCGATATGAAGATATTTATGCAAGAATAACACAAAAAAAGTTAACAAAGTAGCGAAGAGAATAACAGAATATTTGTCTATAGCTATTGTGCGGATTTAGCTGCGTTTTCTTTCACTTTAGGAAAAGGAGTAGAATTCCATTTCAAAAGGTCCTATTTCGATAGTAACTTGATTTTCTCCATTCTTTTTAAAATTTCTTATTAATAGACTCGTTGATTTGTTCAATCGTTATTGAAGTCGCGAGAGTTGTTTGCCTATGGTACTGGAGTTCGTTGTCCGGGGCAAAGTGGAAACTTCCTGTACTCGTCAGACAGGGCGTAGCGAGATCGTCGGACCGAGCGAGACTCTCGCGAAATCTCCGGGAAAGAAATTGAGTTCAAGCTCGCGTCACGTGCATGTTGTAAATAATGCTGCAAGATATCGTCTATTTTTATCGAGAAAGTATACTGAACGACCAATAATGAGGATCTAGATTACAAAAAAAAAAGGGATGTAGCAAGTGGCGTCAAACGAAAAGCGGAAGATGTATTACGGAAGAGAGAGAGAGAGAGAGAGAGAGAGAGAGAATAGCAATCAAACGTTGATTTAAATGCACAGAGTCGCTGTGACGATATACCAAAATGATGTTTATCTGATTAAATATAGGAATATAGAGGTATTAAGAAGCATTAAACACGTCACGTTCTATTCTAAATGAATGAGAATGAAGGGCGATCCTAGTGTAATTAGCCAGTTCTAAGCAAGCAAGTGCACGAGTTTACAAGAACGTTGTATTAAGTGTGACATTATATTCCTTGACATTCTATCGATAATGTATATAGCCTGTACGATAAGAACGTATTTGGGCACACTTCGATGCTTATGTTTATATTGATCGTAGTGATCGATCAAGATACAATCGTGAAGTAAAGTGAATCAATAAATAAATGTTTCGTAATTTACAATAATGTCGTGTTTCCTAAAAAAGAGAGAAAAAGAATCGACATCCTTCCATCTAAACTTACATCGAAAGGGAATCGTATATAATTTTGTATTTCCTTTTTTTTTTTTAAATGAACCCAGTGATTCTATTAATGTCAACTTCTTATCATATCGCGCATAGCCTAACTGGTTTTTAGCAAACTAATACCATCGGTTTCGTTGCTTCATCCGTTCTACATACTTAAGTTGCGCGCATTTTCCTCCTCCCTCTCCTATTCGTCGTTATCGCGAACGTGAAAAATGAACATTTTGGTTATTATAGATTTATTATCTGGCGCATTCTTATCGGTTTTTCGCGCGATACATCATTTCAAGCAGGAAACAAACGATAGCCAGCCGAGTCGAGGTAAACTTGTTAGTTGACGGCGTTGACAGTATCTCATCCATATTACGTATGTAAAGTTGCGTGCATATATTTACCGGTTTCATGGAGAAGTCCGCATAATAAATCATTTCCTTTCGAAAAGGAATATACCGATCGGTGCAAAACGCGCGAGAAAAATAACGAGATAATGCCACGTATGAATCATTCCGATAAAACCGACCAACGCGCATAACATTGCCTTTGATGGCCAACCCTCGGACGACTTAATGCCGCCAAAAAATTCAATTCTCCGTTATCTTCTCCACAAACGCAACGTCAATTTGTTACGAGACAATCGTTTCATGCTGTGTACCCCAATTTACCATCAACCACGGGAAATGGCTTTTCTAGCGCTATAGGGGTTCATTATAACTCTACATCGGTCAATTTGAGATTCGATGAGTTTATTAAATAAGATAAAACGATGACTAGAACATTTTTACAAATATTTTACGAGTACTTCAGTGAAAGCAATGCTCTTAAAAGAAAGAAAAATGACTAAATGATAACGACTATTGTTCCCAAATCATCTAATTTTCAACGATATCGCGAAGAAAGAAGTTAAAAAGCAACTAAGTAATGATCGTTGTTAAATAAATCGTATAATTTTTTAATTTTAAAATTGTTTAATTTCCAACGTTTAGACGAAGAAAGAAAATTGAAATACGGCCAAATAACAATGGTCACCGTTTCTTGGTTATTCAATTTCCTACGTCTTCGTAAATAAAGAGTTAAGAAACAACTAAATGCCAATGACTATCATTCCTAACTTATCTAATTTCCGACATCTACATAATTCTTCAACTCTGTTCTACTACCATTGTACCATTTCAAATACCAAATCCTATCATCAAATTCGGTCACAGTTCTCTATGGCAGAGATATCGATTTCTTATAGGGACATTCGACACATACATAATGCAGTATTATGCTAGCAGTACAGTTTACAAGCATCGAGAGGACATTCTGTAGGATAGTCTCCGTGCGAAAGGGGTTCTCCAACGGGTGCCGTTTCTCCTATATGCGTACGCGCCCATGCGTGCAACACTGTCGCTGCTGCGCATGCGCCAACACGTGCGTGATTGCCGCAGCATGGACTGGGGATATGCCGCAGCAGCCTCGAAAAGAAGGGTGGCACCCGGAAAGCGAATAGGGGCCGCCTGCACGACCCTGCCTCCGCCCATGCAACCAGCAGCCCAGCCAACAGCCGAGATAACCTGCTACCACCCAGGATCGAAAGTCAGACATGCCTCGTTGCTGCTTTCGTTTCATGTTTTCTGGAATAATCGCATCGCTTTTCCGCGATACGATGTTGTACGCGACGATGTCATTGAGAATGACTCGGTGCTCCGGAATTTTTTATCATTTAGGCGAAAGTAGGCGTTTGTTAGACAAATGATATTTAAAGTATATGTCTTTCGTGTTTTTAACTGTGCTACGTTCGTTCGGTTATTTTCGAGTATTTTGTACCTATCTAACGTTAAGAAACATATCAAGAATATGAGAAAGCTCTCATTGGTATTTTGTGTTAAACGTTTTCTTAGAACGTGGTTAATAATTCAAGGATGATGGGAGGTTTAAGATGTATGGAATATAAGAATATAGTGTGAATGAAATTAGGAATGACAGACGATTTTAAACGCCGTGATTTTAATTTCATGTTTCTGAAAATTGGGCATGTTTCAGTCCATATCCTAAAATAATACACATTATTATGTTTCCATCGATCTGTAAAACATCCTCAATCCAATTAAGATTAATTCGGACATGATGTACGATAGATCTATTTCCAACTAGACTCTCTAGTTTGGAGTAAAAAGCAAAGGGAATCAGCAAGCGACACGATTACCAGCAAGGTTCTCGAGGAGGAAGGAAGCACACAAGAGCAGCTAATTGCAAGATCTATACACTAATCCGTTATCCACGGAGCGACCTACGTTCTCTTCCGGTCTTGAATACCCTTACAAGCAACTCTCGGATATAGATTGTGTTGGGCGTGAATTAAGGTAAATAGGCTGACCGGTTGATTGTCCTGAACTGGGCCTTTAACATACTATATCCCTTAAACTACTTGGTAATTCTTTGTCTATATATCGAAGGAACTTCATACATTGTCAGTATTAGATATGAAGTATTAGGACATCTAGTTATTCCAAAAGTCAAACGAATTTTACTTTAGGTGAAATATAGATATTCGAGAATCGCAAATGAGTTAAGATAAAAGAAATATAAGAATACAATTAGAGATAATATTAGGCATAGCAGATAGATGAGAGCGTAGTAATTTAATCTGAGTATACTTAGTTTAAAATGATGTGAAATGTTCTGTATTACCTTATATCATAAGGGACGCGAGAGAAATAACAAGTTTGCAATAAACAAAAAAAAAAAAAAAGAAACAAAAATGTCAAAAATAAAAGCATTAAAAGGCATTGAATTTATACTACGGAAATCAGTAGATTAAAACATTAAAAATCTTGGAAGAACGACAGATACCTTCTTTCGATGTCACATTAAAAATCAAAGAACGATCTTTGGTGCAATTTCCTTCTACTATCCAATGTATCTCTGGTCTCTTTGGGAATCGGAACAGACAGCGACAC
Source organism: Bombus superbus (assembly GCA_014737385.1). Lineage (NCBI taxonomy): Eukaryota > Metazoa > Arthropoda > Insecta > Hymenoptera > Apidae > Bombus > Bombus superbus. The sequence goes on from JACXIK010000003.1 coordinate 4,009,157, forward strand.
TCTACGAACGCAAAATATCTTCCGGGCCGGTTATCAGATCCTCCTTACGATTCGTGACCCTATTTTCAGGCGGCGTTATGCCACCTACACGCCACGTTCCACATTCGTTGCGCCAAGACAAATGATCCGTATGCGTCGGTCATTTCGCCTCGCATCCGCCTGGCAATCGCGCGATCTACAAGCTGTACGATGTACGGTGTACAGTGGGTGGCCAGTGAATCGCTCGTTTGGCAAAGTACGGGGACAAACAACGTGAAATTCGCGCCTTGTCCCGCCCCTCCGTCACCCCCGTAGCCAAGATTTAACGGGTTTCTGACCACACACTTCGGTTGCGCAACATTGCTGCGATCCGTCTAATAAATGATTCGCAGGGAACCAACAACGTTGCACTATTTAAGTCGATTGCAACTTTGTGTTCGCAGGAAAATGCATTTTCTTAGACTCTGGACTCGCCTAAGTGTCGATCAACTTTTCTTATCACGAGGTGACGCCATTGAAAAATGCTGCGTGAATTTCGTTGAGATTTGAATCGACGAACGAGATCGTAGCGCGACGACAAGAATAAAATCGAACAACTTAAAATCCTTACTTTAAGGTAAAATTGAAAATTTGAAAGAACGACGTCAACAATTTACGTCTAAATTTTGAGGCATACTACGAAAAGAAACATTTCTTCATGCATCCAAATCTCAAGTTCAAAGTTCTCAGTTGAATTTCTGAAAAATATTTGACGAATGAATCGGAGAAGTTGGAATAATACTCCGTTGGAGTATTGGACAAGACTTCCTGGAGTTTTTGAGTAGATTGGAAGATTTATGATGAGACGTAACAAGGTTGCAGTTGAAGGTAGTGCGGTTGCAGCCAGCACTTCCTGTTGAGATAAGTGGACAGCTGAGGACTCGGGAAAGTGATTGCAGTTTGTGAAGCAAACGTTGTCTGACTTCGAAATTGCACGCCTACTGCATTCACCAAAACCGTACTTTACTGTCATTTTTGCAACTTGCTATAAACTTTTGCTTTATCTCGCTTTCTATTTAGATAAGTTTATCCACATTAGGAAAGGTGATGTTCAATATGGCTACTGGATAATTCATGGCTAGACTTCATGTTCACCGGCGCGGCGGTCGGTCGAATTTGAAAACAGCAAAAATGACGGGGATTCGAGCGATCCCCATTATGTATAATTGGAGGGGATTAACGAGTCACGACTCCATTTATCAGGGCTTGTAATTACAAAGCATCCCGCTTCTCTCTCTCTTTCGTGCCACCCCTTCTCGCCATGGCGCGTTCATCGCGTCACTTTACGCTCGCTCCACCGACTGACTGACATCCCCCAGAGGCAGTTTCGCATCTCAAATACACATTAGGCTGTAACTAAAGATAACAGGAGCCCCGTGTCGTCGACGGGGGAGCCCGGTGAAATTAGATTCGAAACCCGCAGACACCGCGGACACCTCGTCACCCTGTATTCGATCACCACTGAGATGCTAATCGTAACTCCGGGAGACCTGGATCATTTTGCCAGAGAAATGATGGAAATATGTTTTGAAAATTGGCGAGGGTTGAAAACGATTGACGATCATGCGAATTGCTTGAAACCGTTCTTGTTATGTAGAAACAATTATCTTGGACTTTGAAGAATAGATAGCTATATATAAAGTAGTAATCAGATGCTAAAATTACTGAGTTAGAAAATATACGATGCACAAGTATATGTATATTAATTGAAGTGAATTAAAGAACATTGAATAGAGCGCTGAACAAAATTATTGTTAAATTTTGGGTCAAATTGATTTCGGTGGAAGGATGGCGATATGGTCAAAACACAATAGAATCAAGAAAAATTAATGCTGCTGTAAAAGGTTATATTTTAAACCTTACGTTTGATTTATTTATTTTTGATCGAGTTAGTTTCGTATATCATACTTGGTGTGTTTATTTATGTAAAATTTCCGAAATTGTTACAATGTCATCAAGATAAGAATGTCTCGAATATTTAATAACGCATAAACTATATTCAATAACTTCGTTGTAATGAAAGACAAAATCAGTTACAATATTGGGACAATGTTTTTTTCTTTAGCAGGGCAGTTAAACGAGTCTGGTGTTACTGCACAGTAGCAATCGTGGACACGCGCGGTTGATGCAGCGACCCAGCCGGAAAGTTAACACGGGCGGTCGCGTCGATCCTCGGAATTAATTAAAACCATCGAAACGAGGGGGACGTGTATTTTTATCTGGCTCGGTCTTGGTGACACATCTATCTCCAAGCTGCCGTATCACGTAAAAAAGACGAGTTCTGCTACCGCCTGCCACTGCTACCGTAACTTTATCTTCGCTGCCAATCCCAATGCGTCCATTTATAAGTTTCCTTATAAGTATCGACTCGCGTCGTCTGCTCGCGATCAAATCTACCTTTTGGATTGACAACTGACTCGAACAAATCGTCGCTGATTGTTGTTAAAATGTTTCTTGTGTTGTGATTGCTCGCGATACTGGTTTTATGGGAGGATGAACCGTAGTTTCATTAATCTGTAGCTCTTCGTAGTATCTTTCAAAGAATATCAATATCAGACTCTCAACAATAATGTTGACCAACGAGTAGCAACAAGAACTCGAAATAAATCTCTAAATATACCTTCTTGCTTTACTAAGATTCAACTGAAATAAGCGACCTCATCCCCATCAGCCTTCGTTTCTTTCCCTGCAGATCATTATCTCGACGAAACCGTTTTCTCTCCGCTTTCACGACGTTTCCAAGCTATCCCTTCTCTGTCCTCCATACTATCCTTTGCCAAAAAGATCCAACAACGGCTCCAAGTCAACTTGACGAAACAACTTGCGAACGAGTCGCCGCGGCAACATCAGCCACCGCGAACCGCGCTATTACCAGGACTCGTCGACGGTACCTGTCGCTAGTCGCTGCCCCTGCGTGGATCAGCGGCCCGAGAAAAAGAATCAGAGCGACAGAAAGGCGACTACGTGGCCGTCAGGCAACAGATAGAGACGAAACGAGCAGCCTGGGCGGCGCAAAGGCTTCGACTCGCAAGCCGCACGTTCATTAATCTTGATCGGATCAGTCGAGATAGCGGCGAGCTGTTTCGGAAACCCTCCCCCACCAGGCGTTCTCATCAAGTCCCCTAGTACCATCGTTTCAACCTCCTCTTCCTCCACCTCCACCTCCACCACCGCCTCCTTCTTCATCTTCTTCTTCTTCTTTCTCTTCTGGCTTGCATCCTCCATCCGCGTCTCGCAGCTCCTTTTTCTTTCTCGAACTCTTTCCTGGACCCTCCTCTGCACACCAAGGGTTCAGGGGCGCAAGAAAACCCCCAGGACGGATCGGTACCGCAGTGCCGACGACGGCCAGCCGTTTTAATTCCGGCTGAATCGACTGCCAATCCCCTTCCCTCGACCTCGTTCGCCCTCTCCCCTCTCTAGCCTGGATCGAGCCTTTATAATTCATTAAATTCTTTTTTCTTCCGTTGCACAACCTATTCGACGTGAACTCGGTGATCTTCTCTCTGTTCGTATGGTTGCATGTACGGCGCTGTCGAGCGGAGAAGGTACGCTCGGGGTGACACTCGAGGTGTTGGATGTTTACTGTACTTTGATTGTGGAGGAATTTTTGTCGATCATTTTAAGATAATCTCGTGATCTCCGTATTTGATGGAGATAAGAATGTATGGTGAGAAATAGGATGGATTCTTTAGTTGTTCTTAGATGCAAGTTCTGTCAAGATTGAAACTTTTATGAATGTTATTCTACAGACGTATTAACCTTTTCGATAATTTTGTAAGTTATTAATTAATCAAATGACAAGTGCATGTACTTGTCTTCGGTAAAACCACCTGAAAGAAATGTGTTTCTATCATTAATTTTTCTTTATCACAAAATAATTTTTCTCGCAGGGTAAAAAATATTCACCTGTGAATCCAAAAGAAGAAGGAAAGAATGACAAATGTGAGAAACAATTCCAAGTAAAGAAACATCGTTTTCATCGAGATAGAGAGACGAAAGGAATTTTTCGCGAAAAATGAAAAAAGCACCCCTATCACAGAGGATAGTATGGTGAGGCAAAAAATACGTCCGAGCAGCAGCAACGGCGGATAGCGGTGATCAGTGGGTAGCTCCTTTAATTTCACCAGGATCGCCTGTCAATCCTCCTTCATACCTGCTCCTTATAATTCATTAAAATTCTTTTTGCTTGCCTGAAAACGTGACGGATCTTGTTTTCAATTTAGTAGAGCCCCGACTGTGACTACCATAATGCCCCGCATGAGTTACCCGCGGAATAGCAATGAGTCTTCTCGACGGCCGGCTGGGAGTCGCGATCGGGATTCCTGCGTAGAAACTCGTTTTCGGCCGCGGAGAATGAATTTTGAACGACGGGGAAATTAGAATTTTTGTTCCACCAGCGTCTCTCCACTCTTTTTTCTTCTTCATGTATCTCGAATAATAAATGGCGCTATAAAAAAATAAAAAATGTTCGACTTCGATATCGTGTTGACTGAAATCGATTAATTTTACATTATTTTCATTTGCTTGAAATGTACGAAAACATATTACTTTTATCTCATATCGTAATTATTTAATATTATATAGAGTTACGGTTGCAACATTGTAAATTGATTGTTCAAAGTATGACGTTGCTACGCAGTCGAACACGTGAAATTAATGAATTTGCGGTTTTTACGTCTGTTCTCACGAATTAATTTTGTTCTGTAGCAACAGCGTGACTTTCATATTTTACAGAGCGTTGCAAGGTTTCAGAAGGTCTGCTTTATCTTTCATCGGTGAGAAAATGTTGATTTTTCGGGGATCATGGCGTGAAAATAAACTGATCCGAACAAACCAGGTCCCAGGTTAAATTTGTTGCACGAAGATCCTATCGTGTTATACAATATATATGGAGTGTAAATAGTAAATTTCGTGAGCTTCTCGGTGACACGTTTTATCAGTGGTTTACGTGGAAGATAGGGAATAGCCAGTGGCGAAACCCTCTTAGTCCTCGACAAGTATCCCCTTCGACACTAACCGAATTGAGCATTATCGCCCTTCGTGTAATTAATCCTGCGATTCCGTTAACCCAAGATGAAGAAGGATCAATATTAATCTTGTTCATCAAAAATCATCCCACTTCTGTACAAAGCTTAGAACTCTGTTCCAGTTTCTATTTCAAAGTTTATTACTTAAACTTTACTATTCAAAGATTAATATCAATTTTCTTTGTAAACAGATGGCGGACTTGTATGTGTTTATAAGAAATTTCAATGTGGATAACATACAAAAATATTAGAATTTTGAAAATCACTTTCTCCTGTTATAGTAATTAGAAGATAAAACAAAGCCCTACTTAGATTCTACTTCATAAAAGTGTAAATATGCAACAAAATTCGCAGTCTTCTTATAAGATATCAGATATGTTCGCCGAATTTTCGAATAAAATTTTGCGAAACGTATTTACAATCTTTCATACAACGAGCAGAAAGTTGATACATGGTAAGATTATTAAAATGTTTTTGAAATTCCATGCACAATGTATAATTCCTTCTTCCCGCAATTTTTGCGCGTTTTGCAATTCTGACATGTTATCGACTGTTATCCAGAGCATCCAGCGCAATTCCTTTATCACTTAATACGCCGTGACGACTTGAAATTAAACCCATCGCTCGTTCGACAAAAACATAATCCGACGATGGTAAAGAGGGAAATCGGACATCGAGTCAGGGAGGATCATAGCGGAGCGACCCGTGACGCGCATAGAATCGCCATTTCAAGCTCCTCTTCACAGCTGCTCTCTTTTTTCCATCGCTCCCATTGTGACAGCCCCTCTCGAGTACAAAGCGTGGACACGAGCTACGATTCTTCACAGTTACAGCTTAAAAAGTGTCTTAATCGTGGTGTACCGTCGTTTTAAACAAACTCCTAATCGTTCTTCAAAATGGCTTCGGACTATCTTCGTTTCCTGCTGTTCTATTTTTTTCTCGTAGCAAATATATTTCCATTCATTTCTTCTTTATTTTTTTTTTTGTCACTGTACAACTTTGGAAAGTTTCGTATGTCTTAAAGGACAGCGCGGTCTTCCGAGCGATTTGTCAATTTTCCCCGAAGAGTGTCGTGCTCCAAATTAATGACAACATTTTCGGAAAAAGGTCCGGACGAATGAATTGGATCCGTGACGCACGCATTCCGTTTCTCACGAGCCGAGACTCGAGGACCGACCCTTCGATACAATTAAAAGAAGGGTCCGCCCTGGACTATTTGGTCCAGCCTACAACAACATCCTGCCGCACTCGTCGACCAGGATTGGACGAGGAAAGATCCTTTGACATTGGTTCACGACCGAATTCCTGGACCATTATTAACACCCTGCTGTTTTCCGCTGGCTTCGTTTCGATTTTCATGGCTGCTGCTCATAGAGGGTAAGAGGATATTTCCTCTTCTTCAGGCAAGACTTTAGAAAATTAAAGTTTGGGGTTGAGTGTGTTTGTTTAATGGAAAAGAATGAGTTGAATGGTATAAATTCGAATTGGTATTTTGATTTTTTTTTACAAAGGACAATATTAAGATTATATTCTTGTTAGTTCTAAAGATACAAAGTTTTATCTCGATAAATATAAAGAATACGCAGTAACAAAAGAAAAGAGGCTTTTAATTCCTTTTCTTTGATTCCTTTGGCTCCTTAATTTGCCTCTTTTCTTTATTTTTCTGAAAAAATCAATAAATATTAAAATAATATGAAATGAATTTGTTTCGAAAAAATCCTGTAATAGGTATGTAAATAGTTTGATGAAAGAGGAACGAACTCGGAATCGGACAAATTTCTTCGACCGGCAGCATTAATTAGCCAAGGCGAAATTGTCAATTTCATCGTGTTACGTAAATAATGAGCTGGCCCGTAAACAAGCTCTGATAGATGCTTAAAACAAACCCTTAATTGAATTCACACTTAGTCATTCCGGTTCGCTCGAAAACTGACGAGTCATCCGGCACTGATTTTTTCCCTCCTCCCTTTGCCCTCGTGTTTCGACCAATTTATCCCCGCAATGCGATTTCTGTCAATAAAACTAGTTTCCACTGCCAAACGAACAAATTCTTTTGGAATTCTCGTTCTAAGTGGGTAATATCTTAATTCATTGATTCGATTGACTCTCCAGTTCAGCCAGTCACTATTATTTCTCCATTTTGTAAAAGGTTATCGTAATGTAAAAAAAATCCGTTTAAAAAGTGTACGCACATATCGTAGCAATAGATTTAATTTTTTTCCAGACGCAGGGCTGGTACAAGTCTAACAGCTGTTACATTGTGATTTTGCGTATGTTGTATTCCAGAAGGCCTTATCGCGGCCGCTATTGCTCGCCCCCGAGCCGTTACATTATTCATGTTTAATATCATCAAGTATTTCATCCCTCTGGACAAAAGGCAGCCAGCCATCGCTGACGGCGATGTTAATATCGCCAAGATGGACGCGTCTATTGCCACAACAGTATCGCGAACAATCGAAGAACCAGCTCTCATATTGAAGAAACTGCTCCCGAAATATATCTTCCGAATAATGCTTGAAAAATCAAAGAATTAGTCTTGAAGAATGTTCTTTGCTTTTTTTCTTTCTCGATTATTAGAAACATTTGTAGATATGAATGCATTTATTATTATAATAACATCGCGAACAATCGAAAAAATAGCTTTGATAATAAAGCAGCTATTTCTGGGATATGTCTTTTGAATAATAATATTTCGAAAACTATGAAGTTTTTTTTAAAAGAAAGTTTTCTTCAGTCCTTTTTAGTTCAATGACGAGCAAGATTCCTAAACACAGACGTGTTCATTGCTATAAAAGCAACGCAAACAATTGGAAAAATAGCTTTATTATTAAAGAAACTATTCCTAGAATAATATATCTGAATAATTTTCGAAAACCATAAAGTTGTTTTTGAAAAAAGGTTCTTTGGGCTTTTCTTTGCTCGATGATTAGCAAAATTCGTGGTCTCGCCGTGATCGTGCAACATCGTGCTTTCTATTTATACGAAGTTTGCAGGAAATGACTATCCACAGAAGGGCAATCTAGTCAGAAATCAGCAGGCATGTTAAGAAGACAAATATGAAACAAATTATGTAGCAACGATTAAGTTAGATACTACTTAAATTACAGTATCACGTACAGGCGCATGCTGCACGTTATATTTGCGTAACATACTGTTATTCAGAACTCTGGGTAGCGCTTTAATTTACCTAATTACCATCATCTTTAAATAATCATTAGCACCTTCTACTCCATCAATCGTTACAAGATTGTGATAATCTGTGCCATCAGCTAATTATCACCCTCTCACTGCTCGTACGTGCATTAACGTAATTTTGCTAATATTTAATATTATATTTAACGTAATGTTGCTAATAAGACAACCATGTTATAGACAGTGATTTCTGAGTATAGACATTTTGTAGTGCAATCTTGTGACATAAGATGTATTAAGCATATAACCGTAATTCTATTATACGACATGAACCGATTAAGGAAAATAATTATAGCTCCAAGTTCGTTTCATGTTGTACGATTATTGCATGAAACGTATTGTGTTATCTCAGTTTTATAATTGTGATTGATTAAGAAAATAATTGTTACTTCAAGTTCAGACATTAAAACTTATCACTTGCAAAAGAAAAAGTGTTTCATTCATAGATAAAAGCTATGGTAATTACTCTCACCAAAGGTAAAACGAGACACTTAAGACACATTTTCTAATAATTCTAATTTCAAAAAATACAATTCATCCTCATACTCCAAATTTGCTACTTTTAAACAGCAGATTCATATTATTATTATTCATATTATTATAAACACAAGTGGAAAATAGATTCTAAGTAGAGACTTACTTCATTCGTTAAATTTTACGACGAATGTTGCGCTGCGAATATGTGATATTCCAAATTTTTTCGCTGCATTAGATACCACCTACGTTCTGTACATTCTTGCATCCTTAAATCCCTATATAATGTAAAAACGTGCAATGCATTAATATTCAACCATTTACGATCTCATTCTCTCAAACAACCTCACTTTCGTCCGTTCTATCAACCATTTTATCACTTAATAACGACCATCGCACTCAACCAAGACCATTTGATCACGCGAATATTGCGGATCGCAAGTTTGTAGAAACAGCTGAAGCATTTAATCCGGGGTGTGTCAAAGAAAACGCGGAAATAGAGTCGGGGAGAAGAGGGCGTCGGGACCGAACGCTGTCAGCGTCGCGGCGTCGCCAGGGACGCGTCGCCATCCCCATATCCCATCAGGCTCGCCCTCGTTCCCACCTCACCGTCTCCCTTCCTTCACAAAGGGGTTGATGGTGGCTCCGGATCATTCACGGCCGCCGAACGCCGACAATACGCCGGAAATTTCAACGAAACGCTCGCAGCCCCGTTGATTTCCGCGGGGAGTACCCGCTGCCTCTGTCTTCGTTCCGCCTGCCAGTCTTTTCCACTCTTGCCGTCTTTGTCACCATCGTTGAACGATGGCAGCACTGTCGAATCATCGTTCAATCCTACTACTGGATTATTTTGAACAGTATATTGGCTGGCGAAAATGATAACAAGAGGAATATCAAAGGGGTGGTTTATTGTTCTGCAGTTTTCAAGCGATTGTTCTATGTGACGAAGAGGAGAGTTTGGTGAGTGGAATGAGTAGATGGTTTATTTCGTCTAGTTATTTTGATAGAAGTTGGAATGCAGGTTCTTCGTGTAAGCTTTTTAATATATAAACTAGGAATGCAGAATTTGAATTTTTTTAATAAATTTGAGTCTGCTGTTTAAAAATTACTATGGGGAGGTTTGAACTAACTTTTGATGTAATTTTTGTTTTAAGTACTCGAGTAAAAGCGAGTAACATTGGTGAGTTTTGCGTTTTGTTAACAAGTAAGGACATTTGTTGAGAACGTTTGTTGAGAAAATAGTCGATTAAAAATTTTACCATATTATTAGCGAAGGATACGTGTTCAAACTTATTTGAAAAATTGAGATAACAAAATAATATTTATCTGGTCGCCATTTTAAAGCGCCATTCGCTCCAGAACGTATGAAATGGCGGCGAAATTTGAAAAACATTCTACGTGGAATAATTTACTCTTCTCCGTCCAAACTGTTTAGCTTTTTGAGTCCATATTTCGTGACAAGAAGTTGTTTATTTAATTGGAAGATGTGAATAAAACTTAAGGATCGTAGAAATCGAAACGAAGAAGTGCGATTATTAAGATCGACGGCGATCGGATATTGAAGAAAAGCAAGATCAGGGCAAGATATCGATAAGTGATTTAGATAAGCGGAAGACGAGTCGATAGAGTCAAAGTCATCGTGCTTGGAGCAGGCACTGACTGATTTCTTCCTCTGTTCCCGTGACTTCTTCATTTCTTACGACTCCTGCCTTGGACAGGTTCATTTAACGCGGAGGACACGAAACTCCATACTCTACAAAAAAGAAGAAAAACTAAATAAAACTAAATACAAAATAATAATAAAAAAAGAGATTAAATTTCATGCGATCAAGCTCTAACTCTTAAACGAGCCTTTATAATATGATTCACCCCTTAGCAAGAAACGTACAAGCACCATACTATATACACACTTGCGCAATTACTTAACATTTCCCGATATTGAAACAAACATAATGTCCCAAGATTTCTGAAACGAAATGTAACTTCTAAACTCGAGTCTGATCTATTTTACCAAATCTAAGAGGCTGTACAGTATCTGTTAGACTCAGTTCCTTCTAGAATTATTTAAAACTTGTCTTCTCTTTACTCTTCCCTCGAGATTACTTATCTTCTGTCGAACTGACCCCGACGTTGGTGCGTCGAACAAGAGAATCTCGAGGAAAAACGGCGAAAACCAGCTGGAGGCAGCGTTGGAAATAGTCGATGGATAATCAGCGGTGGCCACGAGAAGGAAGAAAGAGGATGAAGAACTATGGAAGAAAGCTGGCAGGCAGTCAGATTGCAAGTAGAGAATAAGAGAGAAAGAAAGAGAGAGGGCAGTTGCGGCAGCAGCAACCGCGGCAGCAACGTCAGCGGCAGCAGCAGGGGTTGCTGAAAGAGAGAACGACACCAGAGGGAAGAGAAAACGTGGTGGCCTTCCAGGGAAGAGAGGAACAGACGATAAAGAAGGAGAAGGGATAGCGGGGGAGAAGAGGGAAAAGAGAGGAGAGCGGTGTACGGTGCATGGCTCTCTGTTGCGATCATTAATCACATTCTCGTGTCACGGCTAGCACCGCGCCGCCAGGGGTACCATAGTAAGGGTATACGCTAGTGGTATGAGACTACTAAAGGGAGGACCAGGATACTGCCGCTCTTCTGATCATGAACACCGTGGCTGCCTTCCTCTGCGAAGCCGCCAACCAACGCTACGATTACCGTTATCGTTCCTCTCGAGAACCTGGATCTGGAGTATCGTTGCAAAGATACCGAGCTAATAGGGTACCGCGTTTACCCTTTGATGAGAGGCTTTCGTTTCCGCGTGGCGACGCGGTAGTAAGTACATATTATATTTTCAGCACTTTCCGTGTGATAATTTTATAATTGACAATATTGGTGCCCTAAGATATATATATGGGCAAAAATCTTAAAGCACCATTATGCATATATCAATATATATCAATAACCACAATATGAAACTATAATTCTCTATAATTCAAAGTGCATCTTAAATTAATGTATTTCATATCAAAAAAAGATATTTCTAGAAAGAGAACAGAAATGAAAAGCTAATGTTATCGTTTGTTCCTAAGAAACTCGACAAATATCGACGTTTGCATCAAATTTAACCATTTTACCCAAGTTCCAAGAATTCTAGCTGTCGAACAGACAAACCCTTTTACGGGCAATTTGCGTACGAAAAGAGAAAATGTCACCGGATGGAAAGGCCAGCGGATTTCACATCGAAGCTTCCGTTTTGGAAAACCGGCACACGACGCAGAGGTTTGTACATCTTTTCACCGATCTTCCTCAGTTCTGGCCGCATCAAAATAACGTCAACCGTGGCATTGTTTCACTTTTAACCCTTTAGCCGGGTCTTGGCATGAGGATGATCATAAATAAGTCGTGCTTCTGCCACGAGAGGATTTATCCGCACGTGCAGGTACTTTGCTAATTGCCGTGACGGGACTAGAAAGTTGATAGAAAGAGTTCCGCCGTTCTCTATTAACGAGAAAGGTGTCCGGTTGCCTTTTCCTCGACAGTTTCCTACTTTTCGCTTCCAGTATGTGTAATGACTTTAGTCGATGCTTTTAGAAAGTGTCAAGGTGGAAATTTAGCACTTTATTTAATTGTTTATATACATCTAGTTCCAATTAATATAGTACGATGAAAATAAATAGATAAATACAATCTTGATCCCATGTCAGCATCGGTGATCATTAAGTTTGTCCAAAGAGCACTTGTATACTTTTAGTAATTACCAAAAACAATGCAATTTCAACACTTGAAAACCACCTAGTGTTAAATTTAAATTTAAATTCAAGTTTACATTACATTTGAATATAAATTTAAATTCAAATTTTGTACCTTAACTGTATAAACCCGACACTTAACCTTCATTTCAGTTATATCAGCATTGCTTACATTGTCCACCTTATTAACATTAACAGCGTAGTACCGAAAGTTAGCACACTTAAGCTTAACATAAATATCTGTATGAGTCGGACAAAATGCTTAGAATCGAAAAAACTTCCCTCGAAGATACACAGAATCGTGGCTTCTATAAACTATACGTCAGTCACGTCAAAGTACAGGGGAAGTGTATAATTATCATTGTCAGTGTTACTGTGCGAAAGTAGTCTTGAAACAACGGCGGAAACTGTATGCGTGATTCCAGGTCCAAGTTCTAATTACCTGCAGATAAGTATCAGCCGGCCGTCCGCAAATGGCGTGCTCCTGCAGCGACGTCTGAGAGCTCGTCAGTCAAACACGTCAGCTATGCCCGGATGTTATCGTGCCAGCGTAATAACCTTTGTGTCACGCTTACCGGTAACTATGATGCTCTCGAAACGTCGAAGGAAGAGAAACGCGATTCCGATGCATTGATACTTTCCTCTTCCAGCGATTCAAGCGCTATCGCACGCTGGGGAACAGTTTTCCTCGTCGTAGGTATTTCCAGAATTTTATATCCATTGTTTATATAGCTTTTCATTGATCCATTAACTCGGTGTATTTTTCATTTAATATATCAGTACTTTTACAAATCTACGTTTCACATACAGTTTCTTAAGTATTCTATGACACACATAAAAATATATAAAATTTGAAAGAAACATTTATAACGTTTGTGGTCTTAAATGAAAATTATTTAATAAACATATAACGTTGTAGATAATAAAAATTCCTTCAGAAGTGAATATGCAAAAAGTATGTAATATAAGAAAAACAACAAAATTCCTCAGTAAATTTCGTTTCTTCTATCAAAATCGAGATAAGACGTTAACAGTGGCATACTTATGATCAATAACTCTTCCCTTAACATATCAATTTCCAGTTAAGAAAAACTACACACAAAAATTTAGAATTAAATTGAATAATTTCCTCTAACTAACCTAACCCAAAATGGATTTCAGATCTCTTGCAACGTGGATAGGATCTCTTTTCCAGCTAACCGCGCATTAGATCGTCAAGAGGTGTGCCAGGTATCCGGGAAGCGCTCTAGAAGCATGCACCCGATACCCAGCCACATAAGATATTGTTCTCCCGATGAAATTAATAGTGGCCGTAAGCCCCGCCGCGTAGCATTAATCCTCGCGGCATTAGTGACACTCTGAGGAACGAGAACTAGGTTGGAAGGGGTGCGCGGACGAAACTCGAGAGCTAGCTGATTCTCAGCAGAAGGGGACACGAAGAGATTCGTGTTAGAAGGTTTGAGGCAGCGGCTGGGGGCAGGATATTACGTTCGCGGACCAAGGCGGAAGAGAACGAACGAACAAGAAGGAAGAAAGGAAGGAAGGAAGAAGAAGAAGAAGAAGAAGAAGACAAGAGGTTGGTTGGGAAGAAGCAGGTCGAAGAGACTCTTCAGCTTGTCCACGAAAGGAAGATTTGTGCGACTCTTCCACCCCCGACTGCCACCCCTTTCGCTGCATGGTCTGTGGATCTGAAATAAATGGTTATCGTGGATTACCCCCGGATGCTGACACGTCATAATGGCGGGGATTCGCCTTAACCCAGTGGCGCGTCATTGGAGAACGATATTTCTTCATCTGTCGGTCATTACCGCGCGATTAATGCCCGGCGACGTTACAAACCTTCCACGACTCGTGAACGTAGCTCGAGGTGATCGTCTTTTGGGAAATACGTGGCAGGGCGGCGATGCGTTTCAATTTGACTTTGAAACAGGTGAGTACCTTGTGACGACGTCGTATTCATTTAGATTGCAGCTAGTTGTTTAGTATTTTTTATTAAAAATTTTTGGTACTATGATTCGTGACAGTATGTCTATTCATTTTCATGCTTTCGCGTATTCGGAATTGCAGCTTGCAGCAATAAGGAGGCAAAGCACCAATATCTAATTTGTATTTATTGGAAGAGAACGAAAGATATAGGTTACATAATCAAAAGTGCAAAAGTTCATTATTACGAATATTAGTTAACTATGAATATATAGCACGTTCCAAAAATCGATTTAATCTCATTTGATTCTGAGTTAGCTTTTCTTGATTTATTCATATTAATGGGAAATGAAGCAACCTCCTTATTACAGTAGCCCCTTTAATTATGCATTTTAAGGATAATCTTTTAGAAATTCATTTCTATCAGTTACGAATGGTACTTAAATCACACACGTTAGGTTAAACAGAACCAGTTCTATTATCACACTTTCATTTTCGAACGATATAACTACGATTCTTGCGTCACCCGGTATCTATGAGAACATTCCAATATTACAGTTGTTACACGATCAACTAAACAGACCGAACGATATTACGAATAGAAGGTGTAAGAGAGAATGGTATACTTATTGTTAGTTGCAAATGTGCGTCGTAGCGGCTGGCCGTCGAACCACAAAAAAGAGCAAGATCCGTCTGACTCGGTCGTAGTAGATACCCAGCCTGTAAACGTTTTTTTCCGCCGTGAGTACAAAGGTTAACGTGCAACCCGGTAGTACCAGGAGAACGCCAGGGATCACGACAGCTGATGGGGACAGAGCTCGAGGGACGATCAATAATATAATACCCCGTCGCCCCGGGTACCACCGTGCTATCGTACCATCGAAACCTGGGCCGGCTTTCATGTGCTCCGATCCGCTTATCGTTCGCCTTTTCGTGAACATGTTTCGTATTTTTTTTCAGGACGACCGTGAACGCATTTGCTGACGCCCTTCCACATCGTCGATGACGACAACAAGGAGTCGCTGTGGAAACGGTGGACACAGATGCTTTGAATCGCGATAAGACGTACCGAGAATAATGACGACATAGTGGAAAGTAGGTCGGCTAATTTTGGAATCAAAAACTCTGGTAAGAATTTTTGAAGAAACGCTTTTAATGACTAGAAGTATCGCGATAGTTGGTAGAAGTATAAATTCGAGAGCTCGTTTTGGAAAGTGATATGTTGATTTCGTTGAATGGATGGTTAGAAAAGGAAGTTCCTATGTTTTTAGGTATATAGCCCTTGTATTATAGGATATATATTGATGTAGTTTTAAGGTTGTAAAAGTTGGTAAGCTTTTCTTCTTAGTGTGATCTTTATCGTAGGGGTGGCTCAATTTTAAACTGTGCTGCCATCTGATGGTTGTTAGTTTATTTGAACATTTTATTTTATTCATTTTTATGAAATTTATACGATTTATAGGAATTTATATCATATTATCATGTTATCAAATATTATCAAATGCATTCTCAAGCGTAGTTTAATTTAGTCGATATTTAAGAATTTCTGTATAGTTCCTTCTGTCGGTAATGTCGACATCTATAATTTTGTAATGATTTACAGATTTCTGTCATATCGTAGGAGCAAAGCGCAGAAGTAGTTCTACAAATTTACGGTAGGGATGCAAAAATTACACTAGAGTACTCTTTATAGAAACAACAAACAATTTCGATATTATCTATTTGCATCAGACTAGAAGAAAATATAATAGTTAATTGAAATTAATTACCACTAAAAAATTAGCTACTGGTTTAAGTACTATTTATTCATCTAGTTATTTAGAGACGGGTAAATAAAGTAATTAGGACAGACCTTCTCAACATTGCGGGCGATACATTTATTTTTTATACATTACATTTACATATTGAATGTATATTAATTCATAAATATATAAATATATATCTAATTAATAAATTATATTACAGAATATATGTATCCTATCTAAACCTAATACCTACAAACAATTACGCATTTTAAGCCTACGTATAGCAATATATTTTACGTGACAGTAGGTTACATTTAGGATCTAGAATGTACTATACGTTGAATATGCTATATCGTTTAATTCTCCGCTCGAATGTACTATACATTGCTTGCAAGTAGCTGGTGACTCGTTTCTAAAACTAAAATATCTTCTCATAGGATTGTTCAAAAAGCCTGAGCGCCAGATTTGCCCGAATATGTCACCATGCATCGTAATCTAAAGTCGCGTGGCATGTCATCCGTAAGATACCTGTAGAGACGAGCTTCTGATATTTACAATTCTACAAAAGCCCGGATCTACAGGGTAGATCACGAATGTGCCTATCTTACGCCCCCACTCTTTTCGGCCATTGTCTCCTCTAGGTAGCGAGATCTGTAACACAGAAGCCCAATTTTTATTCATACGTCGAAACCATGAAAGAGGAGGAGAGAGTTAGGTTTAGGTTCAAAAGCTCATTTCCATGAGTCGCGGTAATCGATAGCAAACGCGGTGTTCCCCATCGTTAAATTGCACTCTGAAAATTTTACAGCGTGTCCAGTCATTAAATTACCATTCAGTGCCACAGGAAGAGTTATCCTCGAGATTGAATACGAATCGAGCAATGGTTGCAATAACCAAGCGATAGTAATCGCGAATTAATTGCATGATACCGATTGCAAAGTGATCAAGCGTGCAACGACACGTAGGTACATATGAATAACCGTATGAGCATGACTATATAAAGCCGGCAGGGATTAGAAATTTCGTCCCGGCCACCGAACCGTACGTGACGCCGGGAAACCTTCACTAAAATCGGACGTGACATCGCATGCATATCCGGAATACGACGGAAGAAAGGATATTGTACATATGATACTGTCTTGTCCACGGTTGAGATTCTCCGATTTTTAACGCTTCTTTTGTTGGATTCTATCGGGCTATGCTGCCGTTAAATGACTCAATCTCCACCCATGATCGTAGCATAGCAGCACAAACGTTGATCGGCAAATAGAGGACCAATAGTTGTGTTTCCTCTTCCATTAATTTCCGGCGACGTCAAACATATAAAATTAAAAAGAGATCGGAATTGAATTCGTGGGATCAGAGTGGAAGAGAAAGAGTGAAGCTAGAACATGAATCAGATACTTCGACTCTTATATGCAAGATACCAATATTAGAGAAGAGAATGGAACTTCTGTTAATATGATGAAATTATACGGAAAGAATTTACAGAATAATCAGTGACTAATAATTGTAAAATAAAAGGACACAAAACATGCTTTTGATCATTCGCGCGAGCAACAGGCGGAGCAAACAGCTCGCGTGCAACGCAGCTGTTCAACAACCGATTGAAGTGCATAAGCTAAAGACCTAAAAAGACTCGATTTCACGAGATTCCAACGAGTGACAATAACGTAGGCAGGAGGGCGCGCCTTCACGTTTACAGAATCGAGGTCAAAGTATCGACATGCTGGGAATACGATTAGAAAAGTGAAACTATGAAAACGGATACGATCGCTGTTCCAAATGAGAGAAAATCGTTAACAGGCCCATGCATGTGCACGCGAGACTCTCTACTAATTTCCCACCAAAATTCACGTACTAAATATCATGCAAGAAAACACAATCGTGAAAATTGTGTCTCAGAAATACAAAACCAACGTACACGCCAACATTATACATAAATTGAACACAAAGTGGATTTCCACAGAGTTAGTCAAATAGTTATGTAAGATAGTCCGCTCAGACTTGGCGGAAGGATGAAAATCTTGTAAAAATCATTCCTCAACTCACATCCCTCTTTAGCGTCACGCGTGTACATGCATCCTGGACTCGTACGTGTTTGCGTGCGCGTGCACGACTCGTCTCACTGCTATGCACCACTTGCAGCCTGGTTCACAATAGCGACGCGATTCGCGCGTTTTCCAGCGTGTAAAGAGCGCGCGAGTCGAAGCGCGGAAGGGCCAACGCCCTTCGAAACGAAACGCAGCGGCCGACTGTCCTTTTTGGCCCCGAGCGCAGAAGGCATTCGGCGACAAGCGCGAATCCTCGAGTCGCGGGGCGTCTCTCCCACGGTTGCCCGGCCGAAGCCAGGGGCATCCCCCGGATTCTGCGATGATTGGACCGCGCGCACCCTCTCCCCACTCGCGGCGAGGGGGATGCTACCGCACAGGGCCGTGCTCAACAAACCAGGTGCCACCGGCAAAACCCCCGAAATCAGTATTGATATCGCATTATTCGACGCGCGCCCAACGTTTTTTCCCCTGTGACGCGGATGTTACCGTGCGAGTGGAAACGTTTGCGAGAGGGTGGATGGCTGTTGGAAAAATGGGGTGGGATAATTTGTGGATGGGGGTAATTGGCTCGGGAAGATGATGGGTTGATTGTTGAGAGTAAAAGGGACAAATGAGCCCTGAAATGTAATGGATAATGTTAGCTAAGTTTTATTTGGTATAGTATGAGAGACGAGATTAAAATAGATGGTGTTTTAAGAACTAGAAACAGAGTTTGTTTTATGAAGAGAATGTACATAGGTTTGGATGTTTGAAGAGGGGACAGGTTTAGGTATTTTATTGTGAATCGTGCACAGGGAACGATTATCAAAAAATGTAATTTCATGAAGAGAGTAGTCTCAGGTATTTGAAGAAAATATTGGTTTACGTATCTTATTTTCGATGGATAGTGTCATACAGTTACAATTTATTCGGTGCAGTACGAAGAGGTAAAATTGAAATGAGCGATGTTTTCAGAACCATATGGTAGTAAATTTTATTTTATAAAGAGAATATAAGTTTAGATATTTGATTCAAGTATGGGTTTAGGTTTAAAGTTGTGTAGAGCAAAATCGAAAATTGTATTGAATATTAAAGTGGAAATTTTAGGAAAATGAAAATGGAATGTTGTATGGATATGTAATTAAGAATCATTTGGTATCGTGTAACGCCGTATGTATCGAACAAGACTGGGTGTACTACTGATTAGGTGTACAAAATTTCTCTCATGAAATTCTCGCGCAGAAATTCATGCATTACATACGTGGCGTGAGAGCGAAGGAGGTTTATGTGGCTCTGTATTAAGAGAAAGGGACGCCGAACAATTTTATCGTTTACATGACAAATTGACATCGGGGTACACTCGTATGTCATCGACATTGCTAAACGATTGAGTTTCTCCCATCCGAGTGCTTGTCCTTTATTCGTAAATTTTACTCCATTATCCCATTTCCTAGAAACCTTACAGTATTTAGATATATTAAGTTGTGACATATGGAATGTCCGATTTTTATCGATTCATATTTCTATGAATCTTGAAAAGAATTCGTTTATATATGTAAATATTTAAAGGATTAACATCATATACGAAATAGAAAATCATCAACATTAAAATGATATATAATGATAAATTTACAAAGATAAAAATATTTATATATTTAATAGGAAGATTCACTAAATTGGCACAGCAAAATCGAACGTTTCGTAGACGATGTTATAATTTATGCTGTGTACATCCGAACTTTCTTTTTTTAATTCTGTCAAACTGAATCTCAAAATTAATACAATAATTATATAAAAATCATACAAGAAGAACGTAGTATGTAGAAGAAATATTTATACAAGGCTCAAACGTGTTTCCTCTAATTCTTATGTCAGTTAGAGCTAACAAAAGCGCTATACAGAAATCATACAACGAGCACGGGTACGAAAACAAAGAAAGGAAACAGAAGTAACAAAGAAGTTGTAACAAGTCGAAAGCATCGCAAAACGACGAGAGAAAATTTTCCGAAAGTTGTATCCAGTTAACACTCGTGCAGAGCATAATCACGAGTGGGTACAGCCCTGAGGTCGTTTCAGCTCGGACGAAATCGTGCAGTCTCGGCTTCGAATCCCTGTCAACCGGATCACGAGCGAAAGGGAGAGGGTAAAAGGCAGGGGCCACCCTTCGTCTCATCATCTTTTCGCGCTCATAGCCGGGCATATCTGCTCGAAGCCAGGCCTGTGCTCTCCTCTTCTCGGAGGAATCGCCTGGAAAAGCTCCGTTTTCCCTCGACCTACCCTCTCCACCCTCGTGTCGCCACCCCCCTCCCTCACCAACAAAGTCTCCCAATAACGTTAGCCCGCTCCGTTCCTTCTCCGTTCTGGAGCGACGTATTGATCGTCTCTCCGCTCTCCTGAAGCCGCGAGCGGAGAAGCCTGACATCCGCTGAGGGAAACGAAGAATGGAGAGAAAACGCATCTTCGGAGGGAGAAAGAGAGGAAGAGAGAGAGGGTTGCTTCGATGAAACTGGCTCTGTACAGGCGTATCTTTGTCGAAACTGCCACCAGGGAAAAAATAGAGGAGTAACACTGCCAATGGAAACGGTCACGTCGTCAAGTGGTGCGCGTGCAAAAAGACCAGGGCCATCCGATGGTCCGAGGGCGGCAGAGAGAGAATAGTTCACAGACAGAGGGAAGAATTTGAGGTTCGATTAAAGTCGAAAGTATGGAACTCTGTTGGGATTACAAGCTGTCTCGAAGAAATTTCAACATAGATCTGGAAATTATTATCTCATTGAAGAGCAACGCTGTGTTAATACACTCCATTTGCAATTTTTATTTTCGATCGATTTAGATTAACTACTTTCTTGTTTTAACGTCGTGATTATGAAAGGAAATTTCGAGAATTCGTTTAAGATTTTTTCATCGCTATTTCCTTCGTCTAGATTCTACAATTTTATGAAATTTATATAGATTTTTGTTTACGTGATCTCTGGACTCTTCCAATTATACGTTAAACATCTTAAAATATGAAAACTCTGTTCTATCTTCCTACATGGAAGCAAGATTGAAATATAAAAATTCGAAAAATGCATTGTTAGGAAGAAAAATATACAGATAAAGCTTAAAGTGATACGAAAAATAATCTTCTAATGGTTTCGAATAGCCTACTATGAAAAATAGAAAAGAATTGCCGAAACGATGTTAAATTCAGGTAAAGTAATTTCCATCAATCGATATCCATCATGAACTTAAACTCTTTTATCGGATGATCTCCATTAACCTTCTAATTAACACTGACTACCTTCCATAAATCACCCTCCACGCTTTTCCATCATCGTACCTACTCGAATGAAAATAAAAATTTTAACTCCTATATGGCGACACGATACCATACTATAAATACAGTGGTAGACAGCGTGAATTGTCACAAATATTCGATGGATGGCGAAAAACAAGTGGCCGGGAACACGAAAGCCGATAAGCCTTGGGACAACTTAACTCGATAAATCGGCGACACGTCGTTCGCCACGGCGTAACTTCATCCTCGTATCATACGTCACTCAACCAACATTCTGCCTGTCGTCCTCTACTCACGTGCAATACGTCTTCTCCGAGTTTACCCACGTATCGTTGCTTGCGAGGCCTCCGTGACGAAGCCTCTCTCTCCTTCTCTTCCTAACTTCTTCCTTGCACGCCGGAAACGTCGAAGACACATTTTTTTAACTTCACATTGTTCCATCGTATTTGTTGCTCTTTTGACGAAGAGAAAAGTGTCTTCTGAAATATGACGAGTAAAAGACGCCTTCTTTATTTTTCATGGAATAAGAATTAACGATTAAAAAGTTAGTATGCATGTATGTGGTATATAATACCGAGTTATATTCGTGGCATGGATCGTAGTTTTAATACGATAAAAGATAAAATGAATTTGTAACAAAGTTTAGTTTGAATTCTATTATATATCACATTTTCTTTAATAAGAGATAAAATAATTATGATCGTGTACTTTATCTAATAAATTTAATGAAAAACGAGTACATATATTCTAGGATACGCGTAAAAGTAAATCAAATCAGGAATCTAGTTTCAGTAAAGTTTAGTACTAAGAAGATGAAGGAATCCACAAACACAATTAAGTCATACACACTTGATACACAATAGAAGGATTAAATACAAAAATTCTTCGAACTTGAAAATAATTTCTGTTTCAATAGACCTGGGAAAGCTCGATATTAATTACTAAAATACAATCTATTTGATAGAAACGCTACATTCACTGTGTCTATATTCGAAATAGAATCGAAAAAGTAACAAAGCAATTTTCGACCGCCATGTTTCAACGACGGCAGCGAAGAAACGTTAGCGCCGGGGTAGTAGATGCATTATACATTAACGCGGCTTCGTTGAAATTACGATCGGTTTATGACCAACAAAAATATGTAGAACGAACGCACGAAGCACGGGGAAAATGTAGCCCGACCAGTGTCTCTCGTTCCCAGACGTCGTTTACGACCGACCCGTATCCGTGGTTAACGCAGCGACTACATATTTATTGATTAATTCACGCCAGCTCATCAGCATACAGCGCAATTTCGACGTGGCCGACAAATAACGGAGGATGTTTCGTAGCATGGAAAGCCGAGGACAAAGATCGATAGCGTCTGTTCTATGTGAGAAAAATAAAATTTATTTTGCTTCCAATATGTCTCGGTGATTCAGGCAAATATAGGATAATCGCTGGTGCTTTATACACAAAAATTAGTTGTGGAATTTTGTCGAAAATATTCGGACTCTATATATATGTCACAAGAAATCAAATTTAATAAAAGTACTTATAAAATGTTAGTCCTTTAAAGGATGAGAAAATTTAAAAGTAAGTTACCCTTAAAATTCTACCACAACATATTTCATAGAAATATCGAATTTTAGAATTTTTTACTAATTATCTAAATCTATCTTCTATATTTGTCTTAAAAGAAATTTAATTCAATAAAGGTGATACCTATAGAATATTAGAATTATTTAAGGGATGAAAGAACTTAAAACTGAATTCCCTTAAAGAACCCTTCTCCATTAGATATTTTCAAAAAATACTTCAAATTGTTCCAAAGATATTCGAAACTAAAATTTACCTGTCACCAAAGATTTTCGCGATTTTCTTCTTTCGAAAGTCCTTCCTATCAACCCCTTAGAAATTTTTCTCGAAAGTCTCTCCGACAAACTATGGCAACGGTATTCGCTATCGAATTCCATTTTCTGCCACGAAGAAAACTGCGAATTTGATCAACGATTACGTAGATACAGGAAGAGAGAACTTCGTCCACGCTATTTCCGTCGATCTTCGCTCAGACACACGATGCTTGCAAGAGGTGCTGTCTTCGACTGGCATCGGGTATCGTATATCGTGGAATGCTTCAAGAAGGAAGGAACGTCCGGGCTTCGTGTGTTGAATAATAAATCCCGATCGCCGGTCGATTTCCTTTTCCATACACCGACCAACACCGCGATTCGCATTCGTGGCTCGCTGCCCTTTTGAATCTCGGATCGAGTACGCCATAAAAGAATCGGCTCGCTTCCCGTCGCCTATGTTCTTCGCGATCGATGGGTCCGTTGCATGGATGGATTATGTCATCCACGGCATTTGGATCCACTATGGAATCTTCCTGTTGATCGACGATCAAAAGGGAGTGGCCTGGAAATTTCAAAGAAGAATCTGTTAAATTATTTATTTGGCAGTTTAGGTAGATGAATTGTGCGAGTAGGATATGCGGAGAGTACACTATATGCCGATTTATAGGCGAAGTCGTGCTTTGAAATTTTCATTTATTCTCCGATGAATTTTGGGAGTGAGATATGTGAAGAATTTTCTATGCTTTGTCATGTATAGATGAAGTTGCCTTTTGGAGTTATGATTGAGAGAGAACCTTGTGCAGTTGGAGTAATTTCATCTTATTTCTCGTTTTTAAAATTGTAGAACTATATGATTGATAGAGTAGGGTATATAGGATGGAACGTTTAACAATTGAATAACATAAAGTTTATAAAGTGATAGCAGATACTTTAAAATGTAACTGTTACTTTGCGCAAAACTCCGCAATAGTAAAAAGAAAGGACGAGAAAAGAAGAGAATATGCATCAACTGTAAATTTCCCTTCTACATAAAGTTACTGAAAAATAATGTCGATATATTTCTAATATTGTCTTCTATTTAATATTACAATAATCAAATTCAAACTTAAGGTACAACTAACAGGAACATCCCTCAAAATGCACTCATAACCAACTAAGACAAACAATTTTTACATTTAATAAGAAAAATTTGACAACAAGAGGCGTAGCTACATGAAAGAAAGAAGAAGAAGGAAGATTTCTGAAATATTGAAAGAACAAACATTTTACTCGATTCACACCAAAAATTCCCCGAAATTCCATAATAAACGTACAACGCCCTAAAACGCGATATCCAGACGGAAAAGAGGAAATCGAGCTCTCAGCCGATAATTTAATGGAGCAAACAAATTGTACGCGGGCAGCTTCGAATAAAACACAAGTCGGTTGCAGCGGAAGCTTAAACGACTGGGCTAATGTTATTGAGATGAATCCGAAAGCCAAATGGGCGGGTTAGAATCCCTCCTCCTCCGACAAAGAATCGCGATGCCGCGCATTTCCAAGCAAAATTTTACCTTCCACTCTCGTCGTTCTACCCGTTTGAAAAATGCCCTCCGCCGAGAATTCAATTGCGCCTCTGGAAGCGTAGATTATACTAACTGCACCCTGATTAACCACGTCCTTATCGATGTTTTCATTCGAAAATTCTTAAGATGCCGATCGATAGACATCTTCAAACGAACATACCTGTATTATTTATAGTGGCTGCAAAAAGTATTTGCATACCATAATATATTTAGTATTAATATCATTATTATATTAGGATTTTTATTAGTATCTATTTATTATATTAGCATGTATTATAGTGTAGCAGGTTAATCAGACGACGTGAATGTATGTGTGTCAGATACTTAAAACCTTTATTTCGTTAATCGTCTAGTACGCTTTCACAAAGTGTGTTCTATAATCACTTTCGTTTGTAAGTCGCTGTTCGTAGGATACTGACCGTAGAATACTGAACTCCTGTATCGAGATCCGTTTCCTTATGACCTATCGAACTTTCCCCACCACGCGCTGACATGTAACTGTCTATGTTTCTTGTCACCTATGGGTCATAGGTCAAGGTGGCGTTTTTGTGTTTGATTATGTTTAATTGATTTGTTGTAAGCAATTAGACGGTTACAGGTAAACGGTATCCTTGGTGGGATACGAACGATAGGTCAACGATCGCGTACCGCTGCAATAGTATTTATATCAGTATTTATTATAACATTTTATAACGTACTGATTAATTAATAAGGTTGGCTTTTATTAATCAATCAATAATTAATTAGACACAAACACAATTAAATGTCGCGTGATTTAACGTTACCTTCGTATGACTATAAAAATTTGATAGTGTGAAAATGAAATATAAGATCTAATAAAAGAATAGTTCATTGGGAAAGTTAGGCGTGCGCAAATACTTTTTGTAACCACTGGTACCTTTATGGAAAATTTTGACAAATTTTTATGATCAATACATAACATATAACCAAAGGTATTATTCTGGATTTAACGTTAATTTCTTCCAACAGCGCTCGGTAAATTTTACAATAGCTCTTAATTGCCTTACTGGTGGTTTTATGAATACCCTTGAATAGAAGCTCTTTAACAGTTAAGTTTAATTTGTTCAATTTTCACCTTTTACGAGCACCTAGTATCCTAACCTTTTATAATTAGATTAGGTTGCTTAACTAACACTAACAACCCAGGCAGAATTTCAATTTCCCTTCCGTTATGAATTTTTAGTTCATAAAAAGAACTTTTTGAAAGATGGTATATAAGTAACAAACAGTAAATATTCTACCGGTTTTAACGATAAAGGACGTTTTGAAGACAATTACGAGTAAATGAGTCTACTTACTACAGAAATAAACATTGCTCCAACAGACTATAATGTTCAACAAAAGTATTAAGCATTGTTGGAAACGCTTTCATCAAATTACTTCAAGAATTATTTACACTCTCGGCCATAGATATGGAAACACCTACTCAAGTAATAAGAACTATACCAAACTTTACGTCCTTTGATACTTACATTACACACAAATAATTAAATAATGGGCTTATGATGAAACAATCATGAAATAAAACCAGTAAAATCATCCACTTTGTACTACATATCATATCCCATGCGAACGTAATACCCATACGTCCCAATACTAACAACGTGCATCAAATAAAATCACCAAAACTCTACATCCAAACATTTGCAGCATCCATTTGGACGTGGAAGGAAAAGTTCGAAAAACACACTTCATCAATCGGAACAAACAACCGAAATCCAACCCAAACCAGCTTCCGTCACGCTCAGATCTGGATATCGAGTACTTTTTCCGCGTACAGCTGACCGGTTAATCCGAATTTCCGCGTGCGAGCGTTCGCGAGGAGAGTTGCATTAAGCGAGACCATAAATCATGGTCGCCCAGAAGAATGGAGGGAAGTTGGAATCTGAGTGACGTCTAGTCAGAGAGCTCCTTGTCGTCGTTCCTGGTGTCCAAGTGTTCGCGGACGGTCACGAAGAGGAGGGTTTACAGGGAACGAGGAGGGTTCCTTCGAGAACGTTGACGCGGGTCTCGCGGGGCATTTTTGCGGACGAAAGGTCCACCCTATCTCAAACCCGACGTAACAGGAGATTCCGCTTTTCCACCGCCCTTCCCATTCTATCCTTTGTCCTTCATTTTTCCCCGTTTTCTCACCCTCTATGCTCGCGTCCCTTATTTCGCGGCCTCGAATCGAGAACCTAATATCGCGCGACAGACGTTCAAGCTGCTCGAGATAGCGAGCGTACGCCAGGAAATCTCTTTCCGTTTGAGGAAGCAAGAGAAAGAAAAAGATTTTTGAGGGCAGACGATTTGTAACGTGCCGAGAATAAGGTGTGAGATGAGTGTTGGAATATTCTATTGTTGTAGATTTTGTGTTCGAACGTTTTAAAGGTATTGCATGGATGGTACTTTGAGAATTCAGAAATTCTGGAAATTTGATGTTTAGGAATTCCGAAAACTTTAAAGACTCGACGGTTAAAAATTGAGGAAATCTGCGAATATGATATTTGGAGAAATTGGAAATTTGGAGATTCGAAACTTGGAAATTTCAAACACTTGAGAACACGACGATTAGATATTTCGAAATCTTGACAATTGGAAACTTCGAAATTTGAAATTTTGACTGTGGGGGATTTCGACAGTTCGAAAATCCGATGGCTAGGAATTTCCGAAATTCGAAAATTTGCTGTCTAAGAAATTTGAGAATTTGATAGCTGATAAATTAAAAAATTCGCTAACGTGACTATTGAAAGAGTTATTTTATTTTTAAAGAGTTTTATTTTATGTTTAAAGAGTTATTTTTACAACTTAAAATTTAAATTCCTCCAGTTTCCTAAATTATTTTCGATTTACCTTATAATTAATAATCTTCCAATTAACATTACAATAATCGATTATTAAAATTCTTCTAATAATTTCAAAATATAAAGACCGTAAACTCGAGAAAGATCTAAAGGCAAAGTTCATTTCCATCGGTGGAAGTGTTTCTATCGGTGAAAATGATCTCGTTCAGACACGGGAAGGGCAACAATATTGAGGCTCGATAATACCGGCTGCGAGACGCGGGGTGTAACGGAAGAAGACAATCATTTGTCAGGGTGAAGTGGACGCGAATGCGAACACGTTATCGCGGCTTTCTCCCGGTAACCTATCGCGTGTTCTTTAACAGAAAGAGATTTCTACTGAAACGAAACTGACAATACGAGTTCGCGTATTAGCCAGGGAAGATTTCTGAAAGACGATGAATTTTTTACTGGGCGTGTCTCTTTAGTACATTTATCATATCTTGATACGACAAACAAATATAAAAAAAAACTGAAGCTTTTCTATCTTTATCCATAATTCTGTGAGGGTTTTTTCAATAATATTTTGTTGTTATTAATGTTATTAATATTATTTAGAAATCAAAGCGATTTACAAACGATGCAATCTTACAGCTTGTTTATATCGGGTTCGAAACTAATTTAATAAAACCTATTTACGCAGAAAGTTTGAAAGTGTGGGTGGCGTGTGATTTTAATTAAAAAAGTGGATGTTCGTCCTGGGATGACGGGGTAGAGTCGAGAGAAGGGGAAATATCTGTTTCGCCACACCGTTGCCAGGTCTCTCAATGTTTCAAATTAAACCCAGCAATAATTTTTAATAAGTAACCACCATGAAGAGCTTGGAATTCTTCATTCAAATTCTTTCGGAAATAGGAAAATCCAGAAAACAGAAAAAAAATGATATACGTCCATTTTGCTTTCCCAATCAAACCCGAAATCGAATATTCAAGTTCGGTCACTGATAAACCGAAATCAGTTAGCACGATCTATAAATCAGCCTAAAATTACTAGAATTTTGAGATACCTAGGATAAAAGAACGGGCAGTCCGTTTAACGGGCCACTCCATCCCCAACGAATTTATTTATCCATCCGACAACCGGTTAAAGAGACAAACAGACATGTACATATGCGTTAAACGTTGCTGTTAAAAATAACTTTATCAAACAGCTCCTATTTCTCAGCACGAAAAAAAGTAAAAAAACGAATAAATTTGCGACAGTACTAGAAGTGACAAAAACTAGATTAATTTCATCCATAGAAAGAAGCTTCCTTGATCGTTCGATTTTCGACAACCATCCCAGGATCGTCGACGTAGTGCTGCACTCTGTGCCACCGACAAATTCATTTATCGTAACCTCCTTGCAAAAAGGATAAATAAAAACCGCGATATATCTCGTACATATCTAACCACTCCCTGTTATTTACATATTCTTTACATATCTGGACAGACGTATATGCGATCCGCGTAGCGGGACGCAAGTCTCCGTGTCTATGTGCGTTTATGCACACATAGCAAATGTGTGTACAGTGTACAGTATACATGCAAAGATACGAATACAGATAGATATGTACATGTGAAGGTACACGAATACAGAAGAAGCAGGTTTCTGTAAGTAGCTAAGCAGAAAGTGTACATAGGTATAGGCGGAGACGAGGGGTTGGCAGGCAGTCCAAAGCATCGAAAGGGGGTTGGAACGTGGTGGCAGTTGGTGGAAAAAGGGGAAGGGGAAGTTGCGATTCCATCTGCCAGCCTGTCATTCTGATACTACGTAGAATGTCGGCTGTTGGCGGAGACGATCAATACATTGCAATCTATATAAAATGGCTGCAGTATCTGGAGCGTCGTGAATAAAACGCGGCTGTTCTATCTTGCTCTTTCCCTACCGCTTCTCTTTCACTCTTGCTATCTCTCTTCATTTCGTCGTCATCGAAACGAAAACCTACACATCCACACAGTGTCTTGGGAATCGAGCGATTCTTTCTTTTTTTTTTGCGAGGAAAGGAAGTTTCGAAAGAAGCCGAATCTGAAGATAATGTTCCTTTTTCTTGTATTTTCTTGTATTTGAATTCCGTGGACTGCAACGGAGGGTGAATAAAAATCATACAGAATTGAGATTATGAACTTTGTTTAATCTTAATTAATTACGGATATTCAAAAGACAGTCTTAATGCGCAATAAGTAACGATTCAAAGTTTCATTTACGAATGACGAACAATTTAGCAAAGAATATAGTAAATGTCGATGATAGTGATAAAAAGAGAAATGTATAGTAAATCGTTAGTAACCGTTTTATAAATTAGATGACTAAAATAGAGAGGAGATCTTTGAAGAAGAATTTTGGTAAGAACTGTACAGAGACGTAACCTTTCGATTACGTCCAAAGGGATGGCAGCATCTCTCCTCATAGATTTTTTGTTTGTGTAGATGCAAAAGAAACGAATTAAGAATGAAAAATAATTGGCCATTCTTATGAACAATTGTTAAAATAAAAAATGTATAATATTTAAGGTGAAATATAAAGTTTGGGCATTAACGCTTTTGTTACGAAAAGACGTAGGAAAAAGAAAGCACACGATGCGAATCAACATCGTGGCTCCACCTCGGAGATCCTTGGCGATTTAATACCGTTCGAAAGGTCACCGATAGGTGGTGTCAGCCATGTTATTTGTCTGTTCCACTTGGCGATTTTGGACGAATAAAACATTGATAGGATTAAATAAAATATTTTGACCTCATCTTTTAACTACTCTGAAGGACGATAAAAAAATCATTTACTCTTTCTGAAATGCTCTATATGTAATCTTTTATTCAGGGAAAAATATTTCATTAGTCTAGTCAATTTTACTCTTCAATGATAAAAAAGGAACAAATCTGAGGAAAGAAGTATTTTTAATATTTTTACTAATTACAAAAATGTTCAATTACTTATACATGCACGCTTATTAAACTCTAGTATTTATCAAACAATTATAGGAATAAAACCTTAATTAATCGATTACGCTAACAGCCCAATATTTTCAGGAAATTTAGAAGCGCTGCAATCAGTACGTGCTATCGATCAAACATTCACGCCATTATTAAGAGAAAAACAACCAATTATAAACATCTATCAAATCGACTATCAAATACTAATATACAGCGATACACTTCATTTGATTCGAACCAAACTAATTACGATATCGACGGTATTACTAAGAACGCAAAACGTTAATTTCTCGAAAAATTCCAATTATTAAAAAGATATTTACATTGCCACATAAGTCACGTTGAAGTACTTACTTTGACAATGGAAAAAGTCCAAGAATCCACTCGACATCCACGTTGTTGCATTCACGTCTGGCGGCGACAGCGAGCAATCTAAGGGCGATTCGCACGGTGCGACGGGAGCAACGATTCACGATTAACGGCGAGTTTGGTTCAGCCAAGAGAAAGCGAGGAAATCCACGGCCGCGAAAGAAACGAGACTCGAGAGTCGATGGACCGACTGCACGGGGTCCAGGTCGAGGTAGAACTAACCCGGGTTTCGGGCAATAAAGGGGATCATTTTGAATCTGTGTGCTGAAATTTATGGTCCCCCACCAGCCTATGCTTGACTATAGGGCCGCACAGTAAAGGACGGCTATTAATTTTACGTTTGTCGTGGCGAACGATTCCAGCTCCAAAGGACTTCTCTCTTCGATTGCCGAAAGATTTAACGTTCCAACAAATGCAAATTTAAGGATCGTTGCCGGGAAAAGTTAAACTGAAATTTAATATAACCATCGATGAATGAAATTATAAGGGTACTTTCATATGTGTATAATAGGTAATCAAGTCCTAACTTCTTAACACTGGAGAGATCAATCAAACTGGTAAATGTATCCTTTCTATAAATACAACTATTCGCCCAATTTATATAACCTTCTCCAAATAGACTTTTTTCTGAATAATGAATACCAAAATATAACAGTACTGCCTGTAATGTACTCGAATTCGAAGAAACTAAATACAATATGATTTCTGTAATGAAACACACAGTTGCAATTAGAATAAATTCCTACGTTCCACTAGGACTTAGTGACCCCGTAAAAATCCCATAACAATACAGAAGTCGTTCTAATAAAAAGATTAGTTTTCACATGGAAAGCTCTTTGATGATTGTATCGGAGGAATAAAGAAGGTATACTTCGTAAAACCGAACGAACCACTTCTATAATTTTAATAACCAACTTTCCGATATTGTTGCAATATTGTTATTTTCAATGCCAAATCTACGTCCCCATACTGTCAACGTGATCCACTGTTCTTCCGATTTCAAGCTCTCTTTAAACAATTCTTCCATTCGCAAAAAACGATCGGTTAACAAACAAAACACCACCGAAGTCGTCGTAAACTTGTTCGAAACTAAAGGATATGCGGATCAGGACGCGCACGCGTGCATCTCGATATATTACTGATCCTCGAGCACGCGGTCAAGGATCGAGATCACGGAGTCTGGATTCCAGGTGATGTTGGCCGGTCGCCGATCACCGAGGTTATGCTGCAGGGAAACGCAGAAGGGTAGTATCACGGGGAAATGATTTATGACTTTGGGGACCAGGTAGGGCGCCATTCAGCATCAGCTTCGTTCTCTTCTTCCATCGTGCTTCCTCTCGGCTTCCCCTTCTGCATTAGACGACTTCTCTCGTGTCAATGCGTTTTCAGTTCGCCTATTTGCGCAATACGAGCAAGATCCGACGGCTACAGCATGAAGTTTACACGAGTTTGCGAGCAAGTTACGCGATCACGTGAATCCTCCTTAGCGACGGGTGAAAAATCGTTAGTGATGATTCGTTTCTTCGGTGTTACTTGAGAACTAGACATCTGGCCAAAATCGTTTCGACGATGGTTTTGAATTTGTGGTACGTTACGTCTTCCTTCGTATGGTTCTTAAATGACGCAGGAGTTGGGCGTTGGTGCAAGACGAAGAGGTTTGAAGAAGTAATTTCTGAATTTATCGAGGTAAAGTCCAAAGACACACTGTATTGTCTTGTATCTCATGTAGAATCCATACATTGAAAAGAATTTTTACATTCTAATTCATTGAATTGACATGTTCACAAATACAGTAGAACTTCGTTTATATGACTTTTATTTATCTAGATGAAATCTTTGCGAACGTTCGATTGTACCAACTACTGTTCATTAAATTCACTTATTTGATTATGAACACTAAGAATCAGTAATCTCCTACTACGTGAACTTCAATTATATATGTATAAACTTTCTCTATTGATAGATTCATCGATTTTTCTACCGATAGGTTCATATAAACAGAGTACTGCTATAATTCTACTAAACCTCAGGAGGCAAATTGTGCATATAAATTCTGAATCACGCTTGTCAAAAGAGTGCCTTCCCTACCCAGAAATCAAAAAAGGAAGAAAAAAAAACAGCCCACCATTCCATGGTAACATTTTTCACCAGAAACCATGACAAGCATCTCCATCCTTGCCAGCTTCCTTTATTTCCCAATATCTTTTCCCCTCTTTGTCACCGTCACTCTTACCTCGATTTCTTTTTAGCCACATTCGTGTTATTAGATCAACGAGATTTTATTAAAACCGTTGGTCTCTCGCGCTCCTGCGGAAGGAGGAGCATTTCGTCGAGTTTGCTCGCTTATTGCATGCAAAGTGAAAAACTTGCTCATCGAGTTGACCATTATTACACGGTCTCGCGTGTGCGTAGCTTTCGTGATGATTCCCTCCACCTCACCCGCCCCTTTATCTCCCTTCGAACTTGTTCTTAGACGGACAGGACAGTCAGACGTCGCGCGTTACAAATTAAGTTACATAAATCCACCGCGGCTACCCCTGCATTATGCATCGCGACCGCGATTCCCGAAGGCTAATTCCCTTGGCTCGCCAGGTAGAACAGCGTCCGCATCTTCTTTTTGCCTTGTACGCCAAGCGGATTGGGATTCGAGCGGAATTGGCCGCGTTCGCGCCGCTGGAATTGCGTTTTTTGCTACTGGCCAACCGCTCTTTGGAATATTGGGAGCTGGACACTGGAACCGCGCTGGCGGTTGTCAGTGTCCATTTCGACGCGAAGAAACGCGTGTTTCACCTTTTTAGTGGCAGGTTTAATTGTCTGCAGGACGCGTGTAAATAAGGGTAAAGAGATGAGTCTCTTGGGGATTGGAAATTTATTTCAACTTCTTTTTCTTTGCTTGGAAAATGTCCTTTTAATTCTCACCTGACGAAGACTGTGTGTCGTTATTTTAAGATTGATACGAACATCGCAGGAAAAGACGCGATCAAGAGATTATTGTTAATTTTGTTGCGACTTAATCTTACTTTATAACCAAACAGGAATATTATAATATGAAATAGCTAAACGTTGAGAAAACTTGTTACGTTCAAAGATATAGATGAAATTTTGTACAAGCCAAAAATGAAACCGTTAAATCAAAATACATTTTTTACAGTGTTTTACAACAAATAAAACGCAGTACTTTAACGTCCTTCGATATTTGAATATCGTGAAAAACGGTATATTTAAAACGTAACACGAAAATAATGAATAAACTTCAATAATTCAGTTGATCCAGCTCCCGTCATCTGAGGGCGAATTGAATAACGCATTCGTATATAATATTTGAAACCACGTTATTTAGTATACTTTACTATATTTTACTACTGTTTCGACATCGCAATTTACACCCTACGTTTTTCAAAATCCTGTCAACCTGAACCGTGAAAATTTTCTTCGAGGCAGCTACGGTAAAGTCGATCCAAATATCAAGAAGTTCCGATTAAAAGGAGATGGAATCGTGGCTGGTGAATTTCTGAATTTCTGGAGAAAATGGTATTCCAGGCTGGTACATCGACCGGCTACGATGCACTGGAATCGCCAAGGAAACGAAAAAAAGAGGCGGCGGGAAATGAGGGAAAAGACAGACGCGGTGTCAAGGTGGCGGGCAGCGGCAGGCAGCAGCAGCAGCAGCAGCAGCAGCTACCCCGAACGATCATCAATCATCAAGAGCGAGACAATCGAATAGCGCAGCCAACCGGCGAACAGCTGTCGCTTCGTTGAGCTCTAACCGTACACGTTACACGCTGCCGGCGTGTTTTCTGAAAAGTCCCGCAACGGGAAAATATCGCGTTCCGCGGGTTTCTTTCTCCTTGTTTATCGTTAGATATATTAATCACGATCTTTATCGAATCCCGAGACCATTGTGATATCATCAAGAAAGGATTGAGTAGAGAACTGAAAGAAATATGGAAACTCATAAAGGGTTGATTAAGTAACGAGTTGTGGAAAAAATATCGTATGTAAAATGGAAGACAGTTTGCCTAGTAGAAAATAAATATACTGGATATAAAATAAAAATCAATAATGTGATATTATCGAGAAAGAAAGAGTTGACAGAGAATGAAATAGGCAGTTGATTCAATAACGATTTAATCGTTGTAAAAATATCGTATATAAAATATAAGACAGCTTGGTTATTCGAGAATAAAAATACAACTGGCTACGAAACAGAAATATGATTACTGTGATATTGAGAAAGAATTTATAGAGAAATGAAAGAAATACGCTTGGAAGTTTATACAAAGTTGACTAAATAACGATTTAAAGGAAAACATCGTATGCAAAATATAAGACAGTTTGACTATTGGAAAACAGAAATAGTACTGCAACAGGAATTTTTAGTCGATTTATCTAATAAAGGACGAGGAAATATTTCATAAGTGGGAGGAAGTGTCACGCACGGTCCGCATTTCAAGGAGGCCTCCGATCCTCTTCGCATCATATTGTAACGCCACCATCAGATTTCAGCGCCATCCCCGCGCGCTATATTGCCTGCTACGTTTCATAAATAACTCTCATATTACGAAAGAATACAATTTCAATATTACATCCGATGGATACGCCAATATTGCTCGGACCCATGATAGATAGACGAGCGTTATTGTCTTTAGAAAAACATAACCATTTATTTTAGAAATCTACAATAATACTGGAATCGTGGAACGACATTTAGTCGCTACCATGGCGCGCGAGATCACGCATAAATCTCCGCTTTGATCACGCTCGTAAAAATTGAATAAATTATTTTTTAAATTTTATTCCACAATTTTAAAAACATTATCGACATATTATTTGGCTCGTTTCTTTTCCTCTTTCGTTGCTTATGAGAACGATTAAAGATTTTTCATTTGAAAGAGGCTTATTAAGGAATCTTTGTGAGATGAGATGAAAGCGCGGGAATTCCGAATGCAATTTTCATTCAAGGGACAAATGCTTACGAATGTTCGTGGAAAATTCGACGAAAAGGGGGAACTGGAATGATAGGTGTCTGTGGGACAGAGCGAAAATATGAACGCGGGAACCAAAATTATATTAATAACGCCGTGCTTTCATCCCTCGAACTGACGCGGTGACGTCTCCGTCGCCTTTTAATTAAATTTTCGTGCGTTTTATACTGCTTGTCGCGATGTCACGCTGTTATTTTTCCTCGACTTCCAAAGAAACTTCTGAGATGGACGCTTAATGTGGATCCTTTATCGCATTTATTTTTTGCAACGAATTGAAAAACGGAATTGTATTAACATTTCATTAATGTGTTTTCGGTGGTTGGCTCATCTAGGAACAATAGGGAAAACTAGGAAAAACTTGAAGTTTTCTATGAATCCAATGCTGGTAAGGTAGATTTCTTGAGTGGATCTTAAGTGGGAAAAGACCGGTTAGTACAAGATTGTCCATGGTAGGTGGCGTACAAGACACTTTCGTATCCCCTTACTTTCTTACGTCATTTTTGAAATAATAATTCCTTGGAATTTGGTCGATTTCAAGAAAATATGGTTATTTAAAAAAACTGTTAATCTTTCAAGTACCATTACTCGATAGTCGAGCGATTTGATGATTAAATGTGACTAACACATAGTTATAAATTTAATTCTCAACATCTTCCTAATAATATACAAAATATTTCACAAAATTATAAATTTACCTCTTGACTATTTTCTTGTTGCAGTACAATATGTTGATTAAAAAGAAATTCTGATACAGACAAAAAACTATAAGCAACCGAACAGGACTTGTCTCAAAATTTGCCAAAACATCTCAACATATCCAATACTTCCCCAATATCGAGACACTCCTCAACCACTATAAACACCCTTAAAAAGGGGTGTAAAGAGAGAAAGATAAAGAAAAAGTAAAATCATGAAACTGAAAGCATATTAATAAATCTTATAAGGGCTGTTTCTTAAAGTTCATCCCTCGTTATGTTCTCCTAAAGCATTAAAGGGGAACGAAAATGAGCAAAGATTTGAAGAATCAATCAAAAAATCTCTCGATGGTGTTTGAATTTTTTGATTGTCCCGAAAAGAAGGAGAAGTTAAAAAGTGAACAAGTTGCACCTTGCAGTTCCTTCCGCGTGTGTTCACATTTTTAACGTTAATACAGTTTGCAACGGAGAGGCGAGAGGGGTGTTGCTCCAAGATTGATATCTCCGTAACACGATTATCAGCGAAGGCGTAGACGTAGCCAGTCAAAAGTAGCAAGCAGAGACGGGAGGGTTGTCACCCTTGTCTCTCCCCGAGCAGCGTGAGAAGCCAGCCATCTTGAATGATGTATGGCGCCGGTTACGAGGTCGACTGAGCGGCCATCACTCAACGCTGAGCTCCACGGCTTTTGGGGACACACGTCCTCGGGACTCTCGTTCTGTCCGCTCCTCTCTGGCCTTCTGTCTGTCGATGTTCACGCTAACTGTGACTTCGTCTAACTCTTTGCCAAACTCATTCATTTTTTGTTCCCCGCTTCCGTTTCTTTTTTTCTTTTCTTTTCCTTGATCAATCGATATTGTATTTCGCAGAATTTCCAGCGTAGACGATTGAAAGGACGTTCGTTTTGAATCGAGAAAATTTAATAATATATCTGACGAAGATTATAGTTAAAATGGAGATATCCATATAAGTATGAAAATTTTAGCATGTTAACTGCGGAATTTAGTTTCAAAAATCCCTTACGGGGTTGCTCAAGTAAAATCGAGGAATGATGAGTATGCACGTTGCACATTTGCAGGGCAAATGGTCCTGTTATTAATTTTACGATAAAAGTAAATAAAAACGAGGGAGGGTTACATCTTCATTCGATAAAAAATTAACAATTCATTGTTGAAGAAGGTACTGTTATTATAAACTTAAAAATTGCTAAAAAATAATAAAATTCATAAACAAGAAAAATAATTTAAGAAATTAAGTTGATTTCACTATGATATTTCTCAAACTAAAGTACTATGCACAAAATGGCACTTTGCAGCTTGAGCATCAGTAACGTGACTCCTTACGGATAAACAGATTGAAGTTATTTAAGCGGATATAAAATACAAAACAATTCCGGAAATAGCCGATATACGTATCAAAGAAAATAATCAAATAATCAAACTTTTTTTCATAAAACAAAGTTTACTGGCAGTATGAAGGAAGTATACCACTAAAAGTCATTTATGTTAACTTTTTACCAAAATTCAGAATTTTTATAGTAAATGGTAATTTGTTATTTCACACGACGAGTATACACGTCAACCGCATCGAAATAAAGTTTTAGATTGACGTGTATACACGTCGAACTCAGTTAAGTGGTTAAATAACTATAAATGTATAGAATGTACGTAATATGTGCGAATGTATAAAACACGTAAAGTATACTGGTTTGTAATAATTGGAGGATGAAATCTGTATTTAGATACCATTTCCTTGGTTGCATTCTTGGAAATTAGAATTTACATAAATATAAGTTTAGTTATAATATATCTAGATATTAACGTTTAATTTCAAAATAACTTCGTGCGTTTCAATTTGGAAAGGTCTCCAATAATAATAATGTCCATCCTATGAAAGTTACTATTTTTTTTTTGCTTTTTTTAGGTACGATTGTTAATGTTGTTATTGTGCATGAGTTTATGTCATCGTCAGTTATTAAGAGACCATTACTTGCCCTAGCACAGATTATTATCTTCCTTTGGAAGTATATACGATAGTATGATCATACCGATAGTCCCTTCGTTTTATGCATCCTTCATACCTGACTCGGACTAACTCATTGAAATTACAACCTTGCCTCGGTCAAAACCCTGTTTATCCCCAAAGTTTTTATTTAGTTTTTGCACTTGCCACTTTTTATACCTCAGTCGCAATATGTCTAATCGATGGAACATTTGTTCGCATGTACGTCGAAAGATCGTCTAGGCAACTTTCAACGAATAGATATCAATATATTTTCATTTTCGATTATTAAGTCAATAATACTTTCTTGCTATATTTCTACGGAGGAAAATTTGAGGAAGAAATTTTCATGCTAATTTATGTAGAATTTACGTTATACGGGCGTTCCAGATAGCCAGTTACAGCAATCAGTACTTTTAGTATGATTAAGCATGTTTAATTATATTCACAAACTTGTATCATTTATGCCATTGTACAAATCCCCTGATATCGATGAAAATAAATTTCGTGTTTAATTTTAATTTTGAAAGTCAAAGAAGCTTGAATGCACTGCAATGTCAACCATAATATGCAAGGGAAGGGATATTCATTTAATTTTATATGCAAGGAAGACCCCTATCAGAGGAATTTCCAATATACGTATTACTAAAAAAAGAGTAACATTTAAACATCATAAGTTCAAATGACGTACAAAATAACCATTGTACTCTCACAACATAGGATATATTTGTTATTAGTAACCCCTTTTAGGCTGGATACCCTGAAAAAGCAGATTTCGAGTGAAAAGCATTTCTCACAATTTATAGCATAGCCAATGAAAATGCGACTATCATCAAACGTGTCATGCTATATTAAGATCTTTACTATAATTCAATAACGACTCAACCATACCTTGTCCAACATATTTCGTATAATTTGTAGGCTGTGTTGCCCAATTTTTACAAAACTCGAGATGCATGTCGCGCAACCGTCACTTGTCGTAACAATGCCATTGAAAAAGCTATTCGACGCAAGTTCGACGCGGCTCGAAATTGGGAAATAGAAGAAGCGGAAGAAGAGAAAGTAGCGAATCGAACAGCACGGGACGTAGAAATTGATGGGCATTTGCGAGAGCGAGTACAGTGGCCGCGTTGCAGCGTGGCATATTCGTGTATGCGTAACGAAAAACGGTCACCGTTTCCATATGACGGGCCGTCAATGACAGTAACCTGTAATCAATAACCGCATCAAGCTTACACACATTGCTCCACACGTTCCTCCCAGAACCCAGAACCATTTTACCCTCCTCCCCCCCACTCCGATCTTCTTTCGTTTCGTTCCCCTATCGGCGTATTTAATATGCAATACCCCATTTACCCCATTGAATACCCCGCCGGATCCACTCGAGGGACGCTTTGCGACCCACATTTCTCCGATCCTACGCCTCCACCCTCCTCTTACCCTAAACTCGTACGAACTTCCGTCTAAGATTGCTACTCCGCGGAAGAAATTAGGGACAGAACGTATGAAATAATTTGTGATCACCTTGTTCCATTAATTACGGTATGAAGAACGTTCAACTTGGGTAAATTTGAATTTTATAAAATGAAACAATGCAACTCTACTCTCTTCTTATCTAATCTCTCTGTATGAACTTTGGCCTAAGATTCCTAACCGCAGAGAAATTCGAGATAGAACTTGTGACCGTCTTGTACGATTAACTGCGGTATGAAGTGATCGTTAGGTTGGCGAAATGGAATTTTGGAAAGCGACGTAGTTATCGCTGAATAGATATCTTCGAATAAACCTTTACTTGCGAAAGTTTGAAAATTACAGAAATGGTTCTGTACCAGTTATTTGAACACTTTCAAGTTCCTCTTATTATATTTGTTTGTGTTGCGAACATAATTAAGATGCCCGATGAGTATAAATGTAACAATAAGCGATAGTTTAAACTACTGTACACAACAATTCAGATGACTTCGATATCCTAACAGTACGGAAGGTACCAATTGCAAACAAACCTTTCACGCTGAAACACTGGCTAAACTGAATTATACAAGCTATTGCAATTAATTAGCCTTAATAAGAATTATACGAAGAATCGCAATTATAAGAGACGTTAGCTGTACCGACCAAGGGTCTAAGTTTCTTCCTCCTCTCTTCAGGAAAAGAAGAAAGAAAAAAACAAAAGATATCGCTTGATTCCACCGGGAGAGAGGGGCTTGATTCCATGGGTAACGTTGGCAAGCAGTTTGTGGATAACCCAAAGAGGAACAGCGCCACTGGTGCGGTTACAGGGCGGCAAAATGCTCGCAACGAAGATGGAAGCCAGAAGCGTGGAGGAGAAAATGAGAAAGAAGGAGGATGAGTCCAGTCGCCGGTGGCGTGGAAGAAAAGAGAGTCACGAGATGCCGGAGCTGTCCTCCAGATGGGGGTGAATCGGAGGAACGGGGTAGTCGGTGCCGGATGAAACCGGGAAATTGTGGGTGGTGGCTGTGGAACGAGGAACCGTGGAACCGATGGACAAAACGAGGCTGGAACGGCTCTTACAGTGAAACAGAGATAGAAAGAAGGGAAAGATGGATACAAGGAGAGGGGTGACTCGCTCTAGAGCGGAAAAGGGGAGGTTGGTCGGCGATGCCGCTGGAAGAGGATGAGAGGAGGATCGAGAGGGGTGCCGGCACGCGGATCCTCCCGGAGCACCGCGCAATCCCGGGGGCCGCTTTAAATGAGTCAGCGTTTTTATGCCTCGCGATGTTGTCAAAGCGCAAACAGCACCCGATAATATATCATCCGTTGAGCAAGCAACCCCCTTCAACCCTCGAGACACGGCCCCTTCTATGCGTCGCGAAAGCGGTTCACGGGTCTAGAACTCGATGGACGCGGAGTCCTGCAAAGGACTGTTATGTTTGTACAACCTGTAATAATGAAGTTTGATAAGGGTTACACAGGGGATGAGCGCGCGAAGTGCAACCAGGTGACTGTGATACGCGAATCTGCCGCGGATGAAATACGACGGCACCGCTGGTGGTTGAATGGTTGACGTGATAATATGCAACCTCGGGTCAGAGAGCGGTAAGAGAGTCGTGATTAAGAGAACATTTTTGAGGGAATATCTAAATGAATTAAATAATTTTGTAGAACTATGAAACCGGTTAAAATACCGGGTTCTGGATCTCCTGTCTTTTACAGTTCTTAACAATATACATGTACTATTGATAAAATTAATATTTTTAAGAGAGAAACACGATTAAACTTATCTGTATCAATTTCATTATAATCATTTATATGTACTATTGTATATATATTTATCGTAATATATTACACTGGTCGCCGATCACCAACGTAACAATATTTTCTAAGATGGTTAAAGTAAGATAAATCTCATAGATTCAGCAGTATTTAATAATGTGAACGGTTTAGATAACATTGTCAGAAAAAAGTGCGCAAACACAATGTATTGTGCAAAAAGTAAACGTTATGGTGTAATATACTTCGATCTATTGCAGGTTACAGGGCAAAATGTATAAAACTTTCGTGATGCTGTTAATGTGTTAAAGGATAATTATATGCAGTCAAATAAATTAGATATCGCTACAATTAACACATTCGAGCAGAAAACTGTAAAAGTTCCTGGAACATTACTCTAGTTCAATCAGTTCTATTAATTAGAAAGAATTCACGTTCAGAGGGATTTTTAAGTCTACAATAGAATCTATTATGATTTATTTTCCCTTCTAATCTCCGAAGATGCAATGAACTAACTACATTATTGTTTTACGACAAGATAGTTTGACTTCTTGCTTGCTTATAATTTTTCCTGTTATTAAGAGACATGGAGATGGAAGTTGGCGTTTATATTGTCCCTTACAGATTAGTGGTACTAATCTCATAATCGTGTTACAAACAAAACGATAGGAAAAAGAGATTTTGAAAGGTGTACAATAAAGCGACCGTCCGACAATATCTAAATGAAATAACTTGATGACCTTAGCCTGCCTAGATTTTAGCGATTCAAAAAGACTATGATGTCGCTATGATAAACGCTGCGATGTCCGATTACGATAGTGGAAAATTTCGTGAATAACCTTAATGTGCCATTTTTACCTGTGAATATTAGCAGTAATTGAGAATATTTACCTTTAGTCTTCTTCCTGCCTGCTTAATACACAACTTTCCTGTAAACCGACCATCAAGTACCGAAGTAATCTTTCCAATTTTCCACGAAAAATATCTTCGAAAAATGTGTTTCTCTTTTATTACGGGTCGTAATGGTAGATTTCTTAATAAGTTCCTAAAAAAGTTTCACCTAAAAATATCTATGGCAATTTTTACGTTGAGAATTAACCATTTGAGCATGTAATAAACTGACGCGCCCGCAAATAGTATTTCCTTGATATTAAAATTTCTTACATTTTCGATATTTGTAGGTAATCTTTAAAAATTTTTTAAAACTTTTTGTATATATATATTTTATATATAATAATTATATATAATTATATAATGTAATATAATTGTATGATGTGTATGTAATTATATATAATTATATATATATATTGTATATATATATGTAATTATATATAATTATATATATATATATATTGTATATATAATATAAATAATCATATTACGTGTGATAATGTTTAGGATACGAAATTTATAATGTTAAATTCGATGGTTCGATTCTCTGTCATGTTACACTGTTAAAGGGTTAACAAAATATTTATTTATAACATTATGTTCAGAGAAAAATTTGAATTATTTGGAAGACATAAAGGTAGAAATTAATTAACAAAAAAGTATATATAGATGAATACATATGAAAATATATGTACATATACATGAACATTCATCATTTT
The DNA here is from genome assembly GCA_014737385.1 of Bombus superbus. NCBI lineage: Eukaryota > Metazoa > Arthropoda > Insecta > Hymenoptera > Apidae > Bombus > Bombus superbus. Next base: position 4,052,615 of record JACXIK010000003.1, read on the forward strand.
TGTTTTATGAGAACGTTACTTATCGAATCTCAATCTTTTATTGTTGAAATAAAATTGGTGCCCCGTTGGTATAAGTACAAAGAGGTTTGTCGAAGAATTTACGCGAAGGAATCGTCGACGGTGTCTCGTTGACGGCGTCGAGTCAGTTCCATTAAAACACGATACAAGTTGGCCGTGAAGAGCGACAGCCCACTGATTTTGTATTCAGCCAACTTCCGTTATAAAATTGCGAACTTTTTTGCTCGACGCTGAGACACGGGACAAGAAAGAGGCGAGAGGCGGGAAAGAAAAATGGTCGCAAGCGGACGGCAAAAATTCTACGAATGCAAAACTTTCGGTTCCGTGAACACGTTTCTTCCGATAGAGATGCGATGAAAAGAAATTAGAAAAAATAAGAGAGTAAAAAATACCATTAAAGTAAGAAAATTTATGAATTTAAATCTCTTTTCACGTTAAAGTGTAATAATACAAGATATCCGATTTTTATTAGATATCCGACAGATATCTTTATATACGTAAAAGTTAAAATATTAAAATTATTCGCGAAAAAGAAAATACTCAGTTTTAATATAATAAGTATGCAACAAAATAATCTACAGAGGGTTAACAATATTTGTTGCAGAATGAACAGGTTCAAAAAATTGATAGAGCAAAAATTTCGTACAGATTCTCCCTTACATCGTCAGCATTGACCCTTTCACAATGTCTCTCTTTCACGATGCAGATTTGTAACCATCGACCAAACCATCAAATATGGTACCATAAATTTCAGATTTTAGACGTTATCATGCGTAACATAATTATTCGTATTCACTTTCTGTGGAAAGTTTGAAGCACGTATTCTTTGTATCTGGTTGTCGATAAATCCTTGACATATATAAGCGAATAGAAAATAATAGATAAGGAAATAATTATTCTCCAAATCATTCATATTGAATTTTTTATTTCATTGCACTGTCAAAGAATTAATTTCAAGAATTCACTACGCGTTATAGATCTACATAAACATCCAGCAGTGAGAGTTTTCGAAGCTTCCTTAAAAGATGTCCTGAAACTTGGAAAACTCAGGAAAGTCGATCGAAGGATGACAGAACGGTAAGAATCTCGAAAAGGGAGGAAGAACGAGAAGATAGTCGAAGGAAGACGAGAAAGGGGATGGAAGATCGACGGCACGAGGGTGACTATGACGCGAGACGTCAACCGAGCTGACGGGGTAGCTTTTCCCGCGCGATACCAGCCGGCAACGACGAGGACGGAGGGAAAGTCAGAATAACTTGGTAAACTTTAACCTCCAGAGTATAAAAGTGGGATGCCTTCTTTTCTATCTGCTCGCGAGGATCTTGGTATCCGGCCTCGACGTTTACGGCTCGCTCCGATCTCCCCATTGCCTCGTCGATAAAAACGCGTCATATCCGTGACCGCTTCTTGCGCTCGACCTCGAGTCCTCGCAAACAATCGGTTCCTCCGCGTCTACCAAAACGTGAAAGCTAGTCTTTCCTGCTTCATTTCGATTGATATCGAATCGTTCTTCGTTAAGATAGATCACCAGGGAATTGTTGTCTTTCCTTGTTTAAAAAAACCTATCCGCCATTTCAAAACGATTAGGAACATTTTGGTAACGTGTTTTTAATGATTGCTAAAAAATATCTTCAAGCTTAAATAAGTCGTCTTCTTTAATCATACTTTGACTGATGAATCGATTCCTTTGATTATATAATATTACAGTACAACGCGTATTTTTCTCTTCGTGCGATGATAGAAATACCAATTTGGAAATCAACACTTATATTCTTCGAGCTACAATTACCATAATAATCCTTCTAATGTATCCGAAATCATCCATCTACTTGCATCTATTCTAAAACTTTCTCGCTATTCAAACCATCAATTCAACCACTCATCGTACTAACCTCCCATACCCTCTCCACTCTTAGTTCCCCGAATTACAATCTCAATCACGAGCATAATTCCAGTGCACGAAATATCCCGAGCATATTCTAGGGAGCAACGAAGCACCGTGTAACTTGTCCAGGCGATAGAACGAGAGGGTGGAACAGGAAGAGGGGGACGAAGAGTTCGGTGTTAGAATACGGCCAGATAGCAGGGAAGGAGCGCGTGCATAGGTATAGAGAAACGGGTGTATAAGGCGACGAAGCCGCGGCAGAGCGAAGGAGAACAGGAAGAAGGATGAACAGGGTGACCAAGAGAGAAAGAGAGACACGAGGGTTGGTCGAGCACTGGGAGGGCTGAGCTTTCCCAACCCTTAGCAACGCTCTCGCGACGCGCTATCCTGCGGATAACATCAGCAGCTTCAGGCCAGGAAATGAAAATCGCGCCGACACTGTTTAATTTAGATAAAAGCATATGTTACACGACGAGCCGCAGAGAAAGGGGCTGAGGTAGTTGCTCTGACCAGTCAGATCTTTCGACGAGGTGGCTTTGTGGCCTACCATGAGGAGAATTCTTTTGCTTTGCGGTAAGAATGATTCTAGGAAGTTGCGTGTTACTGTGTGTTATGAACGTATTGTAAAATACGTTATACACGGAATGAATCTAGTTATTGACTGGCAAGTAATTGTCTAACAGGTAATTAATCGTCGATGTTGAGTAATAAAATTGTATTAGAGTATGAAAAGGAAAACTTTTGAGAGAAGTTCTGATAAGAATTCTTATAAAGCAGACTTTAGTAATATATAAGTATATATAATTTCAACCAATAATGAATCCGTTCGAAGCGATCTACGCCAATGTAAGCCAATGTAACATCTGTGAAAATGATTCGTTTTAAAAGAAAGAGAGAAGGAAGTTTATCTATTTTTTACACATTTACAACGAGATCCGCGTTATTCCTGTTTATGTGAATTTCCTCCCTGTAGCCCTCTATAAATCTCTATAGATCTCGTCTATGTTCCTCTCTATATAGACATCATACGATTGACAGTTGGATAGTAACGATTGAATATTTAAACAGAATTTTTGGAGACATAAAGGTAGATAAAAGGTTGATTATGTACCATAGATCCACCATAGCACTAACAGGTCTTACTGTTACTAAATTGTTTTAGTCCGTAGCAATAAAATTAAGCTCTTTTGAATTTTCCTCTTCTTAAAAGCCAGAAATTTAAACGAAATGTGGCAGCACTGGGATAAAACAGATGGTAATTCGGTCGTAATTACTTTTCTATACTAGAGGTAATCCTTTGATGCGGTAGCTCTGACCCCCATTTCGCGGCAACTCACACCACGCGAGCATTCTTCGTATCCTCGTTTCCCCCATTTTCGTCGCCCCGACTAGCCTTGGCTGAAGGCAATCCACCGTCAGACCCTGTCAAACTTCTAGATTACATTATACAAAAGCAGAGGCACGGCTCGTCGATCTCGAAATCCGACCGCCGGGGGTATTCGACGTCATTTGGGAGCAACCCTCTGCCTGAAATTGCCGCTGATTTAATATTTATCGATGCACGTATTTACTCAGAATTTTATTGTTTTTCAATTGTCAAATAAGTAACTTTTTAGGAATTCATCTAATTTTTAAATATTTTTTCATATAATTTGATATGCGAATTTATGTAATTTGATTTCTAAAATTTGTATAAAAGCAATTAAAATAAGGAAAATTATATGAAAAAATGTATAATGCAAGGAGAAAAGTAAACTTTCATCATTGTTGTACAAGAAAACTCTGTCAAGTTCCTATGAATGTATCGTTGAAAAACTGTCTAACTCGTACACAAAATTACAAATTAGTCATTTGGATTACTTCACTGTTAATAAAATTATATTGCAATTCAAGGCAGGAGTCTTATAAGGATGAAAGATTATTTCTTCATTGATAATAAGGTTTTCTGATTATTTAAAATTATGAAACATTATATACGTGCAAGCTTACGTGACGTCGATTGTATGCTCAATGGAAAGGAACATGTTTCTGCCATCAGCGTCGTAAATGGTTACTGCCTGGAATAGTTGGTATCGGTTCATCTTCTATGTCATATTTCATGAACACCCGTGCACAATTATCTAATGGAAACAAAGCTTGATAAACATCAGTCATATAATTATCAACCTTAACGTACTCTTCGACTTGCTTGTCATTAAGCACTAGCAAAATGAAACGTACAAGCGGTACACTTGATCTTTTGAGCAGCCACCGATTGCTTAAGTAACTTGCGATAACTATTTCGTAAACATAAATGTAGTATTCACGAAGAAATACCTTGCAGGAATTTTTTTTCAACATGATATGAAAACGAACAAAATATATTCAATTTTTAATTAAAGATAGTTCTTCATAAAAGAATATTATTGGTATTAAAAATTTGTTAATCTCAGTGATATCCAAATATTGAAATTTAATAGTACCTAATCTTTATGAGAATATCCACCTGCATGACTTTTAAGAATCAATTACTTTTATTACCTGAATTCTATCCAATATTCTATACAACTACTTACACGGCCAAGGACTATTTCAAAATAATATTTTTGTAAGATACATTGTAATTAAACAACAAACACTCTTGTATCTATAAAAAAATTTGAAGATACAAAATCCACAGATTGTACGTAATATGCAAAGATATATAAAATATCCAAAATATATTCATTATAGTATCTCGCGAATAAAACAAATTTCTACTTAGGTCCTGGTTTTTGAATTCTGTTCAGAAAAACATAAATTTGTGTAAATTCCGCGGTGTATTCGTAACAATGAATTTGCATAAAATTCCGCAATCTATCCATAACCTAAAATCAACCGACATTTTCATTTACGTTACAGAGTAAAGAAATATCAAAGTTGTACACTGACGAATCTTCAGGTGACGATCGATCGATCGGTCGATCACAAGCTCGGTGCTAGGTTACACGCGGGACAGAAGTGGGCCAATATTAGCCTACATTTCACCGTAAATCGAGGCTGGCGTAATCGCAGACCGATCGACACGAAGGATTTTCCATACTAATCTGCGCCGCGGAGGGGAAGTTAAAACGCCATAAATTACCGGGACGGTCTACGACGACTGCCATGGCAGACAAGCGCGATCCAACGAGGGATTAGAGCGCCGTCTTGATAAGGCGTTTACGTCCTTCGTGGCTCTTACGTGAAACGACAACGACGATGAGCCTTTAACGTCCTCGACGGAAAGCCTCTTGACTTTTCCAGTCGCGTTTATCCTGCCGCCGATTCATTGATGCAACCGTTTCGGATTAACCAGCGTTGCGTAAAGTCGGACTGCTTTTCAGCTAATCTGTTCGAAAGGTCAGCTTTCTAAAATCTGAAAATTACCTGCCAATTGTATTTGGATTTTCCGCGTCGAAGCAAGGTGTTTTTGAAATTTATGAAAAGGATTTGAGAAAAGCGGATATAGAAGGACAAAAAAACTGGTTTAGTAACTATCGATTGCTCTAATTTTGGGCAATATTAAGTCTGTCTTGTTCATGTATCCATATACCGAGTGTTGCTTAAATTCAACATCTAACTTACCTACAAAGTATCTTTGAGACTGCCTTGAAAATCATTTTAAGGCCATCAATTCAGTTTTGCGTGTCAATATCTATTTCTTATATATGTATATGACGTTATAAGCGATATCAAGACGAATTCAAGGACTGATAACTTTGGAATGATGTCGTACGTAGCGTTAGTAACTTTTCAAAATCTTCAGTAACGATAGAAATAATTTAAACAATCTGAGCAGGATATCCGGTAAACTAGAATATTATCAAGTGATGAAATGAATTTTTAGAAACTAATATTACAATGACGTTTGCGATCATATACATTTAGATATTTAACCTTCTAAAAAACTAGTTATTTCGAAAATTCTTTATTTTCGAGTTAGTGAGGTAATTTTCATACATATATGAATCAGGTAAAAAAGATTTTAAGTTAGTGGAAAGAGACGTACGAACAACTTCTCGATGAAATACGTCAACGAATCTCGAACTAATTGCAATGAATTCTATAATTCATAGTGTAAATTTTCGATCTGTCAAAAAGTAATTTTACATTGAGCTATACATATTTCACCATTGTCATTATTAGCAAAATATGTGGTTATTTATAGCACTGCTATAATTTACGAATTACATACCATTTTATTGTATATTACTACTATTTTCATTCATTCATTATTACCATTCATTTCATTGTACCCATTATACCCATACTCATCGTTCCGCATCAGTACACAAGCAATAAAGTATAGGATGAAAATAGATAATTATCTTTAGTACAATGGATGATCGTAAACCGAATTCGTCCAACCTCAGTAGAACAAACCAAGGGTACAGCATGTTTCAATTTATTGCAGCTGTCTCGACAAAAGGGCTTGTACAATTTATTTATATATATATATATATATATATATATATATATATATATATATATATATATACGTTTTATGTGCATTCTCTGAAATTTGTCCCCAACCCTAAAATTTTCCATAAATGCATAAATATTCACAGTCTATTCATTATAAAAGAAAGAAAAATACAGGACTATAGATTTTTCTATAGAAAAGGTCGGTCTAGATTCTAAGAAGGGAATCAATGAAAGAAACAGTGGCAAACTGTGGTTTTTCTGTTGGGTCCACCCCTTCAACCCCCTATGAACAGAACACGATATTCTTTTTTCTTCGAGCAACGATTTTTGTCCGTGGAACGGTTGAACGTAGAAAAAGAGAGCGTTCGTTCGTCGACGAGAAGGAAGAATGGGTGGAGGTAGTGGCCAAGGGGGTGGTATAGAAAGAGGGGGTGAGTAGGTTGGAAAACCGGTGGCGCGAGCCTGCAGACAGCTCTCAGCGCGGAAGGAGAATGGCTGATTCCGTTAGGAGGGAAAACCAGGAAGAAAGGAGAAAATAGAACAGAGGGGAAGGGGTACAGTGCTGAAGAAAAAGGGAATGTTGGATGTTACTGGGCAAGGGGGATAGCCGAGGAATGACGCTGATCAATTTCTCGCTTTGGTGTCTGGGAAGCTGGACCGTGAACGGATTCCGCATCGTTTCTGCTGAGATTTATTCCTAGTTGTCATGAAATAAAAATAAATGAGAATTCCTAACTATTTGATGTATTTGACAATCAGTTGACGCTCGAAATGTATAAAATTTCTTTTTGGATCATGTGAATTTGGATTGGAAAAATGTAAGATGATAGAAAAATTGGTAAAATGTCGTTTCAATAGAAAGATAATAAATGTAAATATTTAAATAGTTAGATTATTATAGATGCAAAAATTTGAATCTACGGATTATATATAAATTGTTATACATTATTCTATATTGAAAATTTAAACAAAAACATTAAAAATTTTGATAAACTTCAAGCTATACGATATTTAAATGTAATGACAAAATTTAAATACATATTTAAATAAAATTTAAAAAAAATACAAAATTTAAATAAAATCATTTGATATTTTGATAAATTCATACAATACTTGAACGTAGTTTTATACAAAATATCTCGTTGTTGAATCATATATGTGAATCGTTTGTCATGAATCATACCGTTTGTTGACTGTTTATATGCCAACCGACTACTTCATTGTTTGCATATATACCGTACTACCTGCGAGACAGTCATGTTCGGAATTCCGGAATAGTGTATCAAATACATCATTCGGAATATGTCAGCTCGCTCTTCGTCTAATCTTGAAGACTGCGTTGAAAATTGTTGATAGAAAAATTGTTTAAAATTATCTAACATGTGAGATAAGACAAAAATTATTCGGAAAGCAACACGTCCTGGAAAACGAAGCAAATACGAAAACAACGTTAACTTTGTTTATAAAAATAGTTTTGGAAGAACACAATATTTATTGAAAAGAAAAAGCAATTCAATCGAATAGACGATCGTGTGTGCGAGAAATGATATAAGTTGCAGGAAAAAAACTCCAAGGTTCAATGGACGATATTAATCTCCAACTGTGTTTTCACCATTATTTATGAAAAATAATTGAAATTGTACCAAGACCATACAAGTTTATCGACTATTTTTGTGAAGTATTTAACAACAGGAGGATTAGTGAAAAGTTAAGTCGCAACCTGTAGTCAGGGAAATCCTAAGCAATTACCACCTTAGACCCTCGGGCCCCGATTGTGGTGGGTGATGTCATCGATAGCAGCCCCCGAAAGTCTAAAGGATTTAGTATCTTGGAAAATCGATCGTTCTGATTGGTCGGGCCCGATAGCGCAACAGATAGTCGTGCAAACTATAAGTTGGCAAGGATGGTCAGGTCCATTCTCAGTAGTCTTTGGAACGTCGAACGTGTCGCTTTCGCTAGTGAACGCTTCAAAGTCCTTAAATGAACTAAGTCGAAGAATGAGCCGCAGTCACAAAGACTCAACAATACTGGAGAAATGAATTATCCATCGCAGAACATCATGGGTGAGAACAGCTCCTCTCTGTCATCGATGAGCATCGAATCTTCGCCCATTTCGTCCACATCCAGCTCCACTAATGATAACTACGTGAAGTGTACGTACCAGAATGGCTTGACTACAGACTGTAACCAGCAAACCTCGTGGAAGATCAACGGGTCCAGCAACGAGATGTGGATGAATGGAGGACAGAGGGAATACTTAAAGCAGACACAGGCAACAACGCAGCAGGAGCAGATTCCTGCTGTAGCAAGAACGAAACCGCCATCAGCTCAAGGTATTTATCTTAATATTTATTTATTTTTGTCAAATTTAGTTTCCTTCAGAAGCTTGAGTAACACTTAGCTGATCCTTTAAATTTTTATGATTTATAAGAATTATTTTTACTTCATATACTTATAAATTCAAATTAATTCTTTAAAAGTTTACGAAGGAGAAGAGTGTAATATAGGTTTTCGGTTAGATTAATGAATTAAGAAAAGTGAATAATTTTTATACTGAATTTTTAAAAATATTTTGAGAATTATTGGTAAGAATTTTTAGTTTTTATTGAATAAAAAATTTGATTAAAAGATTATCTATTTTGTATATAATACAGAATATCTAGCTTTTTAGATCTAACGTTTCTTAAAATATTATAATATCTACATAAATAAGGTTTATTAAACATTTTTCACTTATATGTTATAAATCTTGTTCATTTTAAATATTTATATACCTACTAGTGTTCATTTAACGAAACATTAAAAATAGTACGTTTCCTTTGTTCATATATGGAAAGTAGGCAAAATTAGCGCAGGTTTAAAATTAGTCCATTACAAAGGAAAAGAAAACACGCAAACGTTTTTATTTGATAGGTAAAATTACACAGCAACGTTAAACAAGAACGTTTGCCGCCGTCACAGATTCTACAGCAAATAGACGTTCCTGTAGACATTATTGAATCAAGTTTGATTAACGAGCTGCCCATTTAGGAGACTTTAGTCTCGAGGGATTATAAAACGGCGCTCTCGTCCCGCTTGCTCGTCGATGCTCTACATAGGTTTACATAAAACAGAGTCACCAGATGATGGACTGCTATCCTTGGGTCAGTGGTGACACGTTTATTGGTTGCGAAATGCACCTTAATTATCTCGATATCATAGTTTTGTCCTTCATTGAAAATTCTTCATTTTGAAAAATTCTTATTTCAAAAATTTTTTCTTTCGTTAAGAAAATTTGTCTAGTCATATTAAATCTGAGGATGATTTCTTCTTCGAATATTTCCTTGGTCACGATATTTTCTAAACGGCTTTGTTTCTAAGTTTCAAGAATTTTGACGAAATTAGCTTATCAACGAGGTCGATGGGCAGATAATGTCTTTATCATTTTCGTCACGAGTTTCACGATCGCGCGTGTTCCTGCCTTCGTAGTTCGATCAGAATGTGAAAACCCGGCGTCCATTTTCGACGATAACGTTTCCTCGAATGTTACTCGAATATTTCTTCCCCTCGAGGCATCGAAATGCCCTGAAATACCTAAAGACCACGCAGTTCGCATCGCATGTCGCAATAAGCTGTCGACTTATCAATAAACGGAGATAAAATATTGAAACGTAGACACGTGTTTAATTATATATAAATTTCTATCCATTGTTTTCAATCAATTTAGAAAGTTACATAGGAAAATAAGGAATTCTATTTCTTTTCTTTCATTGAAGTCTCCGATAGAGCATTCGACTCTTCCATAGATATAGAAAGTGTTACCTAGATCCACATGGTTTTCAAACAAGTTTCGATTAAATCATGAGAAACAATAAAGAATTCGAACGGTAAAAAGAACGAAAAAGAAAGGCAAAATATCTATATCTATAATAATTATGAACTAAGATGATAATTTTTGGAATAGTTTTAATTTCATAGCACATTTTTCGTTGATTATTTCTGTTTTTTACGGCTTCCCTGGCAGAGTCAGGTTGCGTCAGACAACGTCGTTTATCAATCATCGATCGACAAATTGTCGCGTGCGAGCCTCGCGACCTCGACGACTAGGCGGTTCTCTTTGTTTCATCTGTGTCATTGACGAATCGTATTTGCTTGTAAATTCACGCCAGGACCATTTAATCCAATAACACGGCTTCAGTATTCAACCTTTGAGTCGCACAGCAGGAACATAGCCACCTCGTGAGCTGACGAGTTTCCCACTGGGCGACCCTTGACACCTTCTCCATTCGCATTCTCCAGACTATTCCTGTTTCTATATGGAAATTATATTTCTATCCCGTCGAAATTACAAATTTAAAGAATCTTATGTGAACAATCCGTTTAAACGAAAATTTCTTTGCTAAATAGGTAATAAGCTTACAATTATACGTCAAAATTTTTATTTAAAAATTACATTTTCACCATGTTATAATTGCGAATATAGGGTTACAATCATATAAAAATAATATTGGGTCGGCAACTAAGTGATTGCGGATTTTGTTGATAGGTGGTCTTAGCACAATCTTTTGTTTTATCAACGTGTTGAAAACACCTAACCTACATTGTTTTCTTGTTGTTTGGACTTCCACCTTTAATTTAGTAAAAAAATTGTATCGATTAATTATTTAGTTTCGTTTTTATCCCAATTTAAAAATGAAAGGACAAGACGCGCGCATTTCAGACATATTTTATTGTATTGTTTCCGAAAAGGCAAGAACGCATCGCAAGTACACAAGAAATTATGTGCCGTATATGGGAATGAAGTCTTGAAAGAAGGGCAGTGTCAAAATTGGTTTGTCAAATTTCGTTCTGGCGATTTTTCACTGAAAAATGCTCAACGATCTGGCCGTCCAGTTGAAGTTGATGAGACCCATATCAAGGCCATTATCGATTCATATCGTCATAGCACAACGCGTGAGATTGCAGAGAAATTTAATGTATCGCATACATGCATTCAGAAAAAATTAAAACAGCTTGGCTATGTCAAGAAATTCGATTTATGGGTTCCTCATCATCTTAAGGAAATTCATTTGACGCAACGTATTCGCATCTGCGATTCACTTCTGAAACGAAACGAAATTGATCCATTTCTGAAACGACCGATTACTGGCAACGAAAAGTGGATAGTTTATATCAACGTTAATCGGAAAAGATCGTTGATCTTTTTAAGGGTGTTGTTTTTCAGCATGATAATGCAAAGCCCCACACATCTTTGGTCACTCGTCAAAAATTATTGGAACTATATTGGGATGTGTTGTCGCATCCACCATATAGACCTGGCCTTGCGCCTTCAGATTGCCATTTATTTCGTTCCATACGGAACTCTTTAAATGGTAAAATTTTTAATAACGCTAATGATGTAAAATCACACTTAATTCAGTTTTTTGCTTTAAAAATCAGAAATTTTATGAACATGGAATTATAACACTCCTGAAAGATGACAAAAGGTCATCGTCAAAAACGGACAATACCTCATTAAATAAAGTTATATTTTTAAGCAAAAATTTTGAATTTTCGTCCTTATTTAAAATGCGCAATCACTTAGTTGCCAACCCAACAGTCGGTTTGAAAGAAAAATTTCTTATGAAAAAAATGGTCAACTTATTTTGATACATTATAAGTTATTTCCAAGCGAAAATTATATTTTTATCGTATAGAAATTATTTTATTATAATCATATAGAATACATATTATATAAAAAAATATAAATTATATTTATATATAAATAATATATATTATATAAAAATATATATATTATAATCATATAGAATTTTTAGTACATCTTCTTAGATACATTCATTAAATAGAAAATACATTTCTGATTTTAGGAATGGAAAGAAAATCAACCAAACGTTCTCGAACAGCATACACTAGTACGCAGTTAGTTGAGCTCGAGAAGGAATTTAGCTGTATCCGTTACCTCTGTCGTCCACGACGTATTGAAATGGCGGCGGCGCTTTCCTTAACGGAAAGGCAAATCAAGATCTGGTTCCAAAATCGCAGAATGAAGTATAAAAAGGATCAGATCCTAAAAGGTGGAAATGATAGCAAACCTGCGAATACCAAGGCTGCCTCTACGTACAAAAAGACTAACACCGCATCGTCCGCGAATTGGAATATTGAAAACTTAGCGATGAACAATATTACGCACACGTATCCGACTAACTCCCCAACCATTACACAAACACAAACAAGAGCACCTTGCATGTTCAATTGTTCTCAGTATGGTGGCCAACAGACGTACGTTCCTGAGAAAACTGATTACTACGTTGATCAAGGAGCGTCAACACAACAGCAGTTTCCAAATCAATATCTATACCAGACACACAATTACGCGCTTTACAATCCACAGCCACAATACGAAACCCAAATGCAATATCCACAAGCAGAAAATACTGATTATATACAACAAACTTCGCGTACGAATTCAGAGCAGAACGCATACGAATATCATTTCAATTTGGATAGTAACGTTCAAGAGCAGTCCATGGCAATGCTAGACGTGAACAACTATATGCATGCTACTACATGCTATATTCCCAATCCTGTAGCAACGAATGCAACTTTGGAGGAGGTCATTCGGAGTAGCCTGTCGGATCTTACGGACTTAATAAATTTGTGAATATTCAATTATAATATTAAATTATATACGTAAATGTACAGAAAAATTGTAAAGCCTTTCGGATCTACAAATTTAGTAAATTTGCGAATTACATAAATATGTAGAAAGATATATAATTACGCAACATTAAATTATGTAAAAATTTTATATTATTTTATAAATAAATTTGTACATTATTTCAGTTTTAACTTCGGCGAGATTAAATTCGTAATCTTTTCATCTTCCTTAAAGTTTCTAGTAATATGGCTGTAAAGAGCGTGTGTGTTAAAGTTACGATTTGAATGATAGCCAGTCGAAAACGAAAAGCGTCGTCGAGTCGTTGTTGGACCGTTACCGTCGCATGAAAGTGAGAAAAGGAAACATCAGAGCCGGTTCATCGGTAAAGACGGATAATTTATGCTGATCAGCCCTCCATATGAATGTATATATATGTAAATCGTTCCGAAATAAACCGAAAATTGGACGTTGGAAGATTATTGGAGATTTGACAATTCGGAGTTGAGAGTTTAGCGCTGAAAATTAATGGTCATCCAGCATGAATGAAAGTTATACTTAAGTTGGACGTGTGAGTTGTAATACTATTGTTCACAATTCATAAATTTATTGTGTTAATTGATATACGTGTACTGCTTCAAAGAAAATGCAATTTGTCACCATTTCTCCTCTCCTACATAGTTATTTATGTAAGTTTTAGCTGTCTAATTTTTCATTAATTTATAACGTAGTTTATTTAGCATGATAGACAATATAGGAACTTTTGCTTATAAATTACATTTATATATATACCAGTGTCAGGAACATACATTTAAACATCATTGCGTCTGATAAAAAAATTGGAGTAGATTATAAGATAGCCAATTCATAATCAACCTCAAAAGGAAATGTTCGAGAAATAAAGACGAACGACAGGTCAGGTGTTTCTAATTTGCTTACAGAGACCCAGATTGAAAGGATTGATTGTTTCTAGCGTAAATGTAAGATAGTGCATAGAAACTCGCCATAGAATTCGGTCACGACTTTTATTAATACTCGGTAGTTGATGATTGAATGCTTGCGATAATTGCACAGTACGGAACAATGCACGTTTACGTCATGAATAGGTCGAAATAACGGAGGTAGTGATAAATATAGTTTACAGTTAAGCAACTACACGCTTTTGATTTTATCTTAGTAGCGATACCGACTTTAAGTAAGGGTAGACGTTAATTATTTCGTAAGTAAGATACTTTCTTTAGATATAATCAGAAGTAGAGATACCAAGGTATTGACCGAAAAGTAAAGAAAAATATTTTACGGATTTATATTGTCGGTAAAAATAAAAAAAAAAGAAGTTGTTTGTTCCAAAGTATGTTTGTAATCTCGAAAAATGTAAATCTTTACGGTTAATCTTTTCCTTCAGGTAAGGTTAATTTCATTTTCCATTTCCTACGCAAAAAGCATTGAAAAATTATAACATTCTAAAAAAAAATTATCTATTGTTAATAAAATCTATATTTGATATTCCAGAGAATTGAGCGTAGATCTTACGATAAAAAAATATCTAGCGAAAGTCAATCGATATACATAATCCATAAAATAAATTTTCAATCCGAGTCTTTGAACAAACTCGTCGGTCGTGAGAATCATTTACATAGCGAATTGATTTTGTCGAAGGCTCCTTTTAACAAATTCCACCTAGGAAGTCCAGAGCTCAGCCAACACGTCAATCGGCGTCGATCGACAAGAGGAGGCCGAGCGTCCGGCAGAAAGAAAAAGCAATTTCTTGGCGCGCTAATGTCGTCGAAAATGAATTTTTCACGCGGATACGGAAGTTGGCCGACGCTCGACGTTCCTCGCGTGTGCACTTGCTCCGTAACGTCGCGCGTACATACACGAGGACGCGCGAGCACGTGCACCAACACGACCGTCTGCATAGCCGTGCAAGACTTGCCACGTCACCGGCACTCGGATCCGCGTCTATCTGTCAGTTTCCAGTCTCAAACAAGATGGATGGCTGGCGAATGGAAATCATGGTTGAAACCCAACCCCACACCTTTGCATCCTTCCATCGGGAGGAAAGGGAGACGAAGAAAGAGAGAGAATGCGAGAGGGAGGACGCCCCACCATTCTGTTTGCGACCACCCTTATACCGAGAGAGCCACCACCCTCGCGTTATTCCGCGCTTCGATCTCGTATCATCCCCTTTCGCGTCTTTTGTGCTTTAAAATACAAATACGCCGGAGAAAGGAGATCGCACGCAACCTCCTTTTTTCCCTCTTCGATTTAATATCTGTCGGATCGCGCGCTTTTTTTCATAGCGACACTTTTGAGCTTTTAGAACAGCCGCTAGAAGATCTTGGAAGATAGGACTTTCGGCTTGGGTTAGGCTGGGATTAGGTCGTTAATGTGTTTCCGGGTTGAGTAATAAGTTCGTTCAACTTTCACTTGCGTATAGATTTCGAAAATTGTTATACAGAAGAATGTGAAAATACACCTTTTCATAGAAAATCTTTTCATAGAATATAATATATGTTTATAAAGAAATAAAAATTAATCTTTGATTAGGTAGATTTTATTTAACACAAATTCTTTCTTTTAGAATAGTAGTTCGTGGCGAATAGTAGATCCTTTTTTCGATTTGTAAAGTAGAAAATATGAGATTCACAGTTGAAGTGTGATATGGTCCGCGTTGAAATGATCGGAATCTGCTAGCATCGTGGGAAATGGCGCTATTCATACCATACATTATGTATGATTAGCGGGAGTCTTCATTCTTAGATTTCAAGGTAGTACTACGAAGGTAGCAGTGGAAGGCTGTACAGGTACTATCATGGAGAGTTAGGAAAAAAATTTTTTTAACAAATATTGCGTATTTGTAAATACCAACATTACTCTAACACGATCTTAAATGTAAATTCTCCTTTCATAAAAAAGAAGGTTTCAATGTCATGCGTATTTTCCGCGTCTCTTCCGGAAATATGTCAAAATTGATAAAACCGATCAAACGTTTTTATTTATGTCGGTAAAGACACTGTTGAAGCGAACAGAAATCTCAAAAGGGGAACAGTAGGAAGTCGCTAGAGTACTTATTTTCTCGGAAGCTCTCTTAGGGAATCCCGATTCGAGATTCACAGAAACACTCGGTACAAGTTGTGCGTAGACTCGCGTGAACGTGCATTTTGCCAATAAATACAATGGACCATGGGATGGCTGTGGATCTACAGCGGGATCTATGAGCATTTGAATCTGAATCGGACGTTTCTTACCGCCTTTGCTCGCGAATACGATTTCAAAAGATTCCGCCCGTGATCCAAGATGAATAATGGATGGATAATATTAAGAGAGGGCCGACTGTTACTTGTATAAATGGTATATAATACAAGCACTTTTTTTGCCGAGGGTTCCCTTCTTTTTTTTAAGAACTTTCCAAAGGGAGGATCGAATGGTTTCGGTGAAATCGATGAATCGTACGACTTGTAAATTTTTAGATAAATACGGAATTGCTTCTTGTTATTCGCTATTCCTGAAATAAATTTTAACGCTAGTAATAACAAATAGTCATTAGACTATAGTACAAAATTTGTACCAAAGAGATCACATATAATGTATTCGTATATTAAAAGAACAACCGTCTACCCATATACTATACAAAAATCATAGAAAATTTTCTATGATTAGAAGAGATATAACTACATGAGAAAAGCTTTCCCCTCGTAAGCATACTTCTATTCTCTAACTTTACTTAAGCCTCTCGATACATTTCTAATCTTAATCTACTCTTGATTGTTATCTACTTTGTCTACTCATCAAGGTTCTTCGTTTATTTTTCCACTGTCTTCTCAACCTGCAAACATCACAATTTTTAAAGAACATTGAATATAGAACATGAAGATCCAAATTTTCGATCCTACATATATATATCCAGTAAAAATACATAATCCCCAGCAGCGCTTACACCTAATAAAGAAACCATGCAATCCAAAATATTCAACCACTCTGCGAGGCAACCGTAGAAAACAGCGGCTTGGGTTAACAGTCTACGATATAACCCTTCCAACGGATTCTTAAACCGCCGGCTGGCGAGCCATAAAGGCTAAACATTAGGAATCGCGAAAAATTTATCGAGCACGCGCGCGTACACGGGAGCCCAGGGATCCGTTGGGGCGAGGCACGACTTTTCCTTGGGCTAAACTGTAGAAAAATTGAAATGGGCGAGGCGAAAGAATGAATAAAGATCAGGGAAACGCGAGTTTGGTGGCGAGAGGGTTAAAGGGGTGGCGGAAGTGGATTGCAGGCACGTAAACCAGCAACTCGGTTGCCCTGGAAGTGGCTAGGAGGGGCGAGGGTGTGCACGCGAATGATATTAGGTAGAAACGCATGAACTTTGATATATTTCTGGAGGTGGAGGCCGGCTGTGGGGATGAAATCCACCGTACTAGTGGAGAAACAGGCCGTACGACGCCATTCCACGGCAAGATTCTTCGTACGAACGCTTTTCTGCAACGCGATATCGATTTCGATCGATTTGATTTTTAAGATCACTTTATGTGATGTTGAATAATCTTAAGAGGGCAAGTTTTAAATGATCTGAAATGAACTTAATTTGCTATAAAAAAATATCTAAGAGAAAATAAAGTTGAAACGGAAAAATGGAAGTTTATAATTTTAGGTTAGATAATAACGAATGGGCAAAAATGTACAAAATGTACGAGATATATAAGAATATATGAAATATCCAAAGCGAAATACTCGTTATACCGCTTACTAGATGAAAGCAATTTTTCCGTAAGTTATATTTCTTTAAATGCGTCCATAAAGATATGAAGTGGAATAAAAATCCGCAGTTTAATCATGAGGTTTAGAAGTTTGTTAAAAATAAATAAAAAAATCCAAGATAATGTTACCAAAGAGCTAACTCAAGAATGGAAAAACTCCAGAGTACTTCCTGTTCTATAATACGATTGTGTAGAAATCACAGTGTATATTCAACGATGGCTGAAATATAGCCAGAATCGTTTGGAAGATCCTTACACACGGTTAAAAGCAGAAGTGCTGAGGCAGAAGAATCAACGGGAGGAAGTTTTCATCGACGAAGGGAAACGGAAGGAAATGTGGCCGTTAGTTCTTCCGGTCGAAGCGGGATGCATCGAAGAGTGGCCGCGGGAACGGTGCGAGAATTCGGGAAGAACGAGAAGTAAGAACAAGAGCCAGCCCAAAGGGAAAAGGACAAAAAAACAGAGAGAGAGAGAGAGAGAGAGAGAGAGAGAGAGATGGCGTAGAGAAGCAGCGGAAGGCGGAAAACAACGGAAAATAAAGCAGCGGAAGAATCGCGTCGCAGGAAAAAGAATGAGGGCGCTGTCAGCTGGTGGAAATTATTCTGATTATGCTAATTCCGGTTCTGTTCCACTCCTTTACCCAGCCGTCCCCCAGACCCATTGCCTCCCTGCTGCTGTCTGCGCCATCTTTCATGGCTGATATTTATAATATAGGGGTGCCCGAGCAGTTTCAAACTCTTTTTGGCCCCCGAGCTCCCAACCCCCCTTCCCACCCTCAACCATCATTTGGCCCTCCATCGAGACCACCCCACGGCACGCTCGACTGTCTTCGGGCTTTTCGATAAATTTATTCATATTCCAAGCAAAATTTCGTCGCTAGTCTCGAGGGAACTCGGTCACCTAGAGCCTCTCGTCCCGCGGCACTCGAGTTTAGCCGCGATTTAGCTTTGAAAATCTAACCACGACAACTTTGTTAGCCCAGCAGCGAGAAAACAAATCCATTACCTATGAAAGAGGAAATTTTTGAGGAGTTTATAGTAGCTGGTGTATTTTCTTTTTCTTTCTAAGTTTCGTGGGTTATCATGTTTCTCGAAATTGAGAAGAGTAGGAATGGATTTCGAAATGAAAGAGCGAGACAGATACATGGCCGCAGCTTAGCATGCACGTTCGTAATCTTCCTCTCAAGGTCGTAAGTTTTCCTTTTTAATTAAAGGTGCTTTCTATTCATGCCGGAGACTGGCACGCCCACGGTTAAAGTTACGGTACGTTATTTTGCGCTTCGTGGAAAATGTTCCTTTCTTGTGACGTTGTCGTTCAATCGTTTTTTTGGTCGACTATAATCTAGAGTATAAAATTCATAGAAGACAGATTGAAAGAATCTGACACCGAATCGGTCGGGGCAGCAAGGCATTATGAACAGTTTGAAGAGGCGATTGTCAAACACTCGTGGTCTGTCGTCTTTGCAAACACGAATAACATACACACGTACACCGATGATTAAATAGCCTTGTGTTTACTCGGCGAATAAGCGGATCTATCTCGCTTTATCCTCTGTTAACTCTTCGATAAAAAGTGACAGAACCATATTTGATTTCTTATTACGCCTCCCACAAAGCAGTCAATATGGATTCCATATAAAACCAATAATGAAGATTTGTTATAGATAGGTACTATATAGAATTCATAACATGTTAATATGATCTTAAAGTATTTTCTATTTTTTTTGTTTTTTTTTTTTATTTTAGCTCATATACAAACTGTAGATGTTTAAGCAAATTCATATTTTTATAAAAAGATTTATTAAATACATAATGTTATAACTACTGTAATTAATACTATATTTTATACGTTTGTCAATAATATATATGTATTCTAAGAATTTTTTAATATTTCATAAGTAGAATCTGTATCTATCGCTTTGAAACACAATAACTCTCTATTCTATATATTACTTAATAATATTTTGCAATAGATAAGACTATAAAATAGCAACTTCGAATCTGTTTAAAATAATCATTAGGTTAGTAAAATGATATACTGTCTAATCATCTGTATACATCCTATTCATACATATTTCTATCGCCTACCTATTCAGTGTCTCAATATAACGTTAATAGGATTGTAGGGTTAAACATCACTCTACCCTTTGCAAAACCTAACAGCGCTACCTCCAAACCTAATCCACGCTAAACTTACCTCCAATTCCCACCATTCACGTAGCCAACAAGATCCTCTCGCAATCATGTTAAGCCACGCTGTCTAAACTCCCTTCGTGTTTTCACCGACAACGCATTTATCCATCCCTCTTACGAGTGAGAGCGTGTATCCCAGCATCGTCGAAGCGTCGCGTTGCAAATACAGAGATCGCGTCGTTATTAATAACATTATTAATCGCAAAGGCTCGTCCAAGTCGCGCGAAATTCGAGAAATCAAAGCACAGTTATTACTCAAGCCGTGGCCGACAATGCGAGGCCGCTTTATTCCAGCCGGATATGTAGGTTACCAGCGAGCCTAACAGAAGTGGCGAACAATGACGAGCGAGAGGATGATCCAAGACTGAGAGAAAAATAGGGGACGCGAGAGCGAGATGGTTAGCGATCTTCGTAGGTGGGCGATCGCGTCACCTTTAATTAATCACGCGACTGTATTATTTCCCGTTTAAGCTCCCCTTTTCGGTGGCCCATCGAGAAGGAGGCAGTCGACGAGGAGAGAAGAGAAGAGACGCAACGGGAATCGTGAGCGAGAGACGCTTTGCTTGAGACGTACGGTACAAAAGAGGAGCGGGAAAGCAAAGCTACGGCCACCTTTACAGACAGCCTTCGTATAAACATGTCAGTCCGCCGAGGCTCGTCCCGAGAAACGGGCCTGCGTTCATCCATCACTTCGTCCCCCCGACTTCCTTCGTCTAGCCTTCCTCTACGATACCTCCTCCGCCTCCTCTTTCCTCCTCCATTGCTTTTCGTTGTGCCGTTGCTCACAATTCGCGGCTATTTTTCTCGCCACCTGTACTCGAAAGCAAAAAAATATCTTTCAAATGGCAAACCACTCTTGAGAGGCTACGTAACGGGAAAGCTCGTCTCGCGGGCCCCCCTATTTTCGCCGGTTCCCGCCGCGAGAATTTGTTCTGCACGTGTACCGTTACCAGCGCCGCTGAATCTCCAGAAGATTCGAGGTTTTTGCGCCACGCGTTTCGTTCGAGTGTGAAACGACTGCGATGCATTAATGGGAAACGATTCAGATCATTCGAGCGTTGGTCTTCGAATGCTCAACTGTAGGCTAAAAACTACATCTCCACTGTGGAACTGATATTTCCTTGTATATCGAAGCTACTCTCTGTTATAAAACGTTGGAAAATGTACGAACTATCCATTATCATATTAAACTTCGTTCCCATCGTAAAATTCAATGCGCGAGTAGATTCAACTATCGCCAGACCTTGAATAGAGAGCCGTGGATCGCGAAGGACGCTGAATCCGCCACGTTCCGAGAAATATATGAACCGAGCGGACTCCACCCCAGTAAGTTGGTCGTAAGTCAAACGAGACTCTCAGTTCGGCAACTGCGTCGAACTCGGCTGTTGGAAGCCATCGTGGCGCGCGAATAGGCAAGAAAACGTGGAAGAAACCAAAGGTGTGAAAGAACGAAAGGGAAAAACGAGAAGAAGCTGGAAGGGACGTAAGCGTGAAAAAAACGTGAGAGAAAGGGACGAGGGAAAGGGGTATAGGTAGACGCGAGTATGGAAAAGGGGGATGAAAACGTCGCTGGAGAAAGAGGGTAGGAGCGGTGTGACGTATGGCGTGTCGTCAGTGAGCGTCACTTAGAGTGGCGGATGAGAAAACGTCGTGGAAGCGGGAAAGAGAACGGTCGGGAGTCTAAGAACCGCCAGAACCTGTCTGCGGCGGTGACGGCGCATTGTTGGCAGGGAAATCAGACGAAAAGGCGCGATAACTAACCGCATAATAAATGAACTGTTCACGGGAGTGTGCTAGGCGAACGGGTGCTGTGTACCCGCTCACAGCCGCGCTGCTGATGCGCGTCCCCGGAAAAGCCATCCCTTTTCGTCTTCTTTTGGATTATCTACCGCGGCGAATTCTATGGAGCCTGACATATTCTATGGAGACGTAGTGTGACACGCTCGCGGAGAAAGAATTCCGCGCGGACCGCCGCGATATGACCTGATTTTTCTCCCGTTCGAGCTGGGTGAACGGAAAACGCGAAGAGAATTACAGGATCGAACGGGTGGTTTGCGTAAAGGCGACTCGAATTGCGTGGAATTTACTACGTTACGTCATGAGCGAAGTTTTCAAATGGGAACAATGAGAAATTGATTAGAATTTTATTTTGGCTTTTGCTAAATTTCATTGACAGGTAGAGTGATCGGAAAAGGTATGATTGTAATACAAGTTGTTAACGTCCGTTTGCTGCAATATTTGAAAGACAGGAGTTAGAAGACTTGTCGTAAGACTTTGATATTTTGGGGAAATTTTTAGTATAGAATTGAAAAAGGATACTAAAAATGATTCTTTTATATTTTCCTTCGATTTTGCGACATTTTGTAGGGATAGAAAAAATGTTTAGCTTCGGTAAGGACATGGTAGCGATGATAAACAAACATTGACGAATATGTATATACTTACATTTGAAAAAATCGAGTCTTAAGAGACGACTGCATGAAGAAAAAAAAATGATAAAAATCGTGCACTACCTCCAAAATTTCTTGAATATAAATAGAAACATGCACCACTCCCTAATTTCTCAAATCATCACAGATGAGATCTTCAACCTTTTCCTGCTCTCAGTAAGCAAGATAACGGGTGGAAGAGAACCAAAAATGTAATATTCTCTGCCACGTACGAAACCGATATCGAACCCTCGAAATTACTTCATTGTGTCTTATCGAACAGCCGAGAAAGGACTGCAGTTTCTGTATCAGAAACTCATCCGTGGCATTGCGCTAGATGCGCCGGTGATTGATACCTGTCACTTCCTGCCTTGCTTTCCCTCATCAGTATCAACGAAGGCTACCAGGCCAGCTAGACTGCTAATTTACTGATAAGAAACATTCACCGCGCAACTTGATCGTCTTCACCAATACTTGGTACAATACCTATGGGTTCGTATCTTTGCCTGTCTATAATATAATACTATATGGAGATCCAAATCGGAATTTATCATTTTTTCAAGCAATAGTTGTAAATCGAATGAGATAATTTGTTTTACGGAGACAACAATAGCTTGCATTGTTGTATTCAGGAAACATTGCATAATATTTGACAATTACGTGTATTTTCTGATCGTGAATCTTGTATATTTTTCGTTTAATATTTAGTGACGTTATAAGGTTGGAATGATAGTAATCTACTAGAATAGTAATCTAAACAAATGTGTATAATGACAATATTCTACGTGATGATCAAGGTTACATATGAATAATGTGTAGAATATACATGATAATGACATGAATTAATGATGCAAGTGTTCATGTATATTAGTATCGTATATTATTGTACACTACTAATGATCCTGATATACTGCACACGCTATAACAGTTATATAACGTAACTTAGAATACTTCTATAAAAATATCAATAATATGATACACCAACTTTTATTTCTATTCCACGCTATAGTAGATTACTGCAATACGATCGTAAGTTCTTTCAACAAAATGCAAATAGTAATCTTCTCAAAAGTACTTCTACTCACCTCTCGTCAGGAGGACACGAAAGAAAAAAGGAATCTATATAGCAAGAGATGTAAAGAATTTGTCGTAGTAGGACAAGTATTCGACAGAACAGATAATCAGGGGAGCGTGCGCTCCACTTTCCTATCAAGGCCGCAGTAAATTTAACGCGGTACACCGCGATAGGGCTAAAAGCGGTGAAAGGAGAGAGAAGCCAATGGTTGCTTGGATAATGCTCGACCAACACCGTCAATTGATCTATCGACCGATCGGCAACGGAGAGGGGTAGAATTCAGCCTTCATGAAATCTAGTAATGGCTAAGATAAAAGGTGTTATACGGTTTCAAGAAGGGAGTGCGTGATTATTGGCGGGAGTAGATTCTTAGACGAAGTAGAACCAATAATAAAAAAGGTAAAAAATTGTCCGTTTTTTACACATTTCTTGTGTTAGCGTAATCTCAATATCACAAGCAATACACATTTTTTATTAAAAATGATAGATAGATTAATTTTTTATACGACAATCAAACAACACACCGTAAAACAAGGATTTAAAGTTTCTTACGTATTTAAAATTGATATTTCCTCAATCTTTCAACGCAAAACAAACAACCATCCAATAGAAAAATATAAAAATAAAAGGTAGGGAGATAAAAAATAAACTACAACGCAATGATAAAGCAGACTAAAACATTTTTTTCAGAAGCAGTTGAAATAAGATTCCACGGGATCGAAAAAAAGGAAGGAACCAGAAAGGAATAGGGGTGGTGGCCGAAGCAAGGGTGTAGCGAAAGCCGACGCAACGCTGCCTCGATGGGGGGTAAGGACGATAAGACGGCGTGAGTAATGAGCAATGCCGCGAGTGATATCAGCGACCGAGAATGAGACGCTTCTCGCCGCTTTTAAGAGGCTACGAGGAAAAGTTGCGGGACCGACAGAATCCGCGGGGTGGCGAGAAAGAGAGGCTGTTACAAATCAACTTTTATACCGGAGGAGAAAAAAAAGTTCATTATTGGTTCCCCGTAAAAAGCCACGAATCCACCGTGGGGTAAAGAAGCCTTTCCCCCCCCCCCCTACGTTGGAGGATGGGGATGCTTCCGGCGCGAATATGAAGCAGGGGAAAAGGGGACGGTCCCGAGCGTTCTCTCGTCAATTCTTCTCGTCACCGCTGATAACGGATACCTCGTTTGAGTTTCGGTCAAATGAACCATACCTACAGAAAGGGCCATAGAAAGGCTATAATGAGTGCCACCCGTATCGATGTTTCATTCAAAAAGTTTTTGAAAAGAATTTATGTTTAGGAATTTTGTGGAATTTCTTATAGGGCGATGAGAATGTCTATTTCAATCTTCTTAATTGTCCAGTATTTTTTAATTAAGGATAAACTAGAATCTAACATCTATGTAGGTTTGAACAGCGAAAATTAATCTTATAATCCAGAGAAGATCCGGGCGAGCTATCAAATACGAATTAATATATATTTCTTAGATCTCGTATTTGATATTAAAAATGCAAGAAATAGTTATTTTTAAATCTCTATTACTATACTGTCAATTATAAAAATACATATTAAAATAAAATTTGTTCGGATCCAATGCTATGAACAGGAAGATCGAAATTAAGGATTCTCATGAATCTATCAGAAGCTCGCGAAGAATTATAATTGCCAGTGGAGGAGGGGACGCGTTTAAAAATGTTCTTGTCGTCCAGTTTCCAACCCCCTGCTCGCCTCCCTTTTGGCCTGCCACGGTGGCGCGACGCGTGCAGCAGCCCCTGTAAATCTACGCGGTGTCGTTTCCACATCCTGTTTCACTGTTTTCCACCAAATAATTTCAGCTTCATTCTTCATTTAGCTTGGCACAAACTGCCGCAAACAACCGGGCCCTCCTCGCGCGAGGCCAAGTCGGCCGACGCAGCCGCATTTATATTAAAATACTAAGAAAAACTTCCAGCGCGCCGTTGCCACCCCCTCACGATCCACCCTCTCTGGGTAGAATCGTTAATTTTCTGCTTCCATTCGCTTCTCGTAAATCCCCGTGCCCCCGCCGCGGAAAATAATACGAGCAGGAAATGTTGACCATTATTTTCGGGGCTCGCCTAGCGGTTTCATTAAAATTATGATTTCGATTCGGTGCCCGCGAGTCTTTGCCCCGCGAAAAATGGCCTGGTCCACGGCTAGAATTCTGTTTCTTCGGCTGAGAAACATCTCATTTCGTTGAACGTTTCGTTCTGCCCGTTTTTCGTAATGGAATGGTTGAGGGATATAGTCTGTTTCAAACTTGCGGAATCCTGATTAGAATTTTTTGGATGATAATTTTATAGAATCAGAACGTAAGAGTGATATACACAGAAATAAAATTAAAATTTCGATCCGGTTCTTGCGAATCTGTGCGCGCGAAAAATGACTCGATCCACGGTTAGAACTCTGTTTCTTTGGCTTAGAGAAACATTTCATTTCGTTTCATTTCGTCTCGCTTTACGTAATGAAAAGTTTCAGGGATACACTTTGTTGTCTAAATTGTAGGATTCTTTTATTAGAATTCTTAGGTTGGACATTTTATAGAATTAGAGTGTACGAGTAATATAGAGGATCGTGATCGTTCGTGATACGTTCGTCTGCTTTGAGACACGCAAAAAAACGTCGGTCAATGGCTGGTCACCATGCACGATGAGAGTGGAGTTTTCGTGAGATCCGACCGGGTGCATCATTAAGGTACCCCACACGTGAAACTTTCCTACCGGGTGGACGGTGCAGAAGCTCGAAGATTTTTTGCAATTACCCGGCTAAAAGAACCGCTCCCGTGGTGCTTCATGGGATTAAGCTTGACAAGAAACAATTTGACTACAGTGAAACTTTAGAGGAAGATGCTTTTATTGTAAGAACAATATATCGAGGAAATTCTAACAAACTAACAAAGGAACATCAAATTTTTATATAAACGTACTCTACGAAAATAATATTAATTATGGGTGGTCCATAATTCATGGTACAAATGGGATTAGAAAAATTTTATAGCTCAAAATACAACGAAAATAAAGAATAACAAAATTGCATTGAAGGCTTCGTTTTTTGAGAAAACCGAATTTGAAGATTTGTAGCAATTTGAAGTATATGTAAATTTGTAACAGGTTATTCTACGGCTGAAAATTAGTCCAAATTTGCCTAGTACTCGTGTACCGGGTTAATCTTTTATTAACATATTCAGATTCACTTATATATCTATTAACCTACCTCCGTCAGCACGTAATTAGCAGCAATCGTTGAAATCATGCACCTTCAGACGTAATATGAAGCAAATGTCAGACTAGAAAATGACTTCGGGGACACCCAGTGTAGCATCTCACGGCTAGAAGCCGAAGCGAGGTAGCAGCTCTGGCTGCTCACGCTACATTACGTTCCATTATCTCGCGTTCACTTTTTCAAAAAGAACGCCAGCGGAGCGGACCGTACATAAGCCCGTGACGACCGCGATGTCCCGCCATGGAATTAAAACTTCTCTCCGTTACACGTGACCTCGTGCCATCGGGATTTTCAGCGTTCATCCACCTGCGATCCGCCTACGCGAGATCACCATCTACCTACCGCGCCGTTTGCTTTAGAATGGAATAAATACGTCCAGTTGACAATGGAGCAGTGTCTTCGAGAAGACAACTGAACGTGATTAATGACGTCGAGAGTCTTTCGCTTCTTAAACGGGAGAAAATCGATGTCGATACCGTGGTCTTTTCGTTTAATCGGTCGAAGACGTTTCGTAGTTAAACCAATATTTGAAAAGTGTTTAAAGAGTAGTAAGATTAAAAGTATTATTTTTTTTTTTTTTTTTTAGTGGAGATTATATTATTTGATTCTAGGAGATTTCGTTATGAATTTTCATCTCTTTATAAGGATATATATATATATATATATATATATATATATATATAGAGTAAAGTATTTTAATCAATATTTGTCGCATTGACACATACCTTACACCACGTCATTGCGATTATGTAACAGTAAGTAATATCGTGCTACTGACACAACCAGTGTATTTTTAATTCTCGTGTGTTTCAACAAATCTCATTAGACAGTTAAATAAGACAGTGGAGAAGAATCGTTAGAATAATCATTATTGCTCAAAGTAAAGTAATTTTTCGTGAAAAAAATGTGCAGTTCTAGGAGTGAGATAGATATCTGTATTTTAGTAGCATCGAATGTATTAATATTTGGAATAGTTGTTACAGATTAGAGATTCTTTTCCATCGAACTGTCCACTTGCTCTGATGTCTTTCACGTTGCATTAAATATTCACGATCAAATAAATTCTTCTAATAAAGAAAAATATTGATACCGTTATAAAAATTAAATTAAACGTTGAACGATAAAAAAGAAACAAATACAAGAGGAATATGAAACCAAAGCCATCTGTAGTGAAATTGCGTTCATTGGGTCATCAAGCTACGATGCTTCAAGGATCAAACGAACAAGAAAGCTTTCAACCCTGTAAGAAGTCTGTGGTTGTAACGTAATCGTGGTTTATTAATTTCATTTCGTGGCCGAAGTTTTCGCGAGCAAACCACCCTTGGAAGGAGAAAGGAACGGGATCCGGCTCCGCGGAGCCACGAATCACGTATGGAGACATTAATTTCTTACTTGAAAACTTGAGACATGAATTAATAGTGGGACGGTGTTCTTCCTCCCCGCTAGGCGTGCCGGCGACAGAATTCCCTGTTATTACACCGAACATTCTACAAAATAATTTTTTCCCCTCTCTCCTAGCCCGCCGCTGGATAAGATTAATGAGACCGCGAGCAAGAACTTCAATAGCGACTCGTTTCGCAAATTAATCTTGGACATTTCTTTAAAACGTATTAATAACGCGTTGTACTCCGGCGAGCCGAGCTTTTTCCTCTAACGAACGCTATAAATTACGATCGCGTGGCTTTTTCCAGGGAATCTTGTCTAGTATCTTGGATATCGAATTCCACGGAACAGACGTGTGGTCTAATGCGGATTATTGCGGACGGTGAAGTGACGTTGAGAAGTTTCTCGATTTCATTTGTAATATTTAACTCTGTTCATTGATAAATCTAGAAATTCCTATTCAAATGAAATCTTTGCATTCGAGTGTTTTCTTCTGTTTATGACTGAGTGCTGACCTTTGATAGTCTACAAGTGGTTCCGGAAATGTATAGCATCAGATTTACAACTATTATCACATAAAGTTCCTTAACCATTTCAAACACAAATTCCAAACAATTGAGAAGCTTCACGGAATACGATTCACAAAATAAAATAGTGAATCGAGCAACTTGCATCGGGAGATTCAGTTCTAATTTTTTAACGTTAACTACGTTCGAATTAATAATTGCAGTCGCTCTTGAAAAAAACTGCATCTACAAGATAAACAAAAAGTTCATAATAACTAACTTTCTTAGAAAAAAAACTTGATACATATCTATGTGTATATTTGAAAGCTCCTCGATTGCAAATACTCGACATGTACCTAATCTATCATAACCCAAGTACCTCTTCAAGTAAAAAAAAAAAAAAACAAACCAATTGAGAAGCACAAACGAACCAATCACATAAGCCACCCTAACCTTCGGGTATGTGCGCTTCTAACCAGAAAGTCATCAAGGTCGAAGGAGCGCCAGGCAGAATCCCGAAGAAGTTTACCAGATAGGAGGAGAGTATTCGAATGCATCGAAGAAAACATTGAAGTGCAACTAATTCGTGCTATTACCGGCTGGCAGTAGTACGGTTAACGTAATTACAAGGTATGTCCGTACGAGGTTGGAGAACCACGCAGAACTCTGTATGTTCCTCTCCCTCTCTCTCCCCCTCTCAATTCTCTGTCTTTCCCGTTTTGAAGACAGAAGAATGATGATGCTACGTGCCTGTTGCTCGGCGTGGAATCGTGGACGCGTGGTTGTTGGCCGGCAGAGAACCCACGGGAACCGGTAATGGGAGGAGCCACGGAGCCTTCAAACGGCGGATCTTAGCCGGTACACTTGACTAATCGAACGTCAAACGCTAATAAGCAACCACCGATTGCCGGGGCAATTTCATTCGCCGAGGCGAAAGCGGCTCTGCCACGGCTGCCCTTTTCGACTCGCTTCTCTTCGCCTCTTTTTCTTCCTCCTTTTCCTACCGATCCACCGGTAACCTGGCTACGCCGCTGTCTTTCAACTTCTTTCGTCTCCTTGGAAACTTCGACTTTCGCGTTTGATATCCCCCACTTTCTGCTTTGTTCTGGATTCCATAACATTTTAATGCTCGCGGTTGAGATTAGAATTTTCTAAGACTCTCCGAGTTAAGGCTGGTAGCGTGAAATCGGTAATTTACTGTGTCGGTAACGTAGCATTGCAAATCGTACTGCGATCTCTGTTACGAGCACGATTCAATGTTACCATGCTAGGAGTTACAACGTAGAGGTTTAAAATGCAGAAGATAAATTCAAAAGCTTGTACTGGATAAAATGGCACGTTAAATATTGTACCTGGTTAAAGAATGATTCAAAAGTTCTAGGTAAGTGTAAGATTCCAAGATTCGAGAAAAGGTGTAACTCAAGACCTACGTATTACGAATTTCTTTGGAACAATTTGAAAGTTCAATACAGGTACACGGAATTCAAAAGTTCAAGAAGAAGGTGTAACTCAAAGTCTGAACTAGCTTTTACGAATTTCTTAAGAATAGTTGGTAAGTTTCATAACACATAGAACTTAAAGGTTCAAGAAAAAGATATAATTGAAAATCTGCAGTGTGCGTTACGAATTTCTGGAACGAACCAACTGCTTGTATGTAATATTTACGAACAATACCTCGAACGCTGATTTAGACCAAGTACGTAACTCAAAACTTTCTATCAAATGAATAAATGAAAATTATAAAAAAAAGATCCTTTCAATTGTCTTTCGTTTATTTAAAGGAACAATCTACAAGCATCGTTTTACTTAAAGAAAAGCTTCTAAAGCTGGCGGAGGAACGAAAACAGGGCTTGAAACCTCCGTGGCAACGAAGATAAGGATCACGAGGCAATTTAGCTGGCGTTCCGAGGCGCGATGGCTGCTCGCGGAAAAGAAATCGGTCCTTTCCGCAACAGCAGCGGGTTTCTGGGCGAAATAACAAAGCGAGGAACGCCGGTGCACGCATGTTCAGCGGCGTGTTAGCAGATAAGAACGCGGTCTCGCGTTCCATTAAATGGATTTAGACGGAAATTAGGTTTGTTAACGCGCATCCCCGAGTGGAACGGCCGCTGTTCATACATGAAGGATACAATTAGCGCACTAATTAGAGTGCAGTAGGCAGCGACGCGTTCTGCTTGCCTATTTTACGCGATCTCGGTCGTTCGCGCCTCACCTTCTGAACAAGCGAACCGTCCACGGCTATCTGATGGAGTATTCACGCTGAGAATCGGGTTCTTACGTCGATCAGGGAAAATATTTTTCTTCGTCTGCTTTTTTACTCCGTCGAAAAGTGAATGATTTGTGTATGAAATTTTCTATTATAAATTAAATAAATTAAATAACTTGGGGATAAGTTATATCAAAGTATAATATACGAGGATAAACTTGTAACCTTGATCTTGTTACTGACAGGAAACGATTTTGTTAATCTCTTCAAGAACAAAATTAGGATCAAAAAAGGTAATCATTTTTTAATTTTCTGTAATAAAATAATAAGTGAGCGGTCATTAGAGGTAATAATTAACTACTCGTAAAACAAGTTAATTATTTACATTGTATATTTTGAATAAAAATTTCACGTCTGCACATATGTATGCCAGAATCCCTGCAGTCATTAAATATTCCATAAACAAGTTCTCAAACGAATTCAATCGAAGAACCTTCGAAACATACGCGTATCTAGTTCAACTTTCTTCTTAACTCTCACATATCTCTAATTACAAATTCGAATCGTTAGAATCTAAAACCAGCTCTCGTAAGATCCTCTTCGACTAAATCAAAAGCCTATCTTTCACATCTCAAAGCGAGTGTCGAAATAAATCATACACCAAGGCGACTTGAACATTTCGATTCGCATAAAATCAATAACCAGCGGTCATTATCCGCATTCACAACGTTCACTTATCCCTACTACCCGTTTCCTCCTGGCGAGCAAAATTTCCCGATTAGCCTATTAAATGTCGCCTTCGACTTCGCAATCTAAATTTCCCAATGACCGGTGGCGGCGAGCGAGATCGCGCAGAAATCGTGCAGTCGCGCGAAATCGCTCGCTTCCTGGCCACGCGCAATTACGCCTGCCGTGATTTCAGCAGGAAACCCGTCCTGGCAGAAAATCTCCGTGAGAAAGAAAACCGTGTCTCTCGTGGAAACACGCGACTTGCTATTACCACCTTTCCATTCCCCTCTGTTTCTCTCTTCTCTTTTTCCTATCTCTCTGTTTCGCGTTCCTGGTGATTATTGATAATTACGTAACGCAAAGTAGCAGCGTTTCACCTTGGAATTCCGTTACAAAAGCTCACCAGAACAAACAACAGAGGAAGAGGGAGAGAGAGAGAGAGAGAGAGAGAGAGAGAGAGAGAGGGAGAGGAGAGAGGCGAAACTGGTGTTCACCAGCGCGTAGAAAGAGAAGAGGGAAAGAGAAAGAAATAGGAGAGAAGGATAAGAAAGGAAAGGAAAAAGAGAGAGTCGGTCGCATTTGCAAGTAGATTATCATTCCGAAAAGAGCCGAGACTTCCTTCTGGCTCGAAAACAACTGGGCAACGTCTTTGCGGCTGACGTTTGACAAATAAGAAACGGGGTCCAGCCGTATCATTACCCATCCTTCGCGGTGGATTCGTCCCTGGCCGGAGCCGAGGCATCCTCAAAAACTCTTTCGGCGATCTAATAACGTCGAGGACGCGCCGCCTCATTAGTCAAGTCCGAGCTGCTCACCCTCCGGCTCTCTCACCCTATTACAGTTCGGCCGCGTGTAACCGGTACCACGCTACAACCTGTATAACTCGTCGCACGAGCGGATATCTCTGTCTTTTTCCCCTCTGCTCTACTATTAGCTTGCCGTGCCTGCTCTCTTTCCTCTTTTCCTCTTTTCCTGCTCGAAGAAAGTCCGGAAGATTTTGAATAGACTATCGTACGAAGCAGGTTGCTCGCAAAATTGTGATTTGACACGGCACGACAGAGTTTTAGAATAGAATAGATCATTGTCCGGTTTCAAGGATCTTTTCTGAACATTTTGAGGGCTATTGTGAAACATAGAAACGTTTAGAAGAAATACTATAATTTAACCCTTACGAGTTGATTTGTCTGAAATTTTTGTAAAATACTTCTTCACAAAATTGTGTGCTTTAACTTAAATTATGTATATCTTTTACCACATTATGTTTTTTCACAGAAACTGCAAAAGCATGTTTCTATTATCAACTAACTAGGAAAATCATTCTCACAGTATAAGAAAAGTCCGCTTCTGTAAGGATTCATAAATTAAATGTCAATAAAGCAACTGTTGTATCTTGTATATACAATATATACAATATATATACTATATATTCGATGCTTCCAATGCTTTCATATCTTTCATAGTAACTAAACTCTTTGGAAAAGAAACACTCCGATACCCCATGTAATATCGCAATACTCGTCCAAACTTCAATCACGCGATGGCAATAGAAGATTTTATAAAATGGAGCAGAACGTCCACGAAACAGAGGGGCGCGGTTGTCAGGCGAAAAACCGCGGACAGAAGCAGAGGGTGAGAAATACAGGGGAGAAAGGGAATGCAACGACGCGTAATCCGTAATCATAATTCAAGCCAGCCTCCGTGCTACCAGTTCCGTTGTAACCGATGACTGCTCGTTGGTCCGTCACGTTTCCCCGTCCATCTCCTGAAATCACGGCTCTCGCCGGAATTTTATGTAAAATCCGATGCGGCTGTTAGTTTATGCGGGCAGCATACATTGGCGGCGGTCCCACGGACGTGCCCTACGTACCAAACCCAGCTCTTTTCCTTCCTTTTTTCCCGTTTCTTCCCCTTTGCCACCCCATTCGCCACCTCCTGCTCACCTTCGCCGACCCTATCGTCGATTTGGAGCGTCCTCGATATTTCGGCACCGATTGCGATCAGATTTAACCATATTTCCAAAGAATCCACCATTCTTTGGTTAACATATAAGAGATTTATATTTATTTCATGGAGAATATTTTGTTTCCTTGAGGGTAAGATATTGTATCTTTTTTAAAGTGTAGGAATCGAGTAATTGAACAATTTACTAGAAATGTAAGGAAGGAAATAGTAGAAATCATAACCAAGAATGTTGCTCACAAATATTACTTTTTCTCAAATTTTTAAACACCGATCAAATTATTCCACGACAACTTATTGAAAATATGATACTGTGCGTATAAGGAAAGAAGCTCAACCTTTAGATATCTTGTAAAAAAAGAAATTCTATCCCTAGAAATCCAATGATTTCAAACAGAATTCATTGGAGATATAAGAAAAGAGAGCCCTTAGAAATCGAACAATTTCAGGAAATTCCATCGACAATGTAAGAAAAGAAATTTAACTTTTAGAAATCCAATAATTTCAGAACGACATATTATCAATGCAAGAAAGAAGACATACGCAAGATTTTCGTACGTCATTTATTGTCACAAATAAGAATACAATCAACTGGAAAGAAATCCTCTCTCTGTTGCCAACAGTCGTTGGCCGACTTCTCGTAGTTTCATAGTGACGAAATGATCGTATCATGGAAGGGGTTGAATTTGCATGAAATTGAAGCGTCGTAAAGTAGAAATTACGCAATCGGTTGCGAATCGGTCGCGTCACGTAGCTGCCGTATTGCAGAAGCAGCGGGCGTGCTTTTTAATTGTAAACCGCTTCGAGGTGGTATTCTCCGACGAATAGAGGGTGGACAGAAGCGAAACCTCGTGGAAAAAAAGAGGGCAAGGTATACGGAAACGGGACGAACGGGATAGATGGGGGAGAAGGAACAAAGGGATGAGGGGGAGAACGTCCCATTCGCCACGATCTCACCAGCCGGACAGACCGACGGATAGATGGATGTGAATGCAATTGTTTAATTGGGGAAACGCTACGTGGCACGTATAGACGAAACTGTTCGAGCAGAAGCCCATCCATCACCTAGAAGTCGCCGCCGCGAGCGTCGATGCCATTCTACGTGGCGTCTTCCGAGCCTCTGCCTCTCCCGGGACGGAGATCCTAGAGAGTAGTTCGAATTGGATATCAGAGATTGGTTATTTTGAAGAAGCTATACAAGATCGTTGATGAAGGTTTTACAATTGATAGTGAAAAGTTTAGACATAATAAATATTTGAATAATGTAATTGTATTATTAGTATTTTAATTAGTAAATTATAATACAAAAAATAACTGTCTTGACCGTAGTTGTAAAGAAGTCAAGGTTTTCAATCATCGACTCGAAGAGAATTAGTTAACTCGTTAATCGGAATCCCAATCTCTTAAGTGTAATATTGTAATTATGTACTTATTATAGAATCGATTTTCTAGTTAAGGGTTAACTCGATTAACAGACTGACAAGCATGATAGAGATGTAGAAAATACATTAGCTTAACACTAATTCGGTATCGTATATGATGTATTCTTGCTGCATTTTATGTATGTGTTCCTATATATTTGAATATAATTTCACCGAAGAATGTTATCTGTATAATAAGTTATCGTTATTATGCGTAGGAACGGGAATTTTCGACTATCATTTATTGCAAGATTTAGAAGCCATATCGCGGAAAAACGACATACTTCTTGACATAATCTTGGTGAAGTATCTGAACAGTTCAGATATCTCATATATCTTAATTTAACATAAAATACGGCACCGTTAAAATATTTTCAATATAAATGATTTTCATGCGATGCAGAGTATTTCGAATAGGCAAATATCGAATGAAGAGCGCGCCAGAGAAAAAAAAAGATTGAGAGAGAGCAAGAAGGACCGGCCTGACGTTTGACGTTGGCCGCCGGCCACTGACAGTACTCCTCTCCCTTTCCAATCGTCTGACAGGGCGCCGTTAAAAATGATGCGCCGTCAGTGGCTTGGCTAAAGCACAAAATAGTTTTTCACTCTTGGAAAAACACGGTTTTTTGTCGACGTCAACGGCCCTGAATCTGCCTCTCCGTTTCATTTTCATCGTTATTCTTGAATCATAGGGAAATTTCGTCACTTGCAGCAAGAATATAGAAGAAAACGAATAAACTTATAGCAAATTCAAGAAGATATCATTGGGAATAAAATAATAAGGACTTGCGATATGAAATATTTTTTTTTTTTTTATTAATTTATGCAGCTTTCAAATTGATCGAAGTCTCGAGGGAAACAAAGCAGGCAAACAGAGTCGTTTCTCTGTTAAAGTTTGTCTCGCTAGCGATTCCATGAATGGCACTGGAGACCGAGGAACCCTTCCGGACAGACATTTAACTCGCTCTCGTTAAATGCACAAAATTAATGCGGCGCCTGGACACGGCTTGCCTCGGAAGAAAAGAGATCCCCGTAGCACGCACTGCGCGCAAGCTTTCACGAAGATAGGGTGAATGAATCTTTCTCGTGACTACTGAGACCGCGACAATGCGACCAAAATTCTTCTAATAAAATTTCTTTTTATAAACGTTATCTACAGTTCTTTTAATTTTACGAAAATCAATAGCATTTGGTATTCTATCATTATTTCTAGTAAGTAAAAAAAAATACAGCAAAACACTTGTGACTAAATAATTTGATTGGTAATTCTCCTTGAAGCATAGTCGTAGCAACGCTAGAACTGTAACTACGACAATGGCACTAAAATGCTCTTCAAACTCTGTTTACTAATTTCAATCTGAGATAATTCTTGCAATAGAAACTTCTTTTCTTAACATTACAGTTTTGTAATTTTACAGAAATCAAAAACACCGAGTATTTTATGTCTATTCTTGTGCGAGAGAAGAAAAGTTAAGAAACTCATATGACTAAATAATTTGTGTTTTGTAATTGTAGGAGGATAGTGGTAGCAAAGGGTAAAGAACGGAAACAGCCACGAGCCGTGGACATAGGGATGAGGATAAAGAGAAGGGTAGGTGCGGTATTTCTTGTCCAGTCCAGGCTGCTTGCTCCCTGGTCAAACAGTGTGTCGCCTTGGGTATTTATCGGGTAAGTTCTCACCTCAGGCTCATTTGTCTTTTCGCCGCGGGGAGTTGTCCAGGAGAGGTTAAACCTAGAGGTGAGAGTTTTGTGGCAGAAAAGAGAACACAGGTTATTCCTCTGCGTATATCTATTATTGAAATTCTTTGCTTACTACCCTTTTCTACATTTACTCTACATTTCGTATCTCTGTGTCATATCGATCTTTACAGAGATGGTATCGAAACATTTGTATATCATATGTACATCCATGACGATGATGAATAAGATTGAGGGAATGTAAAAATCATACAAATACTTTAATTAAACGTACATATATGTCGACATACACATAAAATGGACACCAGGAACTACAGGAAGCAAAGATGAAGATTAGACGAAGCTGGAATTAATCGCGATCACTCATCTCTCTCGTGGTTACGAACAGTAAAATCAACTTACAAAGATCGAAAATCCGTCACTATTCTGTGTGAAAGCAAGCATTAGGCATTGCTTAATATTGAAATTCCTTATAGTTTACAATATAAAGGTATTATCTCTTGGAATAGAAACATAATGTTTTACACCAACAAGATTAATTATTACCGCATATTAACGTTGATATTAAATATTTCGTTCTACTTTGATATTTCGATATCTTTATACAATTTTTATATACGTAACAAAACTTCCAGCTAAATATCCAAAATATCTCAACATGTTATAAAATCCTTACATTGGAAAAAATGTCAAGCCGCGCACGCGTTATCACTCGCGTTACCTTGTATCTTATCGAGGCAAGCTCGAGCGCATAAACTCGGCTGCTCGCGCGCATGCAAAGCGGCCGGGTTTTTTTTTCCCAAGGTTTCACTGCTTAGACGTAGCTCGCGCGCATAATGTACGCTTGGATGCGAAGGAAAAAACAGATTACGCGGCCGTGCCGCGGACGTTATTAATGACACGCGCGCCGGCCGCATAATATTCATTACCACAAATAGTTGATTATGTACGTTGGCTCATATTTTACCAACGGCCGACAAAGGACGTTGCTACGCGGCGGAGGCCATGACGAATTAATCTACTGATTAAAGCAATCCCTCTGACACCACTGGCTGCTACCACACATTTAATACGTCACCGGGAATCAAATCTCGTCCGCCCTTGCCGATTTTTTGCCTCCATCCGCGGTGAGCATCTCGCTTGTTCCTCTCCGCTCCACGACTACGCGAATTCCTTTCTTCCTTCGAGAATCGAGTCTCGGCCACTGTTCGATCTCGTTAGCCTCGAGAGGCTACCATCGCCTTATCGCCATTAACTCGCGCCCGATTCCGCCGCGTATCGTTGGATAGATTTTCCCGGCGCGGCGGTGGAATGTTGATACCGAGACGCTGATGGCGACGTGCAACCTTTGATCGGTAAGAGAAAAATGGTGATCGATGACGACGAGGATGCGTGAGTGAATGCGCGAGGTGAGTCGAGATCGTGTTGAGATTCGCCGTGCATGATGATTGCATCATGCGTTTGCTGGCGAGGTGGAATTCTGTTTAGATCCTTGAAGAATCGTGGAATTATGCTGTTGTAAATCGTTGCGGCAGTATTGTGGGTTTCAGAATTGCTATGGATATTTTATTGAACGAAGGAGAGATAGTAGGTAGATTTAGATATATAGAACGACGAATTGAAAATATAGTCCAGATTGAACACTTCTGCAATTTAGGATTTACACAATACTTTTTGTAGGATTACAACCAGACACAATTATGTGAATGAATGTCGCTGGCTAGTGCTTCAATTAACGACGGTTCTTCCTGTTATGTATAGACATAAAAACGTATTTTAATGTAATAATTTGAATAGTCCAAGGTTTAAGCGTGCTTTAAACTAGACTAATTAATATTTTCAAAAATTAGTAACGACAAATTGCGACGGGGAAATATAAAATATGGAACATCCAGTGGCCGATCCCTAACCTATCTTTCCTTTCACCCAGCGCCAATTTGCGATATCAATTAAGAGTTGAAGCTTGCAATTTGCACGATTTGCATTGGAAACGTAGAAGGGAACGCTTACAAATCGCTTTTAAATGAATCAACTGGCGGTGCGAGACAGAATCCGCCGGGCGGATCGGCCACGAAATGTCCGTTTTATTAAGACGCGCAGCGGGATAACTTATTACAATTCACGTAACAGATTCCGTCAATGTTTATAGCCGGCGAGATTTCATCCATCACCATTTTTCAGTATATCTGCGATCATCCATCACGAACGCTCCGGAATCCCGGGGTGGGCTTGACGCGCTAGCCTGCCCTTCCGAGCTAACAACTTGTTCCTGTTGACACTATCGAAAGCGTAGCCACTTATGGATGATCATACACGATTTATCTCGCGACTGATCACGATTGTCCACAGGAGCGGTCAGTCTGCATCGAAAGAAACTCGTTCGAATCGATATCGCACGCTGTGATAAAAACCTACGAAGTTTGTACTACTGAAAGTTTTGAAAGATATATCTCGAATGAAAGATCCGCAGAATTTTTCGTTTCGTTGTTGTATGGTGATAAGTAGAAACGTATTGATACTTTGTAAGATTGTTGGAATAACTTTCCTCTTTATGAAGAAGACAATAGTAATGTTAGTCAATCCATTATTGTTTCTTAGAAAATAATATCCTGCTTCTAGGATAATATATAAAAATTCATT
Organism: Bombus superbus; assembly: GCA_014737385.1. Taxonomy (NCBI): domain Eukaryota; kingdom Metazoa; phylum Arthropoda; class Insecta; order Hymenoptera; family Apidae; genus Bombus; species Bombus superbus. The sequence continues at coordinate 4,091,803 of JACXIK010000003.1, forward strand.
ACATTTCGCTCGAATCGTGAAAATGTATCGAGATAAAGAATAAAGATATATGGCTTAAATAAATATGGAACAATACTTTTCGCTTACACCACTATGACTTCCAGCCCGTTATAAATTTATATATCCGAAGAAAAGAACTTCTGAAAATTCCTATAGTATTAAGCATATATGTATTAAAAGAAAGAATTTTTTTTTCCTTTAATAGGGAAGATAGCGTATTTTGACCTGGAAGGAACGAATTTCCTTAAAATTCCTCTAATCATAGATGTCTATCAAGAACTACCTAATTCCCCTCTAATGAATCAAACGTCCTTTATCTTCTTAATATCCAGTCAAACGCATTATCATTATCCTATTAATTTCAAACCGAATTAATCACTAGCACCATACCAGTTGAGAATCAACTTTCGTTGCCGTGTAAAATTAAAAGCATCGACAAGAACGCGTGATAACGGCAGGGAACAAGGTGACACCCATTTTGCTATCGAGCCGGAATCGAGCAAAAATTCGTCGGTTCGGCGATTAGGCGCGATCGTTAACGCCGACGAACGACATTTTCGACGATCTTGACGCGAGAAATAGGGTGGAAAAGGGGGGGGCGGGTGGAAAGGCGAGTCGGAAGCGGTGTCCTTAAAGCTCCACCGCGAGAAAAGAAGCGCGTGCACACGCGAACGCGCACTTAGCGTCACGAATTGATATCGAGTCGCGGGTCACGTGACTGGAAACATCAAAGCTGCACGCCGTGTATACTTTGTATCGGGGTTGCCTCTGAAAGCCGATTGGTCGAGCCGGCGATTCGCGTAGCATATCACGTGGCACGCCTTCTGGTCACGCGAGTCGTCTTTGTTTCAACTTGGAAAGGGGGTAAAAAGTTTCGCGCGAGCCAAGCTACGTCCCACACCCCTGCTCTCGAAATATGGTTACACGAGGTGGCCAATCGATTTACCTTCCAAGTCGTTAATTATTGAATTTCAAAGTTCACTTCAAAATTTGCCTCCGTTTTGGGGAACATGGTTTCCTACTTACATATTATTTTCTCTTTCTGATAGGGTATTTGAGATGTTCTCATCATTCTGAATCGAAAACACAGTGTTTTATCGGTTTACTTTTTGGCAATAAGCAACTTTCTTGGAGGGAGTCGATTTCCAAAAGTTGTTGGAAATTATTAAATATTCGGCAATGAAATAGAGGATGAACGCTCGTTAAGAAAATTTGTTGAAAAATTCGATAGAACGTTGTAAGAGAAGGGTCGTGTTTGTATTTCTAGTGGCGACTTCATCGTGTCCGAGTGCCTTAAAAATATTCCTTCACCGCCTCTTTCAACGACTGCAACGTATTCGACAAACCTTGTTATTAGCCGGTATCGCAATCTCGTGATCGAGTGTATGTCGGTTGGTCCTCGATGGGCTGAAATTGCTCGAATAACAAGCAGCGTAGCTCGTTTCCGTGGGCCAATGGGTTTCCATGTATAAAACAACCCTAGGACGATAGACGCGTAATTATATAGCGACCAACGTCCCACCCCGATGTATGTATTACGCGTGCGATTCCGAAAAAGAGATATTAGAAAAACGGCTGGCTCGCGATTCGAGATAACCGGCTATCACCGCTGACAGCTCGACTTTGTTTCATCGAGTATATCTAGCTTCTCGTTCTCGTGCTCCTTCCATTTTGATATTGATATCTAAAATTTCCTCGTTTCATTCAATGATGGGACAATTTTCTGTCTATTAAATTTGTTCATTTGAAGATCATACGAAGAAAACGTGATAAGCAAATTTTTGTTGATGTCACTTTATGGTCGAGTAACGTTAAAGATTATAAATTTTTTTAAAGGTAGCTGATAAATTTGTGAAGTTTCCTGTAACGTTATAACGAGTCAAAAATGTATTTGAAACTTCGAGAGGGATGAAAAGACACATGTTCAGCTTCAAAATCAAATATAAAGAGAATTTTACTAATATGGGTTGGTTGATGATATACCGAATTTTAAAACCGTTTCCCTGGAAAAAAAATAGAAAATGTGACTGTTCTTCTTTTTCTAGCCTACATTTATTATGGATTTACATTTAATGGGAAAAGATAATAGTTAATCGATGCTCGAGTTTTCTTGGAAACATATTAATTTAAAGAGTAGCTGTATCATAAAAGATAATGCATGAAAAGATATACAGGTAAATTTAAATGGAAGAAAATATTACATCGTGTCACGCTTGAACTGTGAGACTTGCATCTGCTTGCAATTTTTTCTGCAGAACCCGTGCTTAAGCAGTCGATTTATGCAGGGTTGGATGCTTTCAACGTGGCCGTGCTCCGGACGGCTCTCATCAGGGCAGATGTCTTCATTTTTCTGGCCAAAGGCTATTCTTATATCGACGTTATAATCACGAATTTCGTCGCTGAACGACGGTGAACTTTTAATGTGCGCATCTGCCCTCTTGATTGTATAATCACCCGGTTATAAATCGGCCGCGAGCACGTATCATCACAATTTCAGCCTGCGTGTAACTCAAAAACATTACGACGAATTTATTCCTTATATAATCTTAGGGATTGAGAAAACTGCAAATTGATATTTCTTCTAAGAACAAAGATTTTCAATTAAAATTCTAAATTTCTAAACGACATCAAACCTATGAAATTCGGATAAATGTTGTTTAATTCGGAAGAGATTCAAAGTTTTGCGAAAATCTTTAACGTGAAATTAAAATAGGAATTTACGAGAATCAATAATGACTCTTTCATATGTTTCTCAAACGTAATAAACCTTTTCATGTTAGAAAGGCACCCGAGGAATGCGTCACAATTAGAAAAAAGTTCCTCGAATTTAACAAATTTTTAATTTAAAGAAAAATATCCCCCAAGAAGGGATAAACCAATGTTAAAAAGAAAATTTCATAGAAAAGCTCTTTGATATTTAAAATTCTTTCCAAATCTGAAATTCTTAACCATATGAAATCACCTAAAGGTTGCATCAGATTTAAAAGAATGCCTGTTTCTTATAAAAAAAATTTCCTAAATCTACATTTTCCTACACTCTTTCCAAACCAACTGCAAATAAAATCATAAATAATACTAAAAATTGCTGGAAAAAAGTCAATCAGAGATACAAAGAGCAGAGAAAACTCCGCTAGCCTGGAGCAACGACGATAACACGGAGGCCGCTGACGGGGATGGTCGCTGAAAAATACTGAAACCGTTCCGAAACGATACGTTTCTCGTGCAGAGCTCTCGTACGGGCAAAGTAGAACTTATCTTTCCGTGGGCTAATAGAATAGCGAGCTGGTGGCTGTGTACCTTTTCCAAGGGGTGGGATCGACGCGTTCTCGCGGCAAGGCGAGGACCGGCTGGGGCTTCTTCGCGGCGGTTTCCCGTCCCCGTTTTGCGGCATTCGAATTGCAAATACCAGAATGTTTGCATGTTGTTGTCACCGCATCGGTACCCGGAGGGGACACGGAGAGAAGCGGCATACAGAAAGAGCAGGGTAGGAGGAGGAAGAAGAAGAACAGGGAGGCTGAGAAGGAGGAAGAACTCCTCAAGAGGAAATGGAGAGGAACCGACTCAAGTCTCAGATAAAGACGAATAAAAATAGGCGAGTGAGCGGAGAGATAGAGGGTGCAGGATGGAGACGGTGTTTCCTGCCCGAGGAACATTAGCGCCCTCGATACTCACCCCCAAACCCTCTTCGTCCCGCCACCCACGCCCGCAGGACCAAGCTCCTCTGCCCAACCGTGTGCCTCTCTTTTCGTCCGCCTGACAGATGCACGGCCATCCTCTCGATCCTTAGATTGTTCTATTTATTTTTCTACCTCCTTCTGTATTTTATTTCTGTATATTTGTTTTCTCTCGGTAATGAAGAAGCTGGACTTGTTTCGTTCAGTATTTCTTCTTTTGCGAGGGATGCAGAGTTGCAGCATTTAACTGTGATTTTAAGTGCCTTCGTTTGCGGTAGATTGGAGAACAGATGATGGTACGAGAAATATTAGTAATATTGTTTTAGATTTAATTAATAAATGCGAATATTTACGTAGATTCGTGCTTTCATCAAAACGATTCAAACGAATGAATTAACGCGTAAATAGAGTGCTTTCCATCGAATAGTTCATATAGTTTTCAATATTATGCGCATTCTGCAGCCGTAAATAAATAACCATCCAATAATCTATTCGTTAATGTTTGTTTGTTGAAAGGAGTGACTTAACGTAACGAAGTTCTATGAACATTATCATTTGGCTTTGGGGACAGATGTACTTCTTATTTGAAAGACGCTTGCATAGTGGTTTTAAAGTATTTAGTATTCATCTTTTTGAAATAGATAATACGTGACCGTAATATACACGTATTTTTCAACGATTTAGGCTTCTTGTTTGAGGCTTCGTCGATAAACAAAAATTTAAAACTCAATTATTTTATATTTTTATTTTTCCTCGAAAATTGGCATATTTCGTTCCAATTTCTTTTTTCGCTCAAACAGTTCATCGTATTTGCCTGAATGAAATATTTGTCAAATGCGCACAAGTAGGAGGTACAGCAGTGGAATGTCTTTACTTATCTCGGTTGCAGTGAAATCGACTGTCGTTACCGCGGAATCGATAGGGAGGACGCGAGTTTTTAGCGAACTTGGCCATCGCCAAGTAGAAACGAAACCATCCTATAATCTCATTTTCTCCTCTAATCTTACAAACAAGTCGCTAAACACTAAAAATCCTCATTTTTATCACTGAAGAAACCATAGACTCTTTTTCCAAAATCGTAAATATAAACGATATTAAATATAACATTTCTGAAAGGCATAAATTTTATGGTTTCTCATTTAACGAATACCAGAGAGAGAGAGAGAGAGAGAGAGAGCAGTGGAGGGTGTCGGCCAAGGAAACCGGATGTCTCGCGAGATCCAGTCGCACGATTTGTTTCGCTGTTGCTCGTAGCCAAGTTATAAAGTTCCCCTATCTGCCAGAGAAGATACGTCTTTCCTCTTTGCCTGGGGAGCGTTTATCGCGCGATTCCATATTGAAAAGCGCGGATACGGCAGGAAGGATCTCGCACCAGGTCTCTTTGAACTTCTTCGCGACTACTTATTGGGAGATCTAGATGTCGGAGTTGAACAGACTCGTGCTCGTTTTTTACGAGATTCGCCTTATGTTTCTCTTCTTATAAAAATGTATACATACATGTATTTCAGAAATATTCTCTCTATTCTTTAATAAATCATTATATATTATAACTACGTGATACAAAAGAAAACAGCATTCTTTGTTTCTTAATCCTCTATTATTATGATGTTCGCATAAACTGTTAAGGAATATTCGGAAATATTTTCTCTATCCTTCAAACCATTGCATATAAAAATGCTACGTGATACGATAAAAGACATTTTTAGCCTTTTCAACCTTTCGTTATCGCGATATTAAGTGAAACAGCCAGGAACCTCAAGTCCCCGAGAACGCACAAACAGACCTATCAAAGCAAAACTTGCCCGATTAAACGAACCAAGTATACGAGGCACGGAATTCTTTATAAAATTTCAGTAAAATTCCTGGTCGTCCCACGATAATCGCACGAAGAGGATGCTGCGAGGTAAACGCCGGATATCTGGCGTCTGTCCCTATTATGGCAGCCATTTCGCTGGCCCCGGACATGCTGGTCGCCGCATTACAGTAATACAGCCTAATAATAGAGTGGCTAAGAAACGAGAAAGATGAAAACAGGGGAAAAAGAGAGAGAGTGGAACTATGTCGTGAAAGAAGAGAGGCCCCGATTGGATGCCCCAGGCCCGTAATTGCGGCCGTACGATGATTATTGGTGGCGGAGGGGCTCCGATCACGATCGAGAGACTCCGTAAGCTTGGATCTCGGCCGATCGTTCCTTCCAAGCGTCCCTTTCCAAACGTGCACGACCGGCTAAACACACCCATTACACTGAAAATGCGACTTTGATGATTGGGTGCGAGCCTCTCCTTCGCGTGTTCCCTTCATGGCGGACGCTTTATCGCCGATTCAAACCGACGATCGCTGTCGTTCACTGTTACTCTCTTGGTCCCGTGTTGATGATTCCCTCGCTGGACGTGGGAGGGCTCTCGGTGAATTGTTTCACCACCATGGTGGTACGGCATTTTTCTTAATGCTTTTTACCTCGTGACGTAATCGGTGGATCATTGACTGGCGGAGGGACGCGGAGGATCGCGTTTGTTCGATGAATGCTAGGTCTATTTGATGAGCTCGGTAGATAGTAGAAATTACACAGCTTCGGGGGGAAATGCATGGAATGGGTTTGTAGACTTTTCTCGGAGTCCCGGTTTTTGTACTTTATGACGTAACTGTTGTGGAATTAGATAGTGGGAAGAGTGATTGAGCCATAATTTGGTGGAATAATCGTTATTACACAGAATCAATTTTTTATGATTATCTATTCTTCGATAGAATATAGAAAGATAAATTGAATAGAATAGAAGTTTCTTTCTTCGGGATATTTAAAACTTTGACCGCCGGTGTAACGTAGACGTGATTTCGATCTGCAATTTATTGTCAGTCGTCGTCACGTTTACGCGACTTCAGCTTCTTTTCTTTCAATTTGATTGACGCTTAAGCGCGTGACCAATGATTCCTGTATTTGAGAGTGCTCTATCGAAGTGAAAAGATTTACAAATGCACTAAAATGACCGGCAATTTGTGAATCTAAAGGTGAGTGAATGATGGAGAAGTGATGATACTCCTGATTTGTGTAACTGTGTAGGACAATCAGAAAATAAATAAATAAATTCATATCATGCATAAGCTATCGTAATTATACAATAATAAACTGAGTGAAAAATAGAAAATAGGCAGTTGACAGTAGGATCTATGCCGAAATGTGCGGTTGTCAAAGAGTTAATTTATTGTTTGAAAGCCTCGTGTCTTATAATTATAGCAAGAACCATTAACCGAAATTTTAATTTTGAATGCTATTATTGAAATTATTGAATGCTACGAAATTTCCAGTAAGAATGGCACTTACCTTCGTAACGTTGAGGGTCAGTTGCCTTTCGGTTTTCGCCGCCTTAACGTTATTTTAACGTTTGTCCGCCCAACAGGCCAGTTGCTCTGAGTTCTTGCTTTTATTACAGGTCACACGGAAGCGCGCGGTCAACCTGCAATTAATTTCAATTATAAAAATATCATTGCCTTTTATGGCACTGGCAGGTGCTTAGCGGTCAGAGGTTAGCTTTTTGCTTGAACCGTTCTCATGGTTTCCTTGTGTCTTTCCCGAAATCACGCTCGAGAACTCGTTCTCGTTGCTGAGATTAATTTCGCACGGGCTGCTCCCAGAAAAGACGACTACTTTCCCAGTATGTTTGCTTTTTCTCTAAAATATTTCTCTGGAAGATCCTTATGTTTTATTGATAATAAGAAAATTTCTAAATTGCGTTGGCTGACATTTCGAAGGAAACTCTGAACACGGTACAATAATTATTAGGATAAGAGAAAATTTAAGGATTAAGGCAAAACGTATTTTAGATTTAAGAAACGAAAATTTACAACTACATTTTATGATTACAATTTATATTTTCATAGAATATTTGTATCTCGTACATAATATAATTTGCATTCAAAATTACAGTCATATTAGGTTGTTCCAAAAGTTTCTCTCGTTTTATAAGGAAATAGCAGATGCACAACATTTCTTGTTTCATATCATTTTATCGAATTATGTATGTATGATCCAATTTGTTCCAATAGAACTTTAATCACTCACCAATAGTATAAAATGGATCATACATGATTTGATAAAATAATAGGAAACAAAAAATGTTGTGCATCTATTAAAACTCCTCATAAAACGAAAGAAACATTTGGGGCAACTTAATATCTGTGTACGTTACAATTCACAAAACGACTGTTTACGTTTTCTATATATATTATAGTAGAATTCAATAGTTATAGTAGAACTCGTTAATTGAACTCCTTCCAAATAAATCCATCTATCCAAACGTGATTTCATTATTCTAACGAGAAATCGTGGCTAGAGAGAAGAACGAACGAATTCCTACTAACACGAACTGCTAGTAACCTGGTTACCCTCATTCCGCTAGAATTAATATAGTTCTACCGTTATTTCTCTATTCTAAATATCCCCAACATGCTTGCAAGAAAATTAAATTACGAGTCCGCACCACTTTTTACACCCTCGTCCTTTCAACCCCTTCGCAACGATACTTTAAACCAATCTACACCTCGGATCGTGGTCCGCAGTACACTCCCTAACTGAAACTCGGTGAACAGTTACTTTTTCCTGGCTTTCAAAGCGAAACAGACGAAAGCAAGGCGGCAAATTAACCGCTTAAAGTCCGTTTGCTACAATCGCTTGGGGGTTTCCAGTGAACTGGCGTTACATCGATCCCATTGTCGTCGAAAGACGGCCCTCACCGGGAAGAAAAAGGCTCCATTGTTCCGGCGCTAATAGTCCGTTAATTCCCGGCGTACATTGTGCGCGATATTCCTCGGCGGCTCTGGGGATCGGTTAAATCGAATCATAAAAGAATCATAATTAACCGGTCTTTTGTTGCCGCGGTAGAGACGCCGAGACGAGAAACCGCCTCGCGCTGCCGCTCTCTCTCCTCTTCTTCGTCGGCCAAATTGCCACTTCCGACTTTCGCTGGCCCGCTAATTTTGAATAATACCTCGCACGGTCACCGCACCGGATGTAGATTTATAATCATAAGCGACTGATTTGCGGCTGGACAAGCTACGACGGAATTGATGGACATCTTACGAGAATCTTTCGATCCTTGTTTCTTACTTACTCATACTACATATTCGCTTTCTCATATTCTGTAATCCCATTCTGTAATCCATTCCCATTCTAATTCTGATATCCCTAACCCGTACATTCTATCCTGATTGCCACAGCGTGTATCTCTATTTCGCATCTAATATCTTAAATTTCCATATCCTTCGTCCAACGCCGAATATTTATTAGACTATAATGGGTCGATTTGAAGAATTTTTCGATTGTAGAAGAACCAACAGATTCACAACTATTTCACGTCATTTCCATTTTCGTCCGATTTCTCCAACTAACAACGTATTTATTAATGAATCTTTCCGTAAAACTTTTATAAAGGACCCGAAGAAGGCAAAACGAACAGCCACGCATTTTATCTAAAGAATATTCTCTGTTCAAATAACCGCATATATTTTCTTACTTCCGCGCAAGCACTGGAAAGCAACTGCGTACAAAACTGCACTCTAAAAAGAACGAACGGGGAGAGAAAGAGAGAGAGAGGGGGGGGGGATGGAACGGGGCCGATCGAAATAAATCCGAGGCACGTATCGTTGAACCCGCAGCGTCTGTACTTTAAAACAACTAAAAGAGGAAAGCGGTCGCGAAGCTCCGGGGCCCATTTAAATCTGTTGAATGGCTCGAAGGAGCAGAGCAACCTTCTCTTTCAGCGCGGGGTTTCGGCAACAAAGGCAGAGGTTTTACTTTTAAATTTAGTACACGCCTGGGTTCCTCCACCTCTCCTCGGCGTTCACTGCTCCGCCGTAGCCTTGCGACCGGTTGGTAAGTAAAATAGGGATTTAGATCCTGCTCGAGTTTATTACTCGAACTTAGTCTACCGGCTGAATACGATAAATCAGCTTTCGATAAATTGTCCGCAATGATCCAGGCATGAATCAAGATCAGCCTAGTCGTTGTATTTAACCTGAAGATCAACAAATTATGGAGAGCCTGCGGAGAATAATGAGATAAATAAACCTTCTTATTTTTTAAGAACTACTAAATAATTACTAAAGTATTGAGAGTTCACCTTGGTATTGTACAGTGTGTATAAAAATCTGGTATTATACTCGAAAATTTGGTGCTATTTTACGGAAGGTTTTTTCGTTACTCTGTGCATCATGTTGGAAAATGGAACTAGCGTTTCTTTGATTTCCTTTTCGTATCTATAAATTTCATATACAGTGGGTACAAAATGTATTTGCATATACTCTTATCTCCGATGGAACATTCTTCCATCAAGTTCATTTCATTTTCATAGCATCAAATTTTTGTAGTGATATAAAAGTGCTGCTAAATGATGCAGGATTTAATATACACGAATCTAATTAATTAGTACGCGGATGCTATAGTAAATACGATGATGTGCAAATACCTTTTGTAGTCACTATATGTGTAATTTTTATGTTTCAAGTACATATTGTATGTAACAATACTAATGACACTGATAAATGGGAAAAGTTAATTAACGAGAACACTTTACAATCGGAATTTTGTATCGGAATTTTCGATCTAAAAATTGAGAAACAATAATTATTAGAAATATATTTCTCTACTAACACAATGATAAGTAAATAAATTGAAAATTTAAGAAATATAGATACGTAACTTCCAAGTTATACAAAACTATATATGAACATATTAATTAGAATACTGACTAATCTTTGAACAGCTTCAAGTAGCTAAATGTAAACTTTAGTGCGTTTCACGATACAAGAATAGATCCCAAGATTATGTTAAACAACACAGCCTTGTCCTTGACAAAACAGAGCAGAGTTTATTCTAAATGCGGCCCCAAATACATTATCCTAATGAATTAGAAGCTGGCCGGGCCGATTCGAGCTACGGCCGAAGTTCAATTAACTTTAAGAATCAGGTGACATATTTAATTTCCTCGGAATAATGAGAGTGGATTCGGGAAGGGTGAGCAGGCGAGATAGAGCCAGCAGGAGTGCCGGAAGGAGACGCCCGGTCCTTCATGCCGCTGTGTTGGCTCGAGAGAGAACAGCTCGAAACTTATCGCCGCGCAGGAAGAAGCCCTGGGAGACTTATTTAGAAAATGGGAAACGCTCCTGTTAATCGGGCCGCCGTTGTTACTTCGTCAAATCGACCAGTCGTTCGATGCGTGAATTTGTAGATTAAAATGGAGCTCGAGATCAATTGAAAACGATTATAGGGAATTATAAAGAATTGGTTCCGGAAGGGGTCACGGTGCACAAATGACTTTGAAATTTTGTTTAGAACTAGAACTGACGTTGAAAAGAAGTTTGGGAAAATTTGGAATGATTAAATGTTGAACTAAAATGAAGTTCTATGTAAATTAATATTTAAAAAGTTGGTCATAAAAGTCTTCTTATATATTGTAAAAAAAAACATTTTCGTTCGTATAAGATGATTCAAAATTTAACTACTAAGTTAGTTCGTTTTATTCCAAGACTATCAAAAGCCGTTCTATTCTGTCTTACAAAGCCTTACAAATTTTCTTACTGACCGCCGATATCTGCTTTATTTGAACCAAAATGACCTCTTTATAAGATATAATGACTTTTGTGACTGACTGTATAAACACGTACACGGTTTACCCGACCTAACCTACAATTTCATTCTGCGTAACTTCAGTCTAAAACACTATCTTTTCAACATTCTGTTATTCTCTATTCACCATACACTAGAGAGAACAGGACAACTCCGCCAGTTAAAACTCCCGGCGGAAAGTCAGAGCGGTTTTTGTCCCAGATGGAAGTTCGAGTCGTAAACTTTTTTGCGGGACGATTAGTCGCGGGAGAGAAGCAACACGGTCGGGACGGCGGGATCCGCTGTCACAGCAGGATTTTGTCAGGAAGCTTTTATCCCTTCGCAAGGAGTAAATCGTGCGGTCGCCGCGTACATCTATTTGTCACTTGGCCCGCCTCGTGGACGTCACGACGGGGAAGACGGCAGTGGCGAGGGCCAAACACCACGTAACCTTCCTCCAGGAGGCTCGCCCTCACCCCTTGGGACCACTCCATCTTTCCTCCTTCGGTTCGATCCTCTACCAAGAGGAATTGGTAACCTTTCGTTAAAGAGGTAATTTGTGCCAACGTCGATCGACCGTCTTCGCCAAACTTTTGTACGCCTTCGTCCTGCCTTGTATCTCGTCCAGGACGTTACCTGGTCAGTGACTGGGTGTATATCCAAATCCATTGATACAAATCCATTGTTTTATGAATATGAATTTTGTATGCATTTATAGAAAATCTGAAGGTATGAAAATGCACGTAATACGTAAAAATATATAAAATATCGGAAGAATAGTACTTTCTCTAATATCTAGCAGGTAACGTTTTTACCTAGATTTCATCTTTTTAATTACGTGCATGAAAATATGAATTTGCATAAATATCCACACTCTATTTATTAGCGTAAAAAGCGTGTTAAATGTAATAAGAAGCATTCCACTTTGCACACTTTATATTATAGACTTTCTATACGATTTGATATGCTTTTCTTCAAAAACTAGCCATAAAACCGTTCGTAAATGTGATTCTATGTAAAAGAAATGGTTAAATATGTCCAAGTCTTAAGCCTTTTATATGAGAATTTCATAGAATTGCCCTAGATTTTATGCGTGTACTTATATTCTCTGTCTATGTTTATTTATTCTTTATTCCAGTCCCTTATTTACATGAATTTTACTCCATTGCGGAATCCACTTCGCCAAATCCCAAATTGAACGGAGCAAGACTAACAATAGGAAACTACATTCCACGATTGACGATTTTATTTTCGAAAGCATGGATAAATGGATCTGGGAATCGAGCGAACAACGTGAACGCGTCGACCAGGGCACGATATATCGACGCCCACCCTGATGCCAAGTCACGAGCGTGCAAGTCACCAAGCTCCATGAAGGGATGATGAGACGACTAAAGCAGAGCCGTACTGCTGGGGCCGCGCATGGATAACTTGATACACCTAAACGCACGAACACGAATCATGTTTGCGTGTATCTGACAATCGATTTGGAAAACTACACTTCGAAGGTGGCCGACTGCGACGGCCGAGAACAAAGAAGAAATCTAACACTTTGAATTTTGTTTTGGTAAGTAGTAATTTGATAGTGCTAAAAGGAATTTACACTCCTATTAATACCCATGAATATTACATAGACACGTTTTTCTTCTATATCATAATTTAGTTCAAAATTGTATGATGGTTAGGTTCTTTGTCATTTTTCTTTCAATGGTCTTTCCAAACTAACTTTATGGTTCTCTCATAAATTTCCAATAATCAAAAACTTTATACCTGTGTATAATATCTCTTTGCAGACAAGTGTCGGCAAATAACTGCCGTTCACCAGTTGCGGGTACTTATTATGAAGTGGCTGGCGTACGTCTATTTTTCTGAGCGATAATCTCATACGTATTTACGCATTGATATAGTAAACTAAACAGTATTATGTTTCTGATGAAAGAAAATTAGAGATCTTTAGCGATGGAGTCTTATCTTTTGTTTAACGTAAACTCGCGATGTAGTATGATGGTCGAGTCAGAGCGAAGTTCAGTCTTTCAATGGCATCACCAGACGAATCAGCAAGCTTTCTATATATTTTTTATGATACACGATGGCTAAAAAATCCAGACAGGATATGTTCGATAGTGATAGTAGTGATGACGAATATTATTTTGAACCTGACAAGATAGAAGACCAAATCAATATACGGCTACGTTCTGTTTTATGCAAAAGTCCCAAAAATGGTGACAAAAATTATTTTTTTGCGGCTTGTAAATATCAACCATAAATTCCTACCTATTACGTAATGCAAATCAGGAGAAACAAAATAACGCATTTGCGATATGTACGTCGTTCGGTGGATCAATTAGTTGGAAATTTTCGTGATGCTGGCCCCAAGAATACTCCATCAACTTCTAGAACAGCAGAAAGGCTGAACGACCTTTTACACATCATTCGGCGAGATGATACAGGAAGGAGTAAAGACTGTGTGGTATGTTCCAATGGGAAAAGCAAAGGTGGAAGAAGCGAATCGAGCTACTACTCTGCTACTTGTTCGTTTTAGTTTTTATTTCAAGTTTAGTTTTAGTTTTTATAACACAAACGTTCAACGTGTGTATTTTCTCAACGGTGCGCGCCAATACGTCTCGTCCACAGCAACGGTCGCTCGTCGATCGGCCCAGTTCGCAAAGAGAACCTAAGAATGAATGTTAGAAGTAATGAAAAATTGGAAACAAAAAATGCAGCTATCCTAAATTTCAAATTAACATGCTACGTTGGCCTTTAATTTTTTAGTATTCGTACATATATGTATGCTTTCTCTTCCTTTCTGGTCTTCAATGAAGTATCTCTAAAAATTGGTTATTTCATACGCTACAACCTAAAATTTGCAATTCTAGACCTTGATTGCAAAGGAAATTGGCTAGTGTCCCGCAAAACGCGAAATGCATTTCCATGGAAGGATCGTGTAAGCCAAGTGCGGGTTGGTTCGGTCGCGGCATAAAGGATTCATTGGATTCGAGGAACGGATTATCGAGGCCACGGCGAGTCCCGCGGGCTGAATATACAAATTTCCACAATTATTCGTCGACTTACGACGTCATTATATTGCAATCTGGGAACACCAACGTGGATAGACCGGCGAGTGATTTCGCCTAATATCAAGCCCCCACCGCACTTTGCGATACCACGGTATACCACTTCCATTCGTGTTTCGAACAGCACGCTGCAATCGACGGAACTTGCTAATCGTACTGCTTCGAACTATGCTTGCATGAATTCTTAAACAACCTGCCAATTATTCTCAGCCTTACTTGAAATTTTGTATTGTATTGGAATTGTCGTATATCGTTGTCAATTATCAGAGATATTATCATCATCATCAGAGACTTTATGCAAAGTAGTGTAAAATAATATAAACGCGAGAAACGATATGCACCACCCCTATTTTCCAAGTCTTTATGCCAGTAAGGTTATTCTATGTCTCGGAACGTGATGATTTCTATGCTGGAATGAATTTGAATAAATATGTTCTCTATCAGAAACGAATTAAGGATTTTCTCGCTTGTATCGTTCATTTATTTTCAATGAATTGTTCAATCGATAGAAGTGAAAAAAAGGTCGTTTTTGGAGAATTATTCAAATTACGAAGAAAAGAAAAAGAATAGAGATGGAAAACAACAAAGAAATAATTGCGAAGAATAAATACAAAACGGTATTGTATCGACACCATTAATTACCCTTGCTCATCGCTGGCTATCGAGCACCATTAGTCGGTGCCTGGTCGACGTAATCGCTCCCAATTTATTTAATCGAATAAAGAAGGGTTTCTCGGGTTCTCGAGTTCCGGGAATGCGACACGGTATTCGCATTACGCAACACCAGCCTCCGGCTTCGTTCCTCCGAGCGACAAGTGCGCGCACGTTACGGTTAAGGTGGCCGGTTAAGGACAAAAGGGTTTCGAGGGATTCAGTGACCACTGAAGAACGGGTTGAAAACTCTAGCAACGAAACATTGTGCAATCTCGTAACAGCATTTGCTTCCGAATAAGTTCAGTTTTGCAAACGTTTCGTTTTAATTCTTAATTTGCTAATTAAGTTAATTCGTCATTGTAGTTATGTTATTTCGAACTTTGTGGAAATGTTAATGCAAGTGAGAGAAAATTGAAACCTTTAACGAAGAAAAATAGAAATTTGATTGGAATGGAGTGCGAAGGGAATTAACTTGGAGTGTGAATTAAATTTGCATCGAATAGGATAAAACTTAATTAGAAGAAAATTCTTGAAAATTGAAGCACGAATTAAGCACACGTCGTGTAAGGTAAATCATCGAATCTAAATACAAATCGCATAATTCCATTTCACCCTTCGATAGCTTATCAACAAGTATTGACAGCCAGAACCCCTACATTAATCTTGTGCAATAAAAGTCATTCGGAGAAATTCAAGATGAAGCTGGAACCGAGGAAACACCATCATCGATGTCTCATCAGCGTCCATAGCGTAGCGCTTATGAGGAACTAGCTGGTCATAGTTAGAAACGAACGAGGCGACACGCGTGGCATGGGAAGCGAAATACCAAAAAGGTTTCGGGATGTGCGGCGTGTCGAGGGTTTACGAGAGGAACGCGGCCACCGCAACACACGCGGTGGCCGAGAGCAAACCAAACCAAAGATTAATGCACTACACTTACTGGGGCAATTTGCGCCAAGTGTCGGCCCTAGACCTGCCCTGTATACCTCCGGGGTAGATTTGTTCCAGGGTGGCGTTCTCGCGGGGAGATCCCTCTCTCTTTTGTAACAGTCACCCCCGAGAAGATTCTCCGGTAGACCGTTTCTTTCTTTCGAACAAGGAACGACGAGACTTGCTGAATCGATGGCTATATCGTCGATCGAAAATGTTTACAAGAATGTCAATACGTCGATTTATTTGGCAGTGGTAATTACGTGGATATTATAAGTAGATCGCGAATATTTATGCGGTTATGAGAAATTGAAATATGTAGAAATACACAGAATGCATATAATAATCAAAATGTATAAAGTGAATATCTATTTGTATTCTATTATATATATATATATATATATAGAACTTATATATATATTATATGTATATATTATACATATAGAACTCATTCAGACGGCGAAATGAATTTCTATTTGTATTCCATTGCTTTAGTTATATTTGTACAAATATTTAGTATAATTATCCACGATTATAAGAATATGTTACAGGATTATTCATTCTTTATACGTGATATATGCGAATGTTCAGGAAAATATTTCCATAAAGATTTCTATAAATATTCTGAACGAATCTGAAATAAGAATTCTGAATTCTGAACAAATATATTCCGCGTTAGAATCAAGTTAAGCTTATGCCACTAAATCAAAGCCTCTGGATACGATTGTAAACGAGGCTGCTAACGTCGCTAAACGTTTTTCTCAATTTTTTCTTCGAAATCGAAGCTCGCATATCCAATTGACGAAGTCTGGCATGGAAAAGAGAGGAAAACACGTGATGGAAGGACGAAGACGAGAGACAGAAAGACAGAGGAGGGCCCCGGTTGAACGGGAGTGGCAGTTCTTGCGATTAGCGAGCGACTAGGGGAAGCTCGGTGCCAGAGTCTGAGGTTTTAATTAAGCATTCACTGCGGATGATATCGCATGCCTCTTTATACTTCATAGCGGCCAGATGTTGCTACGAGGACCTTCCTCGCCTTAGGTCCTCCGTGCCCCGTCACCGCGCCACGGAAGGAACGTCGCTATTTCGTTTTAATTATGCATGTTTAATTTGCTTATATCCTGGCCGCCGCTGATACGCGGCGCGACTAGACGTTTCTGCCCGAGTTTCGCTACAGTTTCTCCTTGTAACCCTACTGACAAAGATTTCTCGTGACCTGACGGTTCATGGTAGCTGCTAGACGTTGTATTTTAGGAAAATTTGCAATCGAAATTTCCAGGTAATTACACGGAAAATTACGTTATATAATTTATTATTCATATAGATATACTTTCCAAACTGTTTAATATAATTTACCATTGCTATATTATAGGTAACCTTTAATTCTATAATATAATACATATATTCTTTTTTAATATTTCAATCGTAATTAGACTACGAACGTTTTCGAAAGCGTAAAAATACCCAATATTCATGCAATATGCAAAGATATATAAAATATACATGTATGAAGTGTCCGAAGTACTCCTTACAATATTTTGTCGCTGAAAGAAATCGACGCTTAAGTTCTGTTGCTTTAATCGTATACTAATTGCAATTTTCAAAATATTACTCATCGACGATAAAAGCCACATAATTTTAGAAAATGAAGTGTACAAAAAACGTGGAATGTAATATCAACCTTTCTAACGGTTATTCACAAGCTCGCATACGATAGTTAAAATAACTGAAACGCATTGACAATGCACCCTCGAAGGGAAAGAAATGACAATTCCACGAAGTTCGAACGTGGAGAGCGACTGAAACGTTTCCTGCGGCCTACGAGCGAGGAAGGAGGGATAGAGAAAGAGGGACAATTTTATTTGGAGTCTTTAACGAGTTCGCTTTTACCTCGAACGTCGAAGAGGAAAAAGTTAGAAAGGACGGCGGAGAGTCGTGTTTCGTGAACGAAGGGCGAAAGTTTCCCTTGTGGAGAGGACTCGTTTCAGCGATCCGGTGATTGACAGATCGAACCCCGCTAGCAAACCATGCTAAAATGGCGACGAAAGATGGTTTATTTTTAATGGCGGATGTGAGCCACGTTGGAAACTATTTTTTAATACCGACGACCATGATCCCATCTAAGTCGAAACAAAGCATCCGATTCTGGTCTTAATAATTCGTAATTAATTACTTAATTGTCGCAGAGGAAGAAGTAATTTAAAATTAGGATCCTAAATCTAATAGATATGATAAATAAACACTCGTAAATAAATAAATAAATAAAATAAAATAATAATAATAACCTAAATTTAAGACATTCTTAAATTTAAGATACTCGTGGTTCTCAGAAAGAATTTTATAGCAGAAGTGAATTAAAATATAAAATGTGTATAAAAAGTGTGATATCGCTTTCGAATCAATTCTTTAAGAAACAAATTCGAAAACTTCGAAAGTGTGTAGATAAACGAAACAAGATCGAAATGAAATTCTATGCACGCAAAGTAGTTTCAGAGTACAAGATCTTCAGTTGGCAAACCTATTGAAAAAAGCTGGTTGAACATAGTACATGGGCCTCTTTATGCCACTCGATAGCCTATATATTAGGCATCTTGGCGGAAGGTATGGCGGTGTCAATATATATGCAAACGCCGACATAACGATCTATCGGTACGTAAATATATAAGGGGTGCGAGGAGCAGAGTGGAAGAGGTCGGGAAAAAAGAGGGGTGAAGGGGATGAGTGAGCGCAAGAGCCGAGAAAGAGAGAAGACGGACGAACGGAAAGGGAAGAAGAAAGAGGAAAGTCGAAGCTTAATATAAAACTTCATTTCGCAATCGGTGGCAGCCGGAGGAAACGGAGAGAACTGACAGACAGAAATTCCAGTACCGTAAAAAGGGGCCTCGCTTGGAATCTCCCATTTTTCTAGTATTAAGCTTGCCCGAGATAAGATAAGCGCGAACGTTCGTGGATTCGAGCACGCGGCGTTACTGCGAAAAAAGAGGAAATTTCTCGGCTGAAATAGAATGGCGGAACGGTGTCGATGAAAATTCCTTTCGATCTACGTTTTCAAAAACAAAAAAAAAAAAGAGAATAAGATGGACTTTTTCGAATATTGGTAAAAAATATTTGCAATTATTCTACTATCTAAGAATTTGTTTGATCCTTCGTCGTGTAATTTTGATCGCGGACGTCTATTCAGATACAACTCTAATACAACGTTTGAAACGAAATATTAAAATATTATACACGAATTTAATACAGCACTCGCAATCTACCTACCATAATCTAGAACGCGATATTATACGGTAAGGGATTAAAAAGGATATACGTATAAAGCCACGCTTGAAGCGGGACAATTCAAATACAAAAAAGACATCCGTCAACTGCTACTTCTAAAATGCACGAAATATGATATCTAATATAAAAATATAAAGGCTTCGGGAGGTGAAGCGTCGTTTTACGAAGCGAAGTTTCGATGCACATGAGAAATCGGAATTTCGAATCGATCGCAAGAAGAAAGATCCTTCGAGTGCCGGGAGACTCGGAGATTTGCTACCCCTTGCATCGGCCGTATTCCTCCTTTGGAGAACTTTTCGTTCGTATATTTCGAGCATCCTTCCTATATTCTTTCGGTGCGCAGCAGAAAGAAGGGGTCGAAACGGAGAGGCACGGCGCGCGCGATGAAACTTTTAATAAATGGCGGAGTCGATATGAAGTATAGGACTTTGACATATCGTGTGTCTGTAATGTATAGTTAAATCTGGCGGCAGATGTGGCGGCTGCTCGCCTCACTCTCGCGCTCTCTCGCTCTCGTTCTCCGCTCTGAGCCATCCGCGCCCTCGTTCGCGTTACGACTCGGCTGTCGCCCTTTCAATCTCACTCTTTCTCGCTCGCGAGCTCTCTCCGTGCCGAAAATTTCCGATTCTAACCCGCTGCCGCATACGTCTCGATACATATTCAAAGCATACATTTTATACATCAGATTTTCAGAGTACATAAAACATAAATTTTGCGGACAACTGCTTATTTACAATAAATATACGGCGAAGATTTTTGTAGATTTAGAATCTATCGATAAAGTGAAATTTGTCCAATATCTAGAAGATTAATTAGAATAGTGGATTTTACTAGAATTATAATTTCGAATATTTATTTAACAGACGTTTTGTTTGCAGTAGAGGGTTTGATCACACGCTCGTGAAATTAGGTCAGAAAGAGTAGAAACGAAAATAATTTTCCTTACTATCATCTATCACTTTTTTCCCACGTAATAAAAAATTTCTATAGCTACCTGAATTTGTAGTATGTTCCGCTCCACCCCGAGAAAATGCATATTATTCCAACGTATCTTTAATGCACCAGAAGCAGAGAAAGAAGGAAGTAGCAAGCAATTCATCTACATTTCAGGCTGCATCGTGCAACGAGGGTAGTGGCACGAATTTTTTGTTCCTGCAAAACGGTGACAAAGTTTTCGATCAAGCCGGCTGTCTAAATGAGAGCTTCTCCACAAAGCGGATCAGGGTAATCTGTCATCAAAACTGCCCCATGGCAAGTCGCCGTTACACCAGCCGGTGCCCCCAGCGGCCGGAAACCGTGGCGACAACGTCAAATCCACACCGTTCCATCCCTGAATCTACTATCGAATTTACTACCCTCGTAAAATTCTCGACGATTTTCTCGGGACTTTTAGCGATTGGGGCAATGTTTTGATAGTGTTAAACGTCAGACGATGATCTGTTTTACATAACCTTCTCCCTATGATTATTTTCTATTCGAATTGTAAAGTAGAACTCATTGTTGTTGTACGAGAAATGATTCAAGCTAACTGTCACTCGTCTAGCTGGAGCTGTAAATTAATAAAATGGATATGTGCTGTTTACTAAAAGAATTGATATAACAGGCGAACTCGTGAAGAAATGTGGAATGTTAAACACGTCACTAGAGGATAAGTAAGTGAAATCATGCTTCGTAGAAAGAGGTAGGTATAATTGAAATAAAAGTAAGGTAGCTCAGGTAGCGACAGATTCTCAAGGTCAGGAATAACTATAACAATTGTCCGATCAATGATAAAACGACAAACAGCTGCGTTTAAGAAAAGAAACAATATTTTAACCCGAGCTAATCTGTTTACAATGACCACGACGCTTACTTAGGTTCTCCCTAAAGCCTCGATATATTTAGAATTCTATTGTTGCATTGCTCCGACGCCACAAATATTCTCTCACACATTCACAAAACAATTTTACCGTTATTCGAAATATGTCTTGCGACATATTGCGTGACTGTAAATAAAGTTAAAAATTTATGGCCCATGTTAATTTCCATAAAACTACCCCGATCACTCGACACGAGAAGCGGATTCTTACGATCCAAATTACGTTCGAATCTCCAATAATCACAGCAAACTCCTTCGGCAAAACATATTCCAAAACGTTCCACAACCTTTGCCACTCACAATACTCATCCGCATGCCAAGAATCCATTTCACGGAACGGAGAAGACCCGATGGCCATCCTCCGACAGTCGGATCTTTACCTTCTCCTCGGCCGTTCCCCCGAAGGAAGTGGAACCGCGTGGTCGAGCACGTGATAATTTCCCCTCCACGTCGCGTGTCGACGGAAGTGGCGCGCTCGCGCGTCCCGCCCACAGTTGCGCCGGAATCCATGACCGCCCAAGTCGGCCTCGTGGTCGTGGCAGCGAACAGCAGAGAATCGGCCGACCACACTGCCGCGTCAAGGCGAGCAGAGAGGTACAGAGCTACGCAGTGCCTGTTCGTTGTACCCTGCCGGTTCCGTGCCCTCGGACCTCGATACGGCCAGCCCGCCTACGACGCCGGAGGGCTGTGCCTCCGCCGCCGCGATACCGCCACCTCATTGGTCGATCCGTTCTACTAGCAGCCGGTCACGTGTCTCTCCCACAAGCACGGTGGCACACAGCGGCGAGAAAGAGTCGACGCTCGACGAAGCGAAGTGACGCCAAGAACCCTTCGGCCACCAACCGCCGAGGCCCCCCTGCTCGACGGAGGAAACGAGACAGCAGTAACAACAGAGACACGCCACGGAGAACATTGGAGAAGCGAAAAAGGCCGCGGTGGAATTCGTCAGGGTGCCAGCCTCGAGTGGAAGTCACCGCGAGAGTCTCTCTCTTCGCGGTCTCCTCTTGCCCCCTCTACACCCCTGCTGCACCCTGTGCTTCCGCCACCATCGAACTCGATCCTCGAAGGCGACTCCTACCCATCCTCTTTCTCCCTCCATTTCGCTCTCTGTTCCGTTCTCCATCTCCCTTTCCCCCCTCTCTCTTTCTCTCTTTCTCTCCCGACTACAGTTCACCTCTCCGGCGTTGCCCTTCTCGAACCCCTCCACCTCCGCTTCTTTCTCCTCCTCCATCACGTCACTCGGCAAGTGTACATTGCGCTCGCTGGCTCGCCTGCCTAGCCAGCCAGCCAGCCAGCCAGCCAGCCAGCCAGCCTGCCTGCCTGCTTGCCTGCCTGCCTGGGTTCCGGCCGATCGGAACGCTCCTGGTAGCCGTAGTGTATGCGATCCAGTGCGCGCCAGTCTCAGTGCTGCCGATTTAGCGTAACGTCTCTTCATCGATCCAGCGATTACCTCTGTGAAAGTGTGCTTTCGCGTTATGTGGTTCAGCCGCACGGACGAAGTTATGTGATACTACGAGGTGTGATACGTACGGGGTGCGTTTTCGCGGACCTGCGAGTGTTCTGTGTGCCGTCGTGCTTCGATGTCCAGTGAACTCGACAGAGAAATGACCCGGTGAATGCACCAAGTGGAACCAGCTGTCGTGTATGACGGGTTGGACCTGGTCGAGGTCCCTCTGTTTTCGTTCACGGCGATATATTTCTCGTGCTAAGTGAACACGCGATTATGACTCGTGGTGTATGCTTAAACTACAGTGCGAAGGATTCGTTCAGAATGTAATATAATTCTCATGTTTCTGATGACACAGCTCGACCAAGCTCGTCCGTTAGAGTGAAAATACAGACTATAGATATTATAAAAATACCAAGCCAAACTATCCTATTATCGTTACGCAAGCAAGGAAGAATATAAAAACGAGTGTATCCTCGTCTATGCGAGGCAAACAACAATTGTCACATCAGGAAGAGAACCGCGAGAATCCAACGCAGCTAGACAGTTCCGGCAGCGTGCAGCCAGCCGGAAGGCAGCTCGAGGCGTTGGTCCACGCGGGCAAGGAGATCGCAAGCGTGAAGACGAGGCCGACGACACCCGTCCTGGCGAACGACGGAGGGGGTGGCTTCTGGCTGGCCACGGTGGCCGCGGGGGCAGGTGCCCCGGCCGGGCTGCCCCCGCACGGGACCCATCATCCAGCCATGGATCCGACATGCGGCTCCGCGGAGACAGGCTTCATCAACAGCCAACCCTCCATGGCGGAGTTCATGACCGCGTTGCCCCAGCTGGCTGGCGACGCGAGCCTTCAACACTCTCCAGGAACCGGAGGATCCATCAGCCCTGGATCTCATCATCCTGGCTACCACGCTATGATGGACCCTCACGGGGTCACCGATCCGTCCGTCAACGTGCCCGAGTACCCGTGGATGAAAGAGAAAAAGACTACGAGGAAAAGCAACCAACAAGGTAAGTGAGTGAAAATAGTGAGAATTGGAAATAATCTTGGAAAATGGCGGACTCTTTGTTGTCACGAGATTTCGAACCTTACCTTGAGAAAGAATTGAAAAAGTAGGAGAATAGAGGTTGTATATCGGTAATTCGATTGTAAGAATATTTAATTGCACAGGTAGAAATAATGGAAATAGACTTTAGCCGAAACAAGTTGTAGATTCTAAATGATTGTGACAGGGTAATACCTTTAATTAATACCGGGAAGTAAACGAATGGATTTGACACCCTCTTGTAAAATTATGTATTTGTGGTTACAACGGTTTTAAACTATTTAATGGAAAGAAGTTGGAGAAAAAAGACGAAAAGAGATGTATATTGGTAATTAGATTATACGAATTTATAAGTGTTTTGGAGAAACGGATAAAATAGAGCAGATCTAAATTCTAAATGAATACCACATAATAATACAGCGTTCGATGTTGAAAAGCAGATGAATGGATCTAAAGGCACCCTACTTGTAAATCGACAGACACGATTACTCTGTACCATGTAAGTTACAATATCAATTACGAGGACCCCACAAAACGATTCAGGGGCTCGTTTGGTCCAAGTCTCATTGCGGGGGTGAATCGATGAACATTCGAGTCAATTAACGCGAGCCCATAGGATTCAGTATATATTCTCAAACGATTACCATTCTTACTCCACGCGGCTTTACAACCCTCTCTCGGAACTTTAATAGATACAGAAATCCCTCATTCGCGACTACAATTATCCTTAATAGTCCTTCAGTTTCCTACCGTTATTACATCTGTCATATATTAATCTCCAACCTCCCCGTAAAAACTCAGTCAGGAATCAGGCCACTGGAACATAAAATCACCCCTTTTACACATTAACAAACGTGTCATTCTTCACCATGGACGTTCATTCAAGAAAGATCAGCGATTCGTCATTCATCAACACCTATCAACCTTCTATTCACTTTGGACAGGACATTTAATGGTCTGCAATTGTAGGGTATAAATCAATTACAGAAGAGAGCTCGTAAACACAAGTGATAATTGTCTTCTAGATCCTACGTTCGTTACCCCCTAACAAACTTCCGATCGGTCCGAAAACTACTCTATTTAGCCCAACAATTACCAACACTCATAAAAATTATCACAACAGTTCACGGAATAATTCTTTCGAATCATCGGCTAAATAACGACGAATATACCACGAATGTTTATGCATTTTTAGAAAACTTAAGGATGCAAAAATCTACAGAATCCGTATAATACAGCCAAGGTCAAAATAAATGGATAGTAATGAAGTTTGTCTATAAAGTTTAATCGAACTAGCATTAGTGTTATACTTAGCTTTTATTTATTGTATACCCTTATAGTACATGGATTATTTAGCGAATAACCAAAATTAATACTACTTACATTACTGTGTAAAGAAGCCCTGTTTAATGACACTTGGTTAGTATCTATTTTCGCTATCTGTCCACTTATTTCTATAGCCGACTGTATATAAAATATGTTAAACAGAGCACTTATAGCATCTAGTAGAAACGAATTTCTATTCGGACATCATTTTTTTTATTACATTCATAAAAACATAAAATTGCATAAATATCCGCAAATCACTGATGAAGCTACCGCACTCAGAGTTAATTAACGCCATGATTCCTGTAGCGTGTGTATGTGGAACGTCTGTCCGGCGACACGTTGCGGTTCGCCACGGGGTGCCCGTTGTCCGACGGCTAATGACAGCCAGCAGCCACTCCTTTTCTCGACGGGACGGCATCTGGACCTCGTCACGTGCGAAAACCGCGCGTTTCCCAAGCATTCGTAAACATTCGCCAGCAAATTATGATGTATCGTTCGGCGAAACGTGAGCCTGCCGCACAGACAATCGATAGACCGATGGCTAACACATGCGGGCCCTCCGAAAACTCTTTCAATTGAGGATGAATTATTGCCTTCCGGAACGAGAATCATTGCGTTCACATGCTGTGAAGAATTTGGAATCCGGTGTCTTCGACCACTGTGTCATTCGTTCTGGTTTATTCGAGGTTTCGGTCGACGTCGATTAGCTTTTTCGCCTGGTTATGTTCAACATTTGTACATGGTTTGATGATAATGAAGTATGGTGTATCGTTGTCACGATTGTCCAATTTCTCACAAAGATAACAGTGTTTTTGTTTATTCTAACCGCTGCATGTTGATTGGGATCTTTATTCGAAAGGTTTAACATCCGAGGAAAAATTGTTATCGAGGACGTTGTATTTGACGTTAACGCAATTTCCTGTGTTGTTACGAATCGCCGTCTTCCAATTGTGCAATCGGAAATGGTGTAATTCCAAAGGATCGTGTTACGAATTAGCATCGATAGCGGTGTATGATGACATAATTCCACTAAGTTTCTTCTCGAAATATTGAACAAAGCTGTTGTTAAAGTCTGTGCTTTCTTCAAATTCTTCAAACGAAATTACATTCAAAGAAAGATAAATAATGCTTTGGATGGATAATTCTTCACAGCTATTCCCAGTAAACATTAATTGTTTGAAATTACTAATATCACGAAGTATAGTAATATTTCTAATAAATCCCAAGTGCCTCATATCTTCGTCAAATACGCATAAGATGTACCCGTTTATAAGTAGCCTATCAGAACACGTCCTGATTTCCAAGATTCATAAGAAGAACACAACAGTGACCTCTTCACGGTATAAAATTGATAGGATTCAATAATGTTGATCCAACAGATGATGCAGGTTGATCCAACAGAAATTCCAAATTCTTATCAGAAGAATATAATGACAATGACTGTTTCACAACTGCTTAATAGAATTCAATAACGTAAATTGATTCAAGAGACCCTTATTCAGTAAACGTAAAATTTCGTCCAGTCAACGTAGTATTAGTGTAAACAGGAGGCAGAGTAGAATCACGATCCATTTTCCAGCAACTTGTTGGCTATTGTCGTCCCATCGAGGACCAATAAATCTACGGTGGAGGACCCCGACGCGGTCGTTCGACGCAAGGTCGCGCACCGCCACTGCGATCAAAGGGGTGGCCAGTAGTTTATGGGCCAAACAGAGTCAAAACAGGCACCGTGTTCTGTTTCCATTTATCTCGAGGCCATTGCTCTGTCGTCGGCTCGGTTATCCGTGGAAAGTCGCGGGCCGATTCGGTCGCGGGACACGTCGGAAGATTAAGTGTTCGGCAGGAAGGTTAACCAGTCGTTGGCCAGGCGGTAACACGCGGAATCATCTGTAAATTGAGCCCAGGGCCAACGGGAGAGAGCGTCGGGACGGCCATAACTCACGGGGCCTGCTCTCTGCCACCGATCCTCTCTTCGTCGTCTCTATCTACCTCTTCTCCCTTTCTCTGTCACTCTATTTGCCTCCCCCTTGCCGCGTTTTGCCTTTGAACCCTCTCTTGCTGGACCTTATCGTTACGCTGGACGACACCCCTTGACGATGACCCGATGTTCTATGTGGAAATTTTAAGATGTAAAATGTTTGGGGTAGAGACGAAGTCAGTTATATAAGTGAATTACGAATTTTTATGTATTTGTGGAAAATTTAGGTGTAGAAAAGTGTGGAGAATAAGTATTTGTTACAATACTGTTGGAGGATTGGTTTTCTCTTATCTGACGTAGCTTTTTTTTATTAATAATTTGATTATAAGATACTGCTGAATAATTTTTATGATACTCTCTTTATTGTAAGTTCCAAATACCATTGGCTGTTCTTTCTATTCGATCAGTGAATAAATATTTTGAATATTACGACAGAAATACACTCTGATATTTCGCACTGTAACTGTCAGACAGACGTAATAATATTTTGTGAACGAAATGAATCTCTGCTTAGATTAGTTATATTGAGAAAATCAAAGGAGTGGCCAGTGGTTTATGAACGAAACAGAATCAAGCAGATCGGATTAGTTAGGTCAGTTACATTTGAAACAAAATATGAATTTGCACAAACATCGACAGTCTAATTCATCAATTAGTGACCTAGGTGGAACAAACTTGTAAGATAAGGTAGGACAAGTTTGTTAAGATTTTATAGTTGTATAGAGAGTGCTAATGAAAATAGTTGAATCGAAAAGAATTTGTTATTTCTGTAAGGGAAAAGGCTTTCTGTCTGATCCTTTCAACGAGACTCATTTGACTGTGCACTTTCCCGTTTCTTTGTGGGAGACTTTCCCTCGTTAGTATATTTTCATTGTTTGTATGTACTTCACAGCCATGGATTTTATAATTAGACAACAAAGTTAGATCGCGAAGATACAACGAAATGTCAAGCAATGTACTGCGTTTATAGGTCTTAACAACCTGGAAATCTAACTAAAGAATTATATCGAGTTTCTTCAGATTGTTTCCGTTGTTAACTAGATCACAACTTCGATTGTCGTTCATTTAATTAGACTCTTGAAAATTCATACTTCGTACAGCAACTTCGTAAAAAATTTCACTTCAACTAATCCCTCCCGATGAAATAATAAAAACTCATATCTAAACTATGAATGTTAAAGAATCATGGAAAATATGATGACGCAAAATTGCACAGAATGCATATAACAAAAATATCCAATATAAAACGAAACAAATTTCTATCGAAGTGTATTTCTTCGATTCTCTTCACCGACTTACTGATATCAGTTAAAATTGAGCGTATTATAGAAAATTTCATCAACGCCATTAATCATCGTTTCTCATAACTACATTGATATGAAAACTAACCGAACATACACATTCATCAAAATCCACTCTTCATCAACCTGTTCGCATAAATTTAACACATCTCCTCAACCACGCCACTTCCTATTAAACTCCATCGTAAGAGATTCTTTGAAACCACCATACGACTCTCAAATAAGCCATGGAACAATCGCGCGAACACCGCGGGTATCGCGACGATATTAATTGGAAAAGGGGTGACGACGAGTAGCTTGTCTCCTTGCCACGAAGACAACATCTCCGTCGGCGCAGGAGGAAGATACCGTGTCTCGTCGGCAGGGTGGGACATCCTGGGAAGGAGATAGCAAGGAGGGTAATGATAATCCAGCCTCTAGCCTAGTCGTATCCCGGGGGATGCAGGGATTAATTGACACATCGGCGTTTCGAAGGAGAGTCTTCTGGGCTGGCGCCTCCGCTTTGCTAGCCGGCGACGTGACTGATGAGACGCCTCGAACAAGCCATCGTGAAAAACACCGTTGGATCCGTGGCCTTTTTTGCCAGCCATGGATCCGGCAAGAATTACCGAGCAAACCATCATCGGTTGCCGGCTCCTTTCGCGCCCCCTGCCGAATATCTCGTCTAATCAGACGTCGTCCACCCTTCCCATTTTCTTAGAACGAAGCCTAAAGCGCGGAAACGAACGCACGTCGATGTTACAGATTGGAATTTAATGCGAGCACGGTGACGCACATGGAAAGGAAACTAGGGTTGTCTTGAGAAGAGAACGTGCCTCGTCCTCGAGGAACACTCCAGCCGGCGAGGCCTCTAATTGAAATTTTCGGATGAAGATTTGGAGGCGGATGGATCGGTGCCTGAATATATTCGGTTGGGGATCGTGATAGTTGACGACGCGACGAAGGGAAGTCTTTTTTTGTAAATTTAAAATCCCAGGAAAGGGACAGCGGATATCTGTTTGTAGCTGGGTTTATAGACTTTAGTGTCCAAGATTTACGTATATCGGTATTTTTTAGATTTGAGGTCGAAAGCGGGGAAGGACGTTCGAAACTCCTATGATTACGTGCGACGAAAGGAAATTTCAGATTGAAATGGAAGAAGGACATTTGGAATCGTGACGCGTAATTGGTTCTAGTGTCTAAATCTTACGTATAATGATCGACGACTTTTCTTGAATCTAAGATTGAAAAGCAAGTAAAATATTTGGGATCGATGCTATTATAGTTCGAATATTTAAATCTTACACTATTGAGTGCTACTTTTAAATGTGATATGGAAAGAGACAGAGAGAGGATCGCTTTGATTACCGTTTCAGAGTTTAAATTTTACATATGGTGGACATCTCTCGAAAATTTGAAACCGAATAAGACGAAGGATACTTACAAGTGCCACACGCGATTACAATCTTATTGTTAGTGTATTTCAATTTTAGAAAAGTAGAAATTGTTTTCCTTTTTTAGAGCGATGAAAATAAAAATGTTCATCGACGAAATTTTGTTGAAAGTCACATACAAAATAAATATGTTAACAAACTGATAGTGCACGCTACGTAACCGGTAGACTTACACGCAAATCAGCATCGAAATAAGAACCACGTGAAATCGAAGGGAAGAGATATCGGCGAAAGAAGGTAGCCGAGGTTCCAGTCGATTCGGTGATAAAGGTGATTGAACGATTAGGAGTCTCGAAAAGAGGAAAGCACGGTTGAAAGAGAGAGGAGCATCTAATTTAAAGATTCATTGGCAAGTAAATCCGCGGCGAATTAAAGATAACTCTCCTAGGAAATCCCAGCCAGCAAGCTCCTTAGAAGCCACTGCGTTTGCTCGACGAAAAAAGAGGAAAAGAAGAAAGATGAAAGAGAAGCAGAGGGGTGCTCTTAAGACTATGATATCACGGAGAACGTATTTAACCGAGGGATAAAGCACGCGTTTGAAAAGGAACTTGGAATTTCTTCAAACGTTGTTGAACACGCAATTAAAGAAACAAGCAAAAAAATATAATTTGTTTTGACTCAAAATGACAATATTCGTTGTTTCGTTATACCAGAGAAAAGAAGACGATGGTTTCTGTCAAATTCGATTTTTCTAAATTTGGAAGGATGGCGGGTGGCTGAATCGTCGAAAACAGAAGGCCAGGGTAGTTCGTTCGGTCATAAAATCGAATGATAGTTCAATCCCGCGACGTA
Source organism: Bombus superbus (assembly GCA_014737385.1). NCBI lineage: Eukaryota > Metazoa > Arthropoda > Insecta > Hymenoptera > Apidae > Bombus > Bombus superbus. The sequence continues at coordinate 4,122,192 of JACXIK010000003.1, forward strand.
AATCCTCGTGAGCTCTTCTTATCAGCTGCTCTACAATGCTGTACAAAGTAGAACCGAAAAGTTTCAGCGACTCGTATCAGAGGGGAGATTCCTTGAGCATTCTTGTTGCCAAACACACCGATTTAAATTCCTCCTGTTTCAAATTAATTCGGTAAAAAGGTAATTCGATCTTGTCAGAATATTAGATTGATGCATGCGAAGCGTTTCTTCGCATGTACAACTTCAACCACGCGTAGCTTTTTCAAAATATCGTATATTCAATCAAAATAATTTCTATAGAATTCAATGCAATTTCCCAACGAGATCCGATTCCAGAAAATCTTGTTGCCAAAGATAACTCAATGGAAAAGGTAACACTCAACTTTATCGAATAAAGAAACCACTCGATAAAATAACAGGCTGTACCGTGAATCTGCAACAAATAAAATTACAGTAGACACCCTATAAGAAGAAGGAACACCCTAACAAATTTACGATAACAGTTACTGCAGTTCTAACACTTGGCAAACGTTCGTAAAAAAACGGGAATCGGCTACGTAGATACCGCGTTGTAACAAGGAACTCCACATCTGCGTGGAACCGGTGCTTGAATAATAAACACGGTATAACAAATTGATAATCCGGAACCCCATAATCGTGCGCATATTTCGGCGCGGGGAATCTGTGGACCGACACTAAAAGAACTTTCCACGCTCGTTGTTGCGCCAAATGGGCCGCTATAAAAGCGTGGGGCGCCCATGGCAGCCCTCTTCCTTCCCGATTCCGTTTCACCCTCGTCGTCTCCGTTTCCGCCTCGTCTCGTGCCGCTTTCTGCTCGCGTCGCGTGGATCAAAGTGTCCAGGATACGATTCTCGCTCGATTCTCGCGTTCTCCTCCTCAGTTTCTTCCTTTTATTGTTCGTGGCTCGGTTCCGATGTTTCGAATGAACGTTGTTCGATAAAAATGTTTCGACAAGCCCTGTCGAAGATTGATGAATCGCGGAAAAGTGCCGGCGGAAATCTGATCAGAAGGGATCGCCGCTAGTGAGATGTAAATAATAGCAGCATGGATACACTGGTGCGCGAATGGTTTTTCGAAAAGGGTATTCGACGGTTGGCGATGTAAATCGCTCGTTTATTGGAGATTTTGTAATAAGCGTGATTTGTAGTAATTTGATAGAGTGGAAAAGAATTTTGTTAGGATGATGTGACAATATTTGTGAAACGATGGTAATTTTAGGGGTTCGATGGAACAGCGGTGAAATCGCAATTTTTTCGAAGAATTTGATAAATACAGGAAACGTTGCATAATACCAGTATTTGCAGGATTTCATTACGAATTTCCAAACCTTTCGACGCCAGAAATACTTCTCTATCGAGAAGATTTTACCTCGAATAACTCGTGGAACGACATTTTATTCTCAAGGGATTGTTATTAAATTTTTCATCTTAGTCTCAGATAAAGGTCGAAACATTATACTGTAGTACTGTATTTTCCTTGACATACATGCAAATCGTTTGCAAATTGAGACAAACCACGATCGTTAGCTTTAATAATAAGTTCATGGAAATATTCCAAAGCAACGGGGACATCATAGCCATATTTTCGTTCACAGAAAACGGCGACGCCGGTGGATAACTCCGAAAGTTTTTCCTCCGGTTACTGTAGTTGTTCCCAAAATCGAGGATAGATATTTCTCAAGGAAAAATAGTCATGACGAGGGAAATTTCCCTTGTCTCTCTCCATGTTTAAAAGGTATTAATGTTTATCTTCTACATTCTTAAAAGAAACGGAATCTTTAAACGCTGCTATATAACAGATTTGAGGACATATTAAACGGTGCTTGATTTTCTATGCTTCTCTCTTAATTACACGCTGCAATTCACACTTTCGCTGAATTTCACCGATTACATCGGGTTCTACGAGTGGTGTGAATCGTGCTTTCGCGATGGCAAGTTACACACAATTTTCATTTATCTATTCGAAATCGTTGGATTGTAATGGAATATACAATATCAGAATTTTGTGATACACGGAAGAGAATTTAATAGAAATCTGCATGCAATTAATAGACTGCGGATGTTTATGACCTATATATAATATGTCAAAATATATACGATATTCAAAGTATAGTACTCGTTAGAGGATGAATCAAACCGAAAAAAAAAATCTAGCGAAGCGATCTCTTCTATCAACCTCTTCTATTTATCGATTATATACGCAAATCACGTATTACAAGTACGTGATAACTATAAGAAGAATATTTCATTTATTTCATCTAAATTACGTAAAAGTAGAAAGTAGAAGAGGAGGGAGTATGAGGCACGCGAGCGCATTTTTGGTGTTGGTTTTGAGCAACTCCCGGCTAATAAATCGCCGGACCGGGACTGTTTATAAACCGTTTAACCGTTGGCAGGTTTCGCGAAGTAGCACGGAAAAGCTCCGACGAAAAAGTGAGAGAAACGCGCGGAAAGTCAGCGAAGCAAAGGGAACGAGAACTATGATGGATGAGCATGGACGACGCGACCGAAACTCGTCTCGGTCTCGTGCGACAATGGAAACAAATTATCAATTGTTTACCTAGCGACACTTTCCGTTGAATGTTAATTACCGCGAATCTGATAATTTTTCGATCTAGCATTTCGATCTTAATGTTAGACGTAGTTTCTATAGTAACTTCTGCTTCGATGTTTTATGTATCAGAGTGTTGACAGAGTTACATCGTTACGTGTCGACGAGAAAATCATCATTGATGTAATAATATGCCTCTGTAATGTCTAATTGTATCGTCGTTTTATGATTTCGCTTCTATATCTTCCTTTTAAATTATACTTCTGTGACTACACTCTGTTCATACTTCTTATTATTCTTGTGTTTCGACTATGTTCACGTTACTCTATTCTTTCTCCAGTATACACACATCCTGTTTGCCACTTTTTCCATATTTTTTAACGTAGGTATTTTTTATACAACTCTTGAATTCATTACTTTTTACATATTCTTCCATTGCTTTCAAGTAAAGACAGAGATTCCAAGGTATAAACATCGTCGTCTAATTTTTCAACTTTCACCACCTTGGTCACAACTAAGGCGCACCCCATGGAAAGAACGACCAAACCTCGGTATGACATAATTTTTTTAACTTATTACTGCTTGTCCATCTTTCCTTTGCTGTTAAATGAAAATACAGCTTCCAAACTATAATATATATTCTGCTAAAATTCTAATTTCCCAACGTCCACTTTCTTGGTCATTACAAAAACGCACCCAATCTTCCTACGGTAAATACTGGAATAACGACGATTGAACTAGTGGCTATCGATTTGCAAATCGTCCCCCATCGAATTGACGAGGGAGATCGGAGAGAACAGCGTGCGTGGATCGTCGAGTTCCACCCTCTGGTCGGCCTCCCCGAGCGCGATTCGACGTAGCCGGTGCTACCAGGGGAAAATAATGCATCAGAAATTCAGATGACCGACGGAGAAGATCGTAGCGCGATTTATCAAATAAAAGTGCCGCTACAGTCGAATCCCCGTCTGCGTTGGTCGTTGGAAGCGACAGTTCATTTTTAATATAAAACGAGACTCGCGCGAAGGAACGGGAATAGAAAAGAAGATTCCTCGGCGTGACGGCAAAAAGGCCGGGGCTGATATCGCTGCCGATGTTCGCGAGGCGACTTTCTCAAGAAAAAAACCGTGATTCTCAGCGGAGATTACGACTCCCGACGATTTCTCGAGCTCGCGGCTCGTTTGGTCGATACTGGACCATGAACGGTATTGTTTTTCTTTGACAACGATTATGGAAGATGTCCTGTGCACTTTTGGTGGTCTCATGGTAGGAAGGCTCTGATGTTTCTTCGCTAATCACGCAGGAATGGAAGAAAGAGTTTTTTGACGAACTGACGTTCCGACGAATACGCCGGAGAGTAGCTACAGCTGCTCACGAAAGTATTCGAACACTTGTAAATATTCCTTTTGGCTATATCGCTACGTGTCTTATGGGAAACGTAAAAAAATTTTATCGGCGCTGTAATGAAACCAAACTATCGTGATTATGTTAGTAAAGCTTGAAACATATCTGAAAATATATGTCCTACAAGATATTTAATACTCATAGTAATTAGAGGATCGTTCTCCGTGTAACGTGCACTTTCATACTTGTTCCTTGTGTTAATATAATTTTACTTTTAATGTGTGCCTTTAAACCAAAATCATATCAATGTATCAATCTTATGGGACATCCTGTCTTTTATTCATTTAATTGATATAATAGAACCATTCGCAATTCTCTAATTGTTTCCAGCAGTACCTATATTGAAATCTCAGAAACCCAGTATACCTTGTACAAGGTGAAATATCATTACTCGACGACGTACAAAGTACACTTTCGAAAATCAACAAATCATTTTCCATCCACCGCATCCAAGATACAAAACTAGCCGAAATTCAAACAGCCGAATAGCATCATTCCCACATACGATTGGAACTGTGCCAGTTATGCAAACGTCAATCTCAACGAGAGAGTAGCAAACGTAGAATTTCCGGTGGGATAGCACGTCAACCAGTGTTTGCTACCCAAAGTCCAGGACATCTCAAAACACACTAAGAAGCAACCGTTAAGCGTCGCTGTTTATAAAGACGATCTTCCTGTTTGATTCAAACCTATGGCAATCTTTAGTGCAATAGGTTGGTTAGAGGTGCGCTTAAAGCAGTATAATCGAGAAACTAGCGTGTCCCCGAGGATCGTGCGAAACCTGTTGCCCGCGACGGGCCTCACAGCGCGATAAAAAGTTGACTTCGCGGGAGCGTAGTCCGCGCGCTTCTTCGACGCGAACAGTTTAGCTTCATAATGCAAAGTCGCCAGTCATTCACCGATCAAAGTGTTAAGCCCCTTCCTCTGACCGCCTTCGCTCGACAGCGCTGCTTTCAAAGGCCCTGCCTGCTCTGATGGCCGTTTGATTCGTCGTTGGTGCTGCGTGCAGGACGTTGACACGAGGAAACAACGAGCGAAAGAGGACGGAGGTCCGCGAGCGATAGCGGCTATTCCTTTTGTCAATCTTGAATGGGGATGTAGAAGTTGGAGCGAGGCAGGAAGTCGAGCCAAAAGAGAGCAGAAGACAGTTTTTGTGAACGTAGAATGCAGGCTTGGAAGATTGTTTCTGAGATAGTTTAGTTCACTTTAGCTTTCTATTTAAAGTTTAGGATATATTCAAATTTTGACTCAAACTGTGGTTCTCTCTGTTACTGAAAATGACATCTCGACAAATAAACTGATATTTTGAACGAGTGTGAGTGATCATTAGATTGAGGGTGTTTGTGAAAAAATTTAGAGAATCGAACAAATGTCTGTTTATCGACTTTACTTGTTTTCTCTTTTTCGCTTGTATTATTTAATATGCGAAACGAAGTACTCGTCGTAAAATTTGTAAGACGAAAGTTCCTATTTAGATCCCATTTTCTAATCGCATTTATAAAGATATAAAAGTTGCGTGAACATTCGCAACCTATGTAAGTACGTGACCACGTATCATCTGTAACTTATATACGCTATCTGAGAACGGTGGAGTTTTCTAAAGAATATCGCTGAAAAGAAACCATCAAAAAATGACGAAATACAAAAATCAGTATAAAGAGCCCTTAAACGAAAAAGTACCGCGTGTAACTATTTCCGACTTCTCCACGGAGTTCGAGATAGATACAAATGACAACAGGGTGACAAAAGCCCGAGACAATTTGTGATTCCTCTGAAAGGAACCGAACAATAGGAAGAATCGAGCGTGGCGTGGAATAGGTGGCTTTAAAATCAACTTAGCAGCGATCGTCGGCAAGGTTACAAGCGGGTACTATTATAAGCACTTTACTTTTAAGGAACATTAGCCGCGCTCCCTTCTTACGCGTCTTTTCTTTCGCGGAAACTGCGCCACGCTGCGAACGCCGCCGCCTCCAGGGAGAAACGGAGACGCGCACCATGGCCATGGGGGTTGGTGACAGTGGCAGGAGAGGGGATTGTCTGGGGTAATTAGCCGATGGTTGCGTTGAAAGATCTCCCAGCGGCTGGTTCTGCTTGTCGTGACGAGTCATGTCCAGAATACCGAGCCATTCTGTTTAGAAAATGTCAGGCCGCCGATAAAAAGTCATGCAACATGAACCATCCAGAGAGAGTATAAAAAAGGGGAGCGAGGGAGTTTCGTAATTTAATTATCGAAGCGTGATCACCTTGAAGGCCCCTGCGTTTCATATGATGGCGTTTCGAAAGAGGATTCTCGAAGGGTAAGGTTGCTTGAGAGTAGGATGAGGGCCGATGATGTAAAATGTAGAGGAAGCTTACTTTTTCCGTGGAAGATGTATGATTCGACATTGTATATGTGTGTGTTTTTTTTTAAATAATAAATGTGGTGGAAAGCTATTAGAGTCGCCCAAAAGTTCGATTTGTAACTATAAATTAATTTATGTAACGGAGAGTCATATTATACAGAGATCAGGATATTGATAAAGAATATTGTTTATGTTGTTTGAAATATCTGAGGACATCGAAAATTATAATTCGTTTAGATTGTTAGTGCAACCATGTAAAAGCTCGGGTAAATCTAATATTAGGTTGTCCCGAAAGTTTCTTTCCTTTTGTAAGGAAATAATAGATGCACAACCTTTTTTCGTTTTCTATTACTTTATTGAATCATCTACGATCTATTTCGTTCTATTTCTATTATTATGTTCATACATGATTCGACAAAAATAATATAAAACAGAGAATGCGGTGCATCCATTATTTCCTTACAAAACGAAAGAAACTTTTGGGACAACCTAATACTAACAAAATAGTATCATAGATTACTAGGAATACCTATCAGAAATTAGAAGCAACTAAACAGCAAAATGAACTACAAAGTCCTGTTCGAAAGTCAACAAATGTAATCAAATTTGACAAGCGTCAAACACAAAGGAGCCGAATAGAACTCCACGGAAACGCAATCCTCTACACAAACTCGAAATTTCAATAGCTGAACGACACGATAGGATGAAACACACGATCGCATCTAAAGCAATATACAAATCCAACTCTCAAACAACGTAAAACCTTCGCAACTTCAACTTCCCCTAACCCATCTGCGTCTCCCTCTTTGTTCACCGACACATAGGAAAAGAAGAAGCGGAGGAGCGCAGGTTAGCGGCACGGATCGATTGTCAGGGGCCCCGGTAGTCGAAGCATGACTCGCGGATTCGTAGGTAGATGCGTTCCTCGCGCGAAACTCCGTACGCGTTGGACGTGGCTGACCAGCCGACCAACCGACGGACGGCTGACTGCCTTTCTGATTGATGATCGCTACCGGACTCTCCGCCGCCATGCATACCCTATCCTCGACCTCCACCTACGCTCCTCACCATCCCACGAGTCAACCCTTCGCTCGGTCAAGCGGAGAAATGCCGGCCGATTCGTTCCCAGAATCTCGCACCTCCACCCCCTTCCCCGCTGTTCTGTTTTTCGTTGTTTTCGTCGTTACACGAATTCGAGGCTTGTTTTTGAAGCCGACTAAACGCACCGTTTTCGTGGATCTAATCGAGGATTTGCCGGTTCTGGGAAACGCGTCGCTAAGCATCTGTCGTGAGTTTACTGGAAAACGATCGGAGTTCGTGCGAGCTTGGTGAAATTGCCGGAAAAGGGAGAAAATCTTTGCGAGAGATTACTGACGCTTTCTTTGCTCAAGAAAAATATAGAAGATATTTCTGTGTAGTATATAATAATACAGTAGAGTATAGTACATACAGCGAGAGCGTAGAAAATATTGCGAGTCTGAGAATAATTTGAAATATGAAATATCTGAACGAAATCGTTTACTGAAATCGTATTGGTGAGATAATTTGTTGCGAATCTTTGAAACTTTTTAATTTTCCAGTTATCTGAAAGACGGTGTAAATCATTAAAGAATGTCGAGGTTGTTGGATTTTCAGGGGAGTTCTTAGTATAATCGTCAATTTGTAATTAGCCCATAAGAAACGAAATAGGAAACATAATAGGAACATGCATTGGAAATTTTAGAAGAATATATTTTATAAAGTAAAATTGTCGAAGTAGTAAAGCTTCCAGGTTTTTAAGCAAAGTCGTGGACTTTCTGTTACTCCATAAGAGATAAAATAGGAATAATTCCTCCAAAGTATAATCTGGGAGAAGGTATGGAAAGAATTGAAAGTTCGAGAGCAGCCGACATTCCGTGGAATGTTGTTGTTAAAAAAAATTCGAGAAGAATCTCCGTGAGAATTAATTAAAAGTTGAATCGATTCGAAGGCTCCACTGTCACGGAGAAATTAGAATCCTTTGGAATCTCTTTTCGCAATGAATAATTGGAAACTTTAATTGGAGAAACTTTCTAAAAACGTCGTGGAAGCAACGAATGTTAAACGTTAATGTAATTACGTGAACAGTCCATTATTGATTATCGTTGGCAATGCTGTGATATCATCGGATCGATGTTAAAATAATGAATTGGAATAAGCAGCGAAAGATGGGACACGATATCGGAGTGATGAAACGTGACTGGACGAAAATCGAACTTCCATCGTGTTTTCCTAGCTAACAGCCCTGTACGTCATGATATAACAATTTCCACTCCTGTACTTCTCCTGCAACCATCGATTCTTTAACAATACTACACGTTGGACCACTTAGAAACACGTCTCGAAAAATCTGTCCTCAAATATGTCGATTTATCATCCATCAAATTCAAATTCCGTCGGTTCAAATCAGTTCAACGAAAAACCACCGAGGAGATCTATATTTCTAACCGTTACTTCTTTACAGAGATATTTTATAATTTTTATATCGAATTTCTCAGAAACATTTGGAATAAGTTAGTAAATTCAGCAATTTGTTATTTATCAAATCCAAATTCACTTAAGAAGACCGTAAACTCGACAATTTCTACTTTCATAATCATCCATTCTTTAAACATATTTTCTTATTCGAACAAATTACCGAAATCGCCAGTTTTTTAAATTTCTTCGTTCCGAGGAGTGAATTTTTGACTGAAAAGAAATTTAAGAAATCCAGAAAGGATGAACGCATAATATGAAGCATACAATGAACCTAGATGAAAGGTACAAGATCCATCGGAAAGAGAAACACAGGGTGATATTTAGCTGCTAATCGGGCAGAATGCGTACACGGATGACCTGGCACGACCTAGCCGAAGAAGAAGAGCGGTTACAAGGAAAAAGGATCCGCTTCCTCCCCGGGGGCCGAGCGCCGCACGGTCCTCTTCGTTCGCCTACTTCCTTTCATTCGGGGCAATATTTCTTTTCGCGAGTCCCCTCACAGTGTCCTTTATCTAACAAGGAGCAAATCATTTCCCTATTATTTGCTCGCTATCGCCGCTCTCGCTCTTCCGAGGCTTCCTGGTCCGGCCTCGTTTCGCTTTACCGTTCGAGTGTTCCAGCCTGACTCGTTTCTCTCGTTGCGAGAGCCAACCTTTCTCTCTCTTCTTCCTTTCTTATTCCATTTCTTTCTAGCGCGCTCTCTATCGCCCCCGTTCTTGTCTCGCTATATTTTTTGGAGGCCGTCCAAAGTCTATTCATCGCGTTTCATGTTCGCTTTCGAGCACGAGATACAAGACTCGCGCTCTTATTCTTTTTTCCTTTCTATTATTTTTCGATTTAGTCTACGACGATATCTTTACGTACTTTCTCAGTGTAAAGTTTATGAGAGATGATATTTCTCTTCCTTTTTATTCCTGAACAGGTAAACTATTTGGTAGAAACAGGATGGTCAGTGTCAAGTATCGAAATGTAAAAATTAAGTAATGATATCGATCGACTTGATCGTAAGTGATATTGTAATATGATACTGACATGAATGCAGGACACGGACTAAAAAACATGAAATTGTCCAAAAATGTTTCACAACGGTTCGTAGCAAGCACACGTCTGTGTAAAGTTTTACGATATGCAAACAAATATCGTACGAAAGTTATTCGCTAGTACGTATCATTATGCGTAAAAAATAACTGCGAATAGAAAACTCACGGCTAGATTTATTGGGAAATTTAAAGGTGCAAAAGTACATAGAACTCACGCAGTAATTAAAAATATATAAATATATTATTGTGCATGATTATATTATTATATATGTATCATATATATGTATTACTAATAACGTTACTAACCATGTCTCACTATTAAAGAAATTTCAAAATGTATTATCCAGCACATACGATACAGACGTAAAACTTTCCCACGGTAAATATTCAAATACTATCGCGAGCCGCTATAGGCATGTTTACCCTCAAAATATGAATATGCACAAATGTGCGAAATCTAATCGCAGAGAGGAAGGAAGATACTTTTCGTCACGAAGAATTTCTGTAACCGCGACGGGACGAACAAGACCAGCGTCCGCCTTTCGGCGATTTATTATCGGGCGTAGCGCCTGCCTTCGAAGTTCGCCACGGGTTTTAAGGGGAGTAATTTAATCGTAATTAAGTACCTACACGCTTGCCTCTAAGTACATAAAGTTTATACACGAACGCGCGACGCCCGGAGCGACCGGCCTCGGTCCTTTCTGCTAAAAGGGGTGGCCAGTGGTCGGTTTAAACAATTATCACAAGGGTTGCAGCTTGCACGAGTTGACAAGGGTGATAAGTTATAGCGCGTGTAGGGTTGCTTAGGAAATGCTGCGTGGTCAAGTGCCGCCGGCCACGATGAATTACATCTATTACGGTAATGCAACTCTCTTTCTCTTTTTCCCCACTCTTCTTTCTTGTCTTCGATGCGAGCTTTTCCATTTAATCCGAACGAAACGACGCTCCGCATAATTTACTCTAGGCCACGGTGTGGCGCGGCCAATTAGCCTGGAAAATGAAATTCTCGCGAAACCGCGCCCCCTCCCTTTCTTTCTTGCTAAACCTTTTCCTGTTACGAGCTGTGCTCGACAGCCGCGAACCGATCTCTGTATACAGCCAGTGACTGTGAGCTAGCCATCAAGGCCTTCGTGTATTATGGCCGACTATGCTCGACACGAGCATGAAACAGGGCGTTCATATTTTCTTAGACAGTTTACGGTGAAGGACATTGGAACATATGTATCGTTACTTTGAATTATCGCGCTAGATATACTGTCCTCTTTAGTTGAAGTATCTTATCTAACATTTTTTTCATTTTTCATGGTAATTCGAATTATTCGAAGCTCCCTGTATTTCTTAACTAAAGTTAGTTTTCTTTTAAGCGAAGTTATATTATGCAGGCTGTTACGAAATAATGGGTAAATATTTTTAATCGAATGAAGAAGAATAGAGATAGTACAGAGAAGGTAATAAAATTTTTATTTCCTTCAATTCGATAAAATGGAATTATATTAATATTGTTGCTAGGAGAAATTGTTATTAAAGTGATTCTTGACAATTACTGACCGTTTATATCATATTCTGGATGCCTATATGTACGTACAACTTGATTATTGTAACGTAAAAGCGAGCAGAGACGCTGTCAGCGCAGCTGCATGCTACAGTAGCAACATCCGTCGTAGTCAGACTAGACAAAGCTGGCAGCAAGTCTCATAATCTTCCTGGTTTGAAAATGATCTTGTTTTATAAGTATCGTTTCTCAGCTCTAATTTTAGATGGACGTAAAGTAGACTCCTTTAAGAATGACTAATGCTTTCAAAAACTTGCATATTATCAAGGTTGTATCCATAAGTAAACCACAATACCCAATCATCAACTACAAACATTTGAACCACTTTTCAAAACGAATTGCTGCGGATGCTTATACATTCTGTGGAAAATTTAAATACGTAAAAGTGTACAAATTTCGCACAACGCGCGAAAACATGTAAAACATTCAAAATGAAGTATCTGTTACAATATTTAAACGATGAGACAGATCTCCATTTAAATTCCATTTCTTCGGTTGTATTCATAAAAATGTGGATTTATATAAACATCCACACATAATTACAAATAGCTGGAAGCTTCCTGATTAGCTTAACACTTTCACACGACATTGATATTCCAATAAAATTCTGCTACCCAAAATCCTTCATCATTCAGACACTACGAGAAGTGTCTATAATTTCGTGCAAGTTGAGTCGAAAGAGAAACTCTTCTCGAAGAATCACAAATTTTCGGCAGAAAACTGCGAGAGGGCAGGCGATTCAAATAATATTTTCATTCATAAGGCGGCTTGCACCCTCGATGTCGCTGCGGAGCGTTACATAAGAATCGGGCGCGGAAAGGAGCGATCGTAAATCTGGTCGTGCCGCGTGTGGGGGTGCGAGACACGGGCCGAGTGTCCTTTATAGCATTGTTAACAACTAATGTATGCGGCCCTCGAAACCCTCGCACATTTAACATTCTTTAACATTATTATACACATGGCGGCCGTCTGAGCCGTTTGCCATCGGTCGGTGTCTTCGTGCCTTGCCACCCAAAAACGACCCTTGGCGCCCTCCCCGGGGAATATTTTTGTCGGTTTTATTTAACTGCAACCTCGGAACCCTTTTCCATCCTCCTCCTGTATGTCTGCCACCATTTCCCCCCCTTCCTTTACCCTCCGCTCTATCTTTTTTCCTCTTTGACTCTTTCTCTCTGTTCGAAGGTTGAAGTTTCTGTCGTTTGGAATCTAGTCACGTTTTAAGACTTACGATCGGGACTGTAATTTCGAAGAACAAGTGCCGCTTACTACTTTCTGATACGACTTAAGAGAGGATGTAGGGGTAGAAAGGACGCGTGGAAGTGCGTCCTGAACCGAGTGTGATCTAGGTTTACGAGGAAAAGCTGAATCGAAGATGACAAGTGAAATGGATGGCGGAAAATGATTCATAACTGGATGGTGTTAGTTGGAAATATCGTTTTGTCTTCTGATTGACCTACTGTGATAATTTCCCAATTACTTACGGCTAATTTCTTTTCGGGTTGATTTATAATTACTTTCGTCAAAATAAAAACAAATGGAAGGAAGGAGTTGTTTTTTAAGTAACCTTGAATTTCGCTTAATTTTAAATAGACCACAATTTCATAAATTTTGTGAGTTAATCATTATCATTATAATATATCAAATAATTTCGTCGAAAGAAATTCTAGTAATCAATAATGACGACATGCAAGAGAAAGCTGGACGGCGTGCGAAGATCGAAACCCAATTAAAAATAATTAGTTTATGTCTCGGAACGTTAAGTACGATATTAGTTCATGTATCACGATGTACGATAGACTCGTACTTAGAATAGACATTGCAGTCCCGCTTTTCCTCGCCGGAATCATCGGAAGGATTTATTACTGCGAACGCAATAATTCAGCGTAACGCGATTAATGAAGCATACCGTGAACCTTGTTTTGTGACGTATACTCCCCTTTCTCTGTGTATCGTTCTAGTATGAATTCTATATAGTAACATTCTAGCTACCTCAGGAATCGTCCCTAACTAAATATTCGATGGGCCCAGTTAACTACACTGTCAATTTTCAAAATGAATGAAAATATACCTCATATTTTTCACTATTTTACAACGAAATTCGATTTCATTTTCGTATTTTTTTCAACCCATGTGTCACGATCGATAAGCGAAAGCATAATAACAGTTTGAAACTCTAATGCTTATTTGACATTTTCTGCACGAATTTGTTTATTTTGAAAACGTAAATTGCGCCGTCAAATTATACGACTACAAAAGTATACTCCATAAAAGTATATCAAGAAAATTTGTAACTGACACAAGTATCCGGTTACCTACACGAGGCTTAATTCCATTTATCATTCGCCGGTAATAACAAACTTCAATCTAAGATATTTACATATCGTCAGCAAATTCACTCGTACTCGCACCTGCTCCATCTGAAACGAATAACGATACAACCGAAACTTTAATGAACGCTCAACGTCCCTTCTCGGATAATCATCACCATGTTTCTAGCATCGAAATTACGCAAACATAAACAGATAACAATCTGCAGATACTACCTCGATGACCTTATTGGAATACCAGATAATAATCGTCGATCAATCCGTATAGACATTGTAACTAATACGTTCTCGGTCAGGTCTGTGGTAGTTGTACCGAAAGGCTGGTCAGCTGACGAACGCCTAATTGCGCGAATATCGATCGATCCGACGCGGTACGGGACATCACTTTCTCGCTGACGACACGTGAGAATCTGCCAGATAATAAGACGTGCGTGTAATTTGCAACGAGAGGAACGTCGCGACAGAGAGCGACGAGCGTGTTCGCGCGATGATTACGCAGCTTGGACGATTGCTCATCGAGGCAATGGGAAACGCTCGGACGATTAGCGACGATTACCATCATGACTATCGAAACGGCGCTCTTTGCTCGATCTTCGATGAATCGATGATGCAGCGATGAGCTATTACGTCGAATATCATAGGAGTTGGTTTAACGTAATACGTAAGATCATGGGAAGATGAGAGGAAAGGAAGGACTAACCTTGGTTCTTCTTGGATACCTGATTTTGAAAATATTTTGTTAGGAGAAAATTAAGGCGTTGCATTCGAGCGAGAAGTTTCAGAAGTGTAAAAGGATCAAGGATAGGTTTCACGTAGTTACTCGTTGTTTGATATTGTTTTTATTGTTTGTTATAAAGCAGGCAGGGAAATTGTACGTGGAATTGTTTTTTATTCAAGTGACTATTTGTAGAATTGCAAGATGATCAACAGTCGGTTTGATATTGTCACTGCTATAAAACAGATGGAGGAGTTGTACGAAGAATTATCGCAATTCAATTAACAAGTTGTAGAATTGTAAGACGATCAAAGAGGAGTTTGATGTTGTTGCCACGGTAACACAGGCAGAGGAATTGTATGAGAAATTGTTATAATTCAAATGACAAGTTTTGTAGTTACTTAAGACGGCCAAAGACATGTTTGACATTGATGCTGCAATAAAACAGGCGGAGGAATTGTACAAGAAATCGTCTTTTTCACAAGGTTGAGAAAAAGTTTCAAGAGGATATCGGAGAGGTACAAGCTAAAAAGACGCGAGATTTGCAGGAACGAAGGAGAGTGGAGGTGTAGGACTGTTCGAGGGGCGGTCGATCTTATTTCCTGTCGTGACACTTTGCACCGCCGCCAGGAGGGCCGCGGAGGACTTAAAATTTGTATAGATTAAAATAAACTTTTTATCCGACTACGAGTTTCCGATCTTCAGGGTGGAGCGAAGAAAACGACAGGGGATATGGTGAGCGAGACACAAACTTTGTGAACGAAACCTGGATGCAACGTTGTTGAAACGGTTAAGAACTTACGAAGCGCTTTCGTTTCTTTGCGCACCTGTTTTACGTGTTTTCCTTTCATTTCTTAAATTGCAAATCGACTTTTAAACGTTCAATTATGATTGTTTTTTGAGTAAAACACGTTTACCCCTCTGGCGGATGAAGGATTCAGAATGAACGATTTAGAAAATAATTATTTCTTTGCTATCAAGATTTCTTGCGTTTCTAGCACCAGGTATACAAAATATGCGTTTTTAGCTTCTTATGGAAAATAAATTCTAATAACGCGAACAACTAATAATTACGTATGATGAAATTTATGATACGTTTCTAATATATCATATTTGACAATTTCCTCGAATCTCGTTTATGCTACAAAATACTGAAAGAAATTAAGAAACAACAAAGAATAACAAAACGCATTAATAACATTCGACTATTCTCTGATCAGTCGAAGATAATAAAACTTCAAAGTCGATAAAGTTCAATCAAATTCTCTGCTTCAATTTTCTTCAAACGGAACAGAGACTTTTGACAAAAGAAAAGAACACAGGAAGGAAAATAAAAAACATGTTCGCGTTGATGTCACGGCGGGATAAAAAATCGAACAGCATGAAGACTGATTAATAATCGTTCGAAAAGTGTGCGAGCGATTATCCGCTCGCTAAGGGGAAGGCTTATTTTTCTATGGACGCCGCAGCGCGGTCTTAATGGTATTACGGGGATGAAGCTCGTCCGAAATTGGCCGGCCCTTTGTATTTTGATTATCGTCGGATTATTTTAATCACATTAGCGATCTGCGTGGTAACGCCGATCCGCCTGTTACAGTAAGGAGCTTCTCGCAAAATCAATCTCGCGTCTAATGGGAAGATGGCGCTTTTCATCCCCCAGAGACCACTCCCGTTTTGCGTACCGACTACCCTTCGTCTCCAGAATCGTTTTCCACCATCCCCTACTTCCTCGATACAACGATATCTCCGAATGTTCGAACGGTATCTATTAAGTGTTATCAATTACATTAATCAATAACAAGCTTCTCTTAACTTTGGACGACTAGAAAAATATACACAAGAAATTATGTTTTGTTTCTTGTACTTTTATACAGCGTATTTCAACAAACAGACTGCAGATATTTATTTACTTATGAAAAATTTCAAGATGTAAAATTCCTAGGATATACACAATAAAACAAAATATGTATAATATTCAATGGAAAGCATGCACAAAGTTAATTTCTATTTAGATTTTATTTTTT
The DNA here is from genome assembly GCA_014737385.1 of Bombus superbus. Classification (NCBI taxonomy): domain Eukaryota; kingdom Metazoa; phylum Arthropoda; class Insecta; order Hymenoptera; family Apidae; genus Bombus; species Bombus superbus. The sequence goes on from JACXIK010000003.1 coordinate 4,138,639, forward strand.
AAAAATCATTTTGATACAAATATAATAAGAAGATATACGTTTATTATAAACAATAAATGAAATTTGTCTTTTTGACGAAATACATCAGATGTGCATATTTTCGTCGTACGTATATGTACATTTATTCTACAGCTTAATACATTCGCTGTTATTGACGCATACACGCGTTATTATTATAACCTTGTTTACTGCGCAGTTTTTTGAATTCTCGAGGTTATGCATTTTAACAAAAATAATTACTTATTATCGCTATTGAAACTATACAAATACGAGTAATACTTTCGTCAACTACCTTCGAAAATGGAGAACGATTATCCTAAAACATGGCACATTATCAACCAGCGATATAGAATATGTATTTACTCTCCTCTCCTAAGGTCCGACCACGTATGACTCGATTCACTTGTATAAGAAAATCAAGCGATACTCCATTCGCTTCAAACTATCACACTCAATCCACAACTTCCGCAATAATCCTCAACAATTTCAATATTCACCAGCTACGTCAATAACAAATCTTCTGCAAACTCCCTTCGAAACGGAGAATTCGCAACGCGGAAGCAATAACGGTGTTCGACTCCTCGACTACGTTCCAAGGTACAAGGTGTACGTACAATTTACTGGACAACTCAACGATTTCAAAAAAGAAGGAAAAATAAAAGAAACGAACGCGAAATTGATCGCGGCGCGTTCCGACGTCCCTGCTGGCGGCTGCGATTAGAATATGCCGCGTGTACCTGTAATTAGATAGCAGCTCGAGGACGACTCGTACAAATCGCCAGGATTACGAGTGAGCCGTGTTTCTAGCAGTGTATCCGCGGGTATTAACCGGCGCCTCTATCTCGAAATACCGCAAAAATTCTGACGGATGGCCACGATCGGTCATCCGTCCGCACGCTTTCTTCCCAGCCGGCCGAACCTTCCTATTAGCGCGCCTTGGTCATTTGCTTACTCTACCGGTGTCGCGAATGTTTCTTGCGTCACGAATCTATTTGCTGGGAATCGCGGTTTGTTTCAGAGTTCACTTCACACAGGTGTTGTTCTTTCACGGAGAATATTAATGGTCGTTTGATTTTTATTTAGCCTTTTCTTGGATAGACAGTGTTCGTTGTTGAGTGGATAAGTTGGTACGGATTGGTTGAGAGGGTCCTATCCGTGGACGATTGTGTGGTGTCGTTTGGATGAGTTAGGCAATCTGACGAAAGTTGTTGGAGTATTGTAACGGTTGGAGTCATAGTTTGTGAATTGTTGTTTGACGTAGTTGTGCTTGATACTTGATGAAGGAGGACACATTTTAGACCTCGTATCGTGTTTAGCAGCAATATACGAAGCAGTATAAGCAGACTGTGTGTGCTCTGATCGATTGACGACTGCTTTTCTCCTGCTCCCTCTATCGACACTCATAATATCAGTAAATTTGTATCTACTCTTAGATTCGACTCATCTGAATATTCAATGAACAAACGAAACTAACCCACACAAGTATATCAGGTAGCATCTAGTCAGATTTCCATGTTCGAATTATCGTCTCCAGAACATTATTTACCACACATAAGTATATACAAAGTATATCTCTTCGATACACAAATATATTCTGTTATCTACTTTGAAGAATTGAAAACTATTGTCCAAGAACGTATCACAATATCAATCCGCGTAAAGAAACCAAGTAGTATCTATGCAGACTCACTCGACCCACCGTTTCGAGAATAGAACCAAACATTCTCAACCCTGCAAGCGGCATCCAACAAACCCAAGCCTCGACAACTCACAAAACACCAACCACTCCAACGATCCGACAAACCACTCCGTGCAAACCTTTCAACCCAGCGCCACGCCACAACTTGCCCCACACGTTGGTATATCAAGGATCAAAGAGCAGCGATGAATTATTAGTGAGTGGTCGGCGTTTGCAGTGTCGTGACGTTTATCTCGACCGGTGGTGCACGGCGTGGTATAGTAATTTCAGAGGCGTGCAGAGTCGATCGTGAGCCACGGCTGGTAGCGGTCGTGCAACCAGGCAGCTGTCCTGGGTCGCGGTTTCGTTGCGATTTGCCGGTGGTGGTTCGCGTGATCAGCCGAGGGATCCTCGTGCATAACGTTGGCCGCGACGCCGCCGGTGCCGCGAGCACAGATTTGTTATCGCGACGATGCAGATAGAATCGAAAAAATGAAACGGCCGCCGTATAACCGGCAATTCTCCGAGCTGCCGGCAATGAATCAAAGCGACGTGGCAGCGCGGCGCGGCGTTCAGATCCGCTTCCTCGACGCGTGCATTTTCCCCGATCCCTGGGCCCGCTTGAAAACCCGCGATTCACATCGATATATCCTTTAGTCGTAATTAGTGCGGCCTCGGCTACAAGGTCTCTGAAACACGTTCATACATTTTTATAAGAACCTACAGTTACTTGGTTGATGAACCGAGTTCCTGGCGGAAGAGGGTGGTTTCTTCCACCAGTCGTTTGCATTTCTTTCCTCGCTCTGTTGCTTAAGAGGAAGCCTGATCGAATTGCAAGTACTTGTTAGCTTTTGGCTGAATAGTGCGATGGGTTGCTAAATTTTATTTCATTTCCGTAGAAATCTCTTGTAATATTCGCAGCATATTTTTATAACATTTAACCTAGCGATGAAAGTATGCCATCAGATTATGAGCATAGAATCATAATACAAATTTTCATCGTGTCGATTAAGGACCTTTTACTTGGTCCAAATACCATCAACTTTCAAACCACCCTGAACATTTAAAATCTTAAGAGGTATCCTAGATACCTATATCGTTATACGTCCTAGATCGTTATACATAAAGAGATGCCGTATACGTAAACGTAGTCTTCCAATGCCTCGCAAATACGTAGTTTCTCTCTCCTCATTCCCGTAAGAAAACAAATGATCTGCCAAAATACAGTATCCAAAAACCAATCTGCTCGGTATCCTTGGAAGAACACGTTCGGCCCCACCCAACGAAGGAGAGGCCCCGAAAACATCTCATCCGAAAAACCGAATGCCCATCCACGGCCTTCTCCAACCCTATCATCAATTGCCGCATCCCTCGTATCAAAGCATTCCCTTGGAAAAAAAATGCGGTTCGCGGCACGAAGGACAAGGATCGCGCAGCCACGAAACGAAATTCGAAAAGAAGGAGGGACGACAGCTCGGAGGAAGGTGGCTGGTGGAAAGAGTGCTGGTGAAGGAGCCGAGAGAGGCACTCACGGAGATGCACGCACGGGTCGAAGGTGGTCGCTCCACCCCGATGATTGCAGGTTGCATCGGCACGCCTTCGGACTCGGCCTGGCCAGTGTGGTTCGCGCGCGCGCGCTCGGTCGCACACACGTCCCCTTCGCGGTCTCCGGCTCTCTCTTTCTTCGGTGCATCCAATTTTCTTGCAGGAAGAAGAAGGGCCTGTACTCGTCCGCGGCCACCATAATCACGTTGCACGCGGCCAACATGGCCGCCGCACCGTGGCAGCGGCAGCTGCAGCACCGCGCTCCTCCTGGCCCCGCGAGCTCGCCTTTTTTCGCTGTTTTCGCCTTTTCTGCCCTTTCATTAATTTTTCGTCGCGGTTTTCCTCTTTCTCGGCCCTCCTCTTGCTTCCAACGCCTCGTCTCGATGCTTGTGTTTCAACGTTGTTTCTTCCTGTCTCTCTCGTTTCTTTTCTCCCCCACCCCCTTCTCTCTCTCTTTCTCTCCCGCTCTCTCGCTCTCTCCTTCTTCCTTCGTAATATTTTTCTTTCTTCTTTCATTCCTGTTATCTCGCGATTCCTCCTACCAGTTCGCTCTTACTAACCGTGTTTTTGCGTCACTCGTACTAGAACGAAACGAACAAAGCGACGAGAAGTTATGCTAATGCGAGCTTCGAGTTCTCGGAAGAAGCCTCGGTTTCGCGAAAAATGCGATTGCCACACGGACACGCGAGAAGGGTGTAGCGGCCGCAGTCGAGCGCAGGAAGCCGGTAATAACAAGGTGCGCCCTGTCGTTACGTGCTTCTTGCATATGGTTTAGAGCGGATTACGGGCAGCGCGGGGACATCACGCGTGTGCTGCGGCTGAACTTGCTCTAATGAACGGAAGGACTTCCCCCATCCTCTCTAATGAAAGCGGCCGTCTGCACGTAAACCTCCGCTGGGCAAACGAAACGCTATTCGTATCTTCCCCCTCGATACTCGCGCTACAATTTCTTGATCGTTTTCACCGGCTCGACCTGTTCCTTGATCTGCTGCTTTCGTTAAGAGTTAATGGTGGTGGGAGAAGCTGGAATGTTCCATGGAATGGACCATCAGGGTTATTCAAAGACGAAGTCATGAATCTACGTAGGGAACTTTATATCGATGTCGCTTGAACATGTAGATACTTTGACAGGGTAAGTTAAAGATGAGCCGAGTTTCTTCGATTTTCTTCTTGCGGAAGTACTTTAATAACTCTTTCAACTTTGTATATTTAACTATTCGGAACGTTAGTCTTATTCACTTTAATGAGGTATACTGTGCTAAAAGAATTACAGAATTATGACTTGTGTCACGTTAATTCTTATACTTCTTGCGTCTGCTTTTTAATAATAATTTTTCAATTCTTTTTCAATATTTTAAAATTAATATCTTAAAATTGTTAAATGAAGATTAATTAATAAATAACTTACCGTGCCTACAAAACAATTCTCCGGTTTTTTCTCATAATCAATTCGATAGAATCAAACACGATTAATCCTCTTATTAATCCTCTAATTGTTTAGAACAGTATATATCAAATTCTTTTTTGAAAGACTAAAAAACGGTAGAATCGATCCATCAAATTCTTCAAATCAGACACTCGTCCACTAACTTGTAATTAATATAATATTTTTTACATTAATGTATAATTATTTGCAAGAAATAAGAGAACTAACTGATATACTATATATAACTACCACTATCGCAAAAAATTATACAAAAGTCGTTTACCATCGACAAGAATCGCGATATAAAGGTCTAAAAGAGGGAAACAGTCGGAGTGACTGGAAACTGGAGCAGCAAGGTGGGAAATATTTTGCGGACTGCGGTGGCCAAGCGTGGTTCTTGCCTGGCTTGCCGTTAATTGATTATAGCTCGTACGGGCCGCGAACCCCAAAAAGCAAAGCGACCATCGCGGCCATTCCGGGTTGCGCCACCCTTCGCGTTTAGTTTTGTTCGTTTCCCTTCCCGTTTCCAGGCTACGCCTTCGTATAAATCTGTAATGAGCCACAGTTTACGACGATTCCACCCCCCACACTCCCCTTTTCTCCCCATGCGTTTCCTCCGGCGATTTATCCGCCACAAATTACCCGATCGCCCGTACACCCCGTCATCAGCCAATGAATAATTTTTCGATCGTTAGATCAAGTTTCTCCAACTACGTCTCATAGTCAACAATTATCTGTTTGATCGTCAGAGGTCTTTCAAATTAAGTATATCTACGTTTCTTTCTTTTTTATTCTTTTTTTATTATTAATGACGCAATGAAGTATTTGATCATAGAGCAAATAAAAAAAAGAATTACACATATAGAAACTAGGATTCTATTGCACGACTATAGTATCAGTATCAGTGGAATTTTACAAATCACAAATTACATGTAACGAGATCGGCATAAAAGAATTAAATTCTACAAATAAATTTTACAGTTTGTTAGTTACGTTATTCGATTGAATGTAAAACTTTTAAATCTTAAATGAAAAACCTATAACCTACAGCTCAAGACGTATCACTTTACTAATATTATTAGTCGGAAAATTATTGTACATGAAGTCCCTGAAGGGAAGACCCGTCTAGCAATTACGTTTGGTAAACACGTAATTACTTGAACCGTTCAGAAGCCAGGTTGTTGAATTCCGATTTTTAAAAACGTCTCAATTTTAGTATCAGAATGATTGTATAATAAGTACTTCAGAGACCAACCGATTAATCTTGATGAAGTTGGTCCGTTTGGCTTCCGTATAACGATTTGTGCTTTTGATGCCGAGGGGAAAGTTCTGCTCTTTTCAAGAACTAGCTACACTATATTACTTACAATTTTTTCGAAATCTCCATCTATAAAACATCAATATCAAAAGATCACAAAGAATGAAAGGACTGAACGAAAGTTTCTCGGCTAACCGTATTTCAACTTTCACCTTTCAAATTACCCAAAAATGTAATTTCTAGATAATTTCATCGCCATATATGAAATCGAAAGATGAACGTATAGAGTTCAATAAACCGGTCACTGTGAGAGTTAATGGAGAACAGACGATGACGAGATTTCACGCTGACCCGAAGCGGTCTAGAATTTCGAGGAGTCGAGATGATCGAGGGGTTATCGATTAACTGCGGACGAGCCGCGTAGTATCGGTTCTCTACCTGTTTCGGACACGGAACCGGCTGTCTCCTCGTTTGTTTCGAAGTCTCGTCACTCATTTTTCATGCGTTTACGCGGTCCTCGACGTCCAAGGCAACAGAGGAAGAGAGATATACTAAAGCAAGAGGAAAAGGAAGCGGCTCTGTTGTTCGCGTCAGTCGATAGAGCGGCTCTTTCCGTCCTTTGTTCTAGCCCGCAAGTTTTCTTCCTGCGGGCCAAGGGGAAACAAAAGACAAATTACAAAGACGGCCATCATGTGACCCTTCCCACCTGTCTATAGGGAACTGGCCCGACCAACGAGCCGAACCAGATACGAAGAATTCCAAGCAGGACCACTTTCTCCATCGGTGTTCTTCTCTCGTTTTCAGTTATTTTTTAATACTACGAACACCAAATTCGTCAATATGACGGTTTTAAAATTTGTTGTCGTTACAATCGCGGGGGAGTTGCAAACGCTTCTGACAAAATTAATACATTTACCTTTATTTACTTTATTGTATTCATCATATCATTATAATTATACTAGTATATTTAGAAACATACATGTTACAAATTGATAGTTTCAATGTTACGAAATATCTGGAGAATGTTTTTTCATTGATCGCAATACAGTGACGTGGATTTTAAATTCAAGATTTGGAGGTAGAGAATTGGTTTTTGGGACAGTTATAGGGAACTATATTATGTTGTTATATTTTTTAAGAAATTTAATTTGTGAGCAAGGCTGAAGTTTCTTTCATATCACAATTGCAAGGATTTCAATTTCTTGACCTATTTAGACGAAATCTTCGAGCACTTAGTGAGTAACTATGTATAAATCTTCTAAGAGAACGAAGGAAAGAAATAAAAATGGTTCGATGAATGGTGACGTAGAAATTCTGATTTTCGTGAAGGAGCGTATCATCTTGTTTTGCTCAACTGCTCAAAGGAGAATGTGCGAAGCGACGGCCGACGGCTCGTACTCGCTCGATGAATGACGAATACCCCTTTAACAAGACCACTGTTATTTTAATACAACTGCCTAAAACTCTTTTCGATGTTTTTAACCATCATAATTTTTGAATCGTGAAGTTTCCATCTCGAAGACGCTGCTGCGTTTGGAAATCGTATTACGTAATCTTCTTATGTTACAACTAGAAGTTCGATTCACTCTATGAGCTTTCCAATTTATAAAACATTTCGAAACTCAAAATATTTGAACTTCAAACATACTATAATATAAATAGGTATATTGTAGTACATAAATTTATTATAATTTATTGTAATCTTAGGTATCAAAATTCTAGCTGTAACTTCACAAGTTTAAAACCTGAAACAATTTATTCTGCAAACTCAATTTCTCTAAATTCCACGTTATGTTCAAACGAACCATCTCGAACTCAACCCCTTGGCAATTTTTACGAGAAATCAAAGGCAGCAAACTCTTCCTGCAACGTGTTCGAGAAAAAACACACAGAGAGAAAGAGAGAGAGAGAAAGAGAAGCATTTTCAAAAGCGTGTCACAGTATTTCGAAATATAAATTCTATTTCGGTGGCGCGTGTTGCTCGACGCTCCACCGTTGACGCATCACTCGCCGCTCTTCATTCTGAGAGCCAGAACTTGACAGTCCGTCAGTTCCCTTGGCCACTCAAGACAAGAATGAGACTCGACGCTATCGACCATGGTATTTTTGCTGCCACCGAAAGTAGCCATTCCCGCCGCTATTTCTGTACGCAGACGAATGGTCAAAGCTCTGTCAAAACTTTGCCCGCTGCCTTGCGAAGAAACTTTCTTAATTTTCTTCCTCTCTTATTGATATTTCAAGCTTGACGAATTTGAAATTGCAATTTGACGCAATTCTGAAATATAACTCAAATTCTGCATATAATTTGGGATATTTGAATATTTTTCTTTTCAATGTATGACACCCACGAATCAATAACACTGGTGTTCTACCATTTATCTTATATATGTATATATGTATAGATATAGATACACACACACATATATACAAACAAGCAAACAAGCATATATACGAGCAAACAAATAAAAGCGTGGATGTTAAATAGACTCTCTGACGAACTGCAGTGCATACGAATTAAAAAATTTCCGTGCTCTGATATATCAGTCACGAGTGAAAATCCACTCGAGATCACCAGAGATTCACAGGACTTTCGAGATCCGCTATTACATCACCGGCGAATCAAAAGACGTCTTCAATAGAGAATAACCTCCGACATGCCATCAGCAAGGAGCAACAAAAGAGGCAGCAAGTGCCGCCCGACAGAAATCATTCGAAACCGTCTTAGCGAGGAGAAAAAAAATCAGACGTCCGAACGGCGACGAGCGATAAATCACGTCTTTTGTACCGACTTCTTATTTTCATTCCTTACGGACACTTACGTCATCGATGACTAATATATTCCCTGGGTGGTACGCGAGGAAAGAATCACTTAGAGAGGCGGCTCTCCCCGCACGTTATTTGTTATCGCGCGATTTAGGACGCGTTTCGTTCCATCGGTTGCAACAAAGGTTCGCGTGCGACGCGTTTTCTGTCCGTCTAATACATCTCGATGGCATGGCGTCGTCTTTCGCGGACACACACCGCGCCGAACCGTCATTTATTTCTAGTGTCTGAAAAACCGCGCTCGGTGCAAAAGGTTAATAGCTTTCGCCTCGGTAGTTTATATCAGTAATTTCTTGTCCATCGTTTCGTCATTATCCACCAGGTTTCCTCTTTCGTCGCGAGCCGCCTCTCGTTTCTTTCTCAACTTTTCCACACGTGTTCACGCAATACCCGAGCAAAACCACGATATCGTGGCCCTTTAGGCTAGTTCCAATCTAACTGGCACAGTTTGGAAACATCTTCGATTCTAATATTTATGACGAGAGATATTTTACGATTTTGAAGGAATTTGAAAAGCTCATGCTTAGCACCACGTTCAAATACAAACACAATTTTGCTAATATCAGACTGATTGACGACGCAGCGAATCTTAAAACTGCTGCTCTGTAAAAGATAGGAAATTTAACATGTCTTGTTCTTCTCCTATAGTCTTCATATATAATATAATATACCGTAACAAAATAAAAAAGCCTAATATCAAAATTTCAACTATCGATGTACACAAATTGTTCGTATCGCTGCTTTGCTTTGATAGTGGCACAACTGAAAACGCTTCAAATTTGCTTCTACTGAATAGAAGGTCTGTCATGTTCCTATTTTTATCATGTAAAACGGTATATTTATAAATCCATCAGTTTTGCGTTAGAGGGCAAAATTATTATTTATGTGGCTATCAACTTGGCCTTAGTTTTACAACAACACTGGCTCACCTTCGGTCGTTTTGCGACGCTACAAGTGGAAGGTCGTACTGCTTTCGCGAATAATGGCATATCTTACGTTAAGTCAGCCTTATAATGTCTTTGCAATGACTCACGAAGATTCCTTTGTAAATTCTAAAACGCCTCTCCTCTAAGGTTTACATCTTTTTTACCTGTCCTGCTATCAGTTCAAAGTAGCGATATGTTGGAAATGTAGAGAATTTTTGTCGGAATAAAACAACCAAAATGGCACAAAGATTCGGGAGAACGGTGGTACAAACGTTTGGAAAAGGGACGATAGAGCACAGAGTAGCACGAGACACAACCAATAGGCGTGGAATATCGGCTGATTGACAGGTTCGTCCAGCCAATCGCGAGACCGAAATGCTGATGAGGCCCACGTCAATCACGCGATACTTCCATCTCGCCCAGCACGCACCCCTCTAACCACCCTTATCCTCTGAAAAGCCCACGCGCGGGATTTGCCGAGTTTCGAGCACGCCACCCTCTCTTTTCTGCACGCTCTCGTTCTTCCACCATCGCCCCTCTACCCTCGGCCACAGCCATTCGGTTTCAATAATTATGGTTCGTGCGGTTCCAGCGAAGACAAGCTGGGATTTCGCGTTCAAAATGTCGATCGAAGATTGTTCTTTACTATCAGCGAACTTCTGTAAAATAAAATGGAGAATTGAGGGACTTTGAAAGCGCAGAATTGGATATTGGCAATAGCGAAGATCGAATAGATGAATTTAATTCTGTTGCGTTCTTTGCATCGTTCTAAACTCTCGATCGTGGTCTTTCTTTTTATTTTTTTGTTAACAAACTTCAAGTTACGTGTATAGTATCTTGATTGTGACGCACGAACAAAAAGTACGAAATTGAGAAGTATTCTATAATTATTAGTATTAACACATACAACGCTGGTCATAGATATTATGACAACTGCTGATATTTGTTAAATATTCATATTCGGTTTATTATACATCTGCTATCTTAATCGTAGCACGTGTCCCTTCCGATAAAATATCTACTGAACAAAATGAAATTGGTAAAGTTGGTAAAACAAATGGAATGAATAGATGTGTTAATACTTGTAATCGACAATATAAAAACAGGTATCGTATAAATAATGATCGTAGGTAATAAAAATCAGATCCGCCACGAACGTGTTAGAGTGGATGGTGGGGGTAAGTTAATAGAGATTGTAATTATTTATACAGGAAATGAAGATATTATAGAGCTGGTAGTACGGTTTAATGATTATTATCAGTTTCATGTTCTCTGAGAAGCATGTGGTAGGACGATTACGAGATACACTGATAATATCAATTGTCAGAAAGAATATTATACCAGTAATGGCAGGAGTCTAATTATACAGCGGTATTTTTACCGTAAGAAGTCAGTGTACTTGTTAATTTGCTACGCCACCACACTTCTTGCCGTGAAAAGGTTGCTCGAAAAAATATCACAAAGAACGTGTTTACCCAAAAAAGGTATCCTTCACTTCTGATCATCGACGATTAACCCAGATATGCCTATCATGTTTGCGAAAGAATTATTGCAAGCTACTTAATTTTATTTTACGATTTCTTTGCACTGTCCAATAACCTTTTGGGGTTCAGCCAACAAACAATCAAAAACTTAATTCGTACATTCGATTTAGAAACCAAATAAGAGGAAAATCGAACTACTCTGAAAAATATCACAAACAAAATTCAAGCATATTTAACCGAAAAGAAAAGTGAAAAAAAGCGAATTAACTCGCCACTACGAGTCTGAATCTCTTGAATATAATAATTTCTTTATTTCCCTTCGTATTGTATCCGTCAACAAAAATTTCTATCACAGTTATATGTCGCAGAAATTAAAACTGGCCCACCTCGAATTGTTTGTTCTTTATCAATTGTTAATTCTGCAATCGTAGAAGCTTTGGTTGCGGAACGGCCGGTTGATAAATGATATCGCGTCGACGAAAAGCAAAAACGTTCATAAACAAAATTCTAATTCGTGACCACGATCCACGCCTTTACTACTTTGCAATGAATACAAAAATTTCCACGCTATTACGGATCGTTTCCCGGAATCTCTGGCGCGTTATCGTCGTTCGAGCAATATCGAACCGCGTTCCGATGCGAGTCGCGATAACGATGCCGCGTGATACTTAATGGGACGAGAAAACGCGATCGATTCACGACTGTGGAACATCGAAAAACGGGGAAGGAAGGAGGAGGTAAAAATAGAAAGAAGAAAAAAGAGAGAAGAGCGAAATGGAGAGCACAGAGAAATCAGTGAAGCGTGCTGCGTTAAGTCAGACTTCACCTAAAGCTCGTTTTATCGGAGTTCTATAAATTCTGGCCGCGCGGCGCGTAGGCTCCACCGGTGAATTCGCACGAAAACAGTGCTGCTAATTTCATAGGAGCCCGGATGATTTATGGTCGGCTGCAGCGTTCCGTTATTGCACCGGCCGATGGAACAAGGATACGTCTCCGGCGCTGAGCGTAAATGTCGGCTGGTGACGCGTTAATAGGCAGCTCGACCTTGACTTTTAAGCAGCGTAATTAACGAATCCGCGACACGCTGTGAAAGAAGAGGAAGGATCACGTTCCTCGATGGGATCTCCGATTTGTTGTTAATTTACTGGCCTGTGTGTTTTGCCACGTGATTAGCTATACTAGAATTTTCACGTAACAGCAGAACGTGCGCTTTGGTTCGTAAGTTAGGATTTATGATTTCTAGCATATTTGATAATATATATTGCTAAAAGTAATAATTAACATTAGTAATTACAGATTTGAAAAACGAGACGGTATTACGAACGATTCTATTGCATCAACCAAGACACCAGAAATGAGAAAGTCCTACAAACTATCAAGTTTGTATCTACCAAGATTATTATGATACTAAGAAAATGTACAAATAACAATTGTAATATTTCGACCAGTTTATATAGATGACGACAAATCTCTTATTACTGCAAGTTGCCTAGCGCAAGATAAAGAGCAAGTAAAAAATTCTGATGACAATGGATACGCTAGAAAAGAGACACTGACAAGGTAATCCTACTTGCATTGAATTCGCCCCTTAAAACCACAATTGAGGAAGGTAATGGATACCCTTTATAACCATTACACACTATACTTCATCCCCACAAATTCATCCTTCAGGATAGTAATATATCACAGAGAAATACCTACTCCTATAACAACTTGGATATCGTTAGACCATGGCATGCACCGTATTACAATGGATGCGTGTTCTGACGAGTAGAACGTCTGAAGAATGACATAGCTACACTCGTAAAAATCTATACGTTTGATTGTTCGCTAGAACGTTAGTTTCATCAGAATCTAGTATAACCATTATTCGATCATAAACGATCAACTACCAAATTACCATCTCTTCGAAACATACATAAAAGGTTTCCATACAAGGGAAACACAAACAGTGTCTTCAAAGCGATCAGATAGAAGTATCGACGGTTCGCCACGGCAAATCCCAAGATAGAAATATCGATAAGGGCCGTGTCACTCACGCGACGCTTCCACCCCTACTCTCGGTTACTCTATGAAAACTCCACGTGCAGACTTAGCTGTACCCACCCCTTCGCGGCGTCTATCCTTCACCCTCCGCAAGCGTTTCTTTTTTATCTGGCTCGTCCCTTTCTCGGTCTCTCCTTCGACCCCTGACGACTCATCGCGGCGCGGAACCACCCCTCGCCCGCCGATACACTTGCACGCCATGGGGTAGTTTAGCATCTCAACCCTGCGAAACGGAGCACCCCTCTGCACCCTCCTACAGCGTCACGTCGTACGCCAGTTCTTTGTCCCTTTTTTCCTCTTCTGCCTTTTTATTTTATTTTTACGTCCGTCGTTCTTGAGAAAAGAAGCTCGTGTAATAACTATTGCGAAATAGTGCGACTGTGAGAATGAGATATTAGGATGTTCGGTTGATCGGTATTATGTTTTCTAAGGAAACGTTCACTGGATGGAAAATTTGTTCTGTGATCGAGCTGTTCGTTCGTTCGTATCGTAGGAGGATGATGGTCTTGATTAGTTGGCGAAGAGGAATGCTATCGAAGGATGACTAATGCGATGTTTGGAAAAACGAGAATCACAGCAATGTCAGAGCAGAAATTGGTTTTCATAAAAGACTGCCCGATCGCGTCTTCTCGAGTCGTAGCAGAGAATGAAGTTAGAATAAAATTAATTATAAAACTAAGGAAACAATGCTTGCAAGTACGTGACGAAATTCGAATTCCCAGAATCTTGACCTGCACTACTATGATTTTCAGCTCGCCATTTGTTAATCGTTCGATAAGAATAATCACTTTGGGACTGAATTATTGGAAGACTGTAAAATACTTGAATGTTAGATGTCTATCGTGTAGAAGATCGTGTAAGAGATACTGCAAGGTCTCGTGTCCTTTGAATTCTCCAACATAGCGATCGAAGAATCTGTCGCTTCTCGAACACGATATGAGGGAAAAAGGAAGGGGAAAAATAGCGTTCTGAGAAAGGAACGATTCAATTACTCTCGCGACAGTGAACAATCGTAAACGCTCTAAACGTCGTGTCCAAGGCGAGCCACTTCTAGCCAGCTCGATTTTCATACAAAGCGTACCGACGACTGTTACGCGAGTGCTATTTCGTCATCCTCAAAGAAAAAGGAATTCCAGGCGAAAAGGATAGAAAAAAAAGCCACACAAGTAGGGAAAAAAACAGCGAGAAAAATCGTCGCGCTGTTACAACGTGGATCATGTGGTCGTTGATGGAGGTGGAAAAATCGATTTCAGCGAACGCGTTGAGTTAATTGCCGTTGCTTTATCGGCCACACGCTTTCCCAGCTGAATTTTACATTAAGCCGTGTGGCGGCTATTTAAATATTCCCTCCTTCGCGAGGTTCTCGAGGCTGACTATATGAACGCGCGAGCGCGGTCGCGAATGTGCAAGCATATAGACTTTGATTGAAATATTACCCGCGTGTCAGCCGCCCGGTAAAATCCTGTAATTACGATAGCGGACTATTAATGATTGTTTACATCGTTCCAGCACGTAAATTACTATACGCCCTTAACCAGGAAGAGCAACATAGAGCTGTAATAAACGTAGCTTCTTACTTTGAAACCCTTTTGAGACGATCGCGAACCGTAGGTGACTTCCTCTTCCTTCGTCGCGAAGCTTGCCTCGTTATCTCGCGACAAGTTTCTTACCAGATAATAATTACCAGAGATGTTTCGCATCGACACGGAATACCACCGGCTGAGAACTTAGCCGAAAGTTCCCAAGGAACGATGAAACTCGATGGAACGTCGAGTGAAACAGTGGCTACGTCTACACGGGGCGTCTTCAACTAGAGCATTGTTCGCGCCATCGGTTTCCGTCGCCACCCCTCGCTCAGACGCCTAAATAATCATTAATTAAGCTGCCGTTTGAGTGTGTCGTAATCGAGCAAAAAGCGAACGTTCGCTTTTACTGGATGCTATGGTTAGCGTTCAATGGGTGTTTAGGGGTGACGATATTTACGAAGCTCGTTTGCTGCTTCGTCCTTTGACTCTACTCTGCAGAGATGGAAAGAAGGCGCCTGAGATAGCACAGTGGCAAGGACAGTGTTCTGCTTTACTTCCTTTAACTCTTTTCTTCTTTCCTTTTTTAGTTATCGTATCTGAAATTCTTTCATTTTTCGGGATGTGTTGGAGTCTTTTAAATTCCCCGTATTTCTTATCTCGTAAATAAAGTTAAACGAAGAATATAATAAGTCCATTTCTGTTGAGTTTCTGACATTTATGTCAGTTGATTATCGAGAAAGAAAATTTCATGACAGTACGAGATGGTTGAAGAAAATATTCGTGCGACTACGAACAATTAATTAAGGGGAAAGG
Organism: Bombus superbus; assembly: GCA_014737385.1. Taxonomy (NCBI): domain Eukaryota; kingdom Metazoa; phylum Arthropoda; class Insecta; order Hymenoptera; family Apidae; genus Bombus; species Bombus superbus. The sequence continues at coordinate 4,154,164 of JACXIK010000003.1, forward strand.
CGATAATCTGATAGATTTGAAAAAATATATAAATCTTATAAAAGTAAGCGATATTAAGTAATTGGAATCTGTTAATCGTAGACAAAAAGAATGATTAGATAACGATAAGTACAATGAGATACTGTCGAGAATGAAGGAATCGTACTTTCCTCGAAAGATCCACATAGATTTGTTAATGCACGACGAGCATGGAACGCAATTACAATTTCTAATCAATTGCCATTAACATAGCGATTAGATGAGTAATTAGCGAATCTGAATGTTCCCTTTGTTACTAGACCGCGTAACCTATCCGACGCGACGTACACGAGTCAAACAATCTAAGATTTACAATTCGATAACACGCTCTATACTCGGCGGAATATGTACGCTCTGGTAAAGTACTCTCTCGTTTGAACGTTCTCGATCGCGAACATATTGTGGAAGAATAAGAGGAATGAAGGGACAACTTTGTTACGTTGCAGAAAATGGCCTGCCGAGGAGATTACGGACGGCGTACACGAACACACAGCTGCTCGAGCTAGAAAAAGAATTCCATTTTAACAAGTACCTGTGTAGACCGCGAAGAATCGAGATTGCCGCATCCTTAGACCTCACGGAAAGGCAGGTAAGAATGATTAAAAAGAAATCCTCGATGTACAGCGTTTCTTTATCAAGTGCCTTCTGGCGTAAGCAAACCGTTCGTACCACTGATTCCAGGTGAAAGTTTGGTTTCAAAATAGGAGAATGAAACACAAACGTCAAACATTAAGTAAAGAGGACGGTGACGAGAAGGATGGCTCGACGTCCGACGGAATGGAGAAGTCCAAGGGCGAGAAAATGCTGGCGATAGACAGCGACGAGAAGAAGAGCTGCCACAACTGTGATATATCTGGCGTGAGCGACGTAGGCAGCACACTCTCTGGTGACGTGACTGAACTGAGCTCGTCGGGTCGGCGAAACAGCAGTAATAATAATAACACGCCCACAGCAACGAACAATAATAACAACAGCAATCCAACTTTCAACGCGAACAGCAATGGAGCCAGCAGCGTTGGTAGCACGAACAGCGTGTCGAGTTCGTTCGAAAAGATGATAGCAGACGATGACTCGAGATCACAAGACGGTAGCGAGGTGACATCCCCGAGCGTGGCTACCAAGAAATTGTCCAGCGATGTCAGAGTAAAAGTGGAGAGCGGCCACAAGAGTCCGAATCCAGGCAAGCAGCAAATTTCCGTCAGCAAGAAATCCCCATCGACGAATACCAAGGAACTCTGCTCGGTAAACAGCAATGGTGTCTTATTGGCGATGCCCGATTCGACTGTAAGCACGCCTGTACTGCCCGGTCAAAATTCCACCAGAAGTCTGACACCGTCTTCGACGCCTGGAACACCGGTATCCGTTCAGTTGCAACAGGGAAGTCCTCTGGGGATTCAAGCTACACACGCAGCATACATGCAAAGACCAAGAAGTTCTCCTTCGTCTACCAGCTCCGTGGCTACTCCCATGATGCACGGGTCGACCAACGCGGGCACGATGTCCCCTCACGGCGGCAGGAACATCAGCAACAATCAACAAACGCACTTCCCACAACAAAGCGTGTACCAATCGACGTCTGCCATCGAATATAGAAACGGAGTACCTAATAGACAAACTGTGCCGGCAGCCGCGCAACAAACTCAATCCCAAAATAATTATTGCTCCAGGGACACCTATCAACAGCCTCGAATCTCCTATCCAGGCGACGTTCATCCCCTATACGCCAGACAAAACCAAGTTCTAGGATCCCGAGTAGGTCATCACGTCCGTGCGACCACGGGCGCTGCCTCCAGAACGATGTACAACTCCAGCATGCAGTTTCATCAACAACAAAACCAATACGCCAACACTGGAGGGGAGTACAACGGCTACACACAAGCAGGCCCACCATATCATGCTCCCTATCATCGAACCATGCAAGGTAGCAACGCCTACAACACCAGCCAAGGTTACTCAGCTCAACACGACCAAACAACCGAAAACTACATGACACCGGGTAATTACGGCTACCCTAGCAGCGGCAACTATCACGCCAGTAGTGAGAATCTTGCTTCTCACGGCCACGCGGCTGTATCTGTTCAAACTGCGCAACATTATTACAACGATATCCAACAGCAGCAGCAACATCAACAGCAACACACGGCAGAGGGTTACGTCACGCATCAGCCTCCCATGCATCCAAGTTCCGCAGACTATCGAGCAGGCACCAAGTGCCACCCAAACGCTTACTACGAGCAAACCAGTCAACTGCACGTCCATCAGGGCGGCGAAGCGTCCAACATTCCCAACAGTTACGTGTCTTCGCCAGATCCGTTTCCAGCGCCAGGGATGACCACCACGGCAACCGCGATCGCCGCAGCCACTGCCGCCGTCATCACTCCGCCAGGAAGCGCCACCCAAGCGGAGGGCAACGCCGATTCTTACAATTACGGCAACTTCTACGCGGAACCAGTGCATACATCTGCACCGCCACCATCCGCGGACAATAGCAACAGTTCGTCAGACTTCAACTTCCTGACGAACCTAGCCAATGATTTTGCGCCGGAGTACTATCAGCTCAGCTGAGTTCACGAGACCGAGAACCCTTGTCAGCTAGACTGGAGCGACGAGCAATGTCTCCTGAACGCGTTGTACTGATGGCGCTCGTTGTTGTCATCGTTGTGATCTATACGATCGTCGAGGATCGTTGCAAGTGTTGGATTAGTAAGCGGTGGTCGTGGAGAAAGAATCGGATTTGAATGTATTTCGATTAAAGTGACGTGAAACGGGAGACAGCCGTCGAATATGTGAATCTTGTCTGGGTGATGGAAATGAATCTCTGCGAGTTAGAAATTATCATAGTCGAAGAAGTAGCAACGGAGATTGTTTCTTCCTTTTTGTTTTGTTGAAAGAAATTTTAAGAATGGTATTGATTAAAAACTGAGATTTTATGTAATAAACTGAGCGAGTAATTCATTATAAATACTTCCCTGAATAGCATCGATAGGCTATGATCGTGTAAATAGGGTTTTCAAGGTCAGAAACGATTTGTTCTAGCCGCGAAATCGGCTTTTGTTTCTTCGATTCGAATCGAAGTTCATGTGTGATGGACTTTCTAGATATAAATGAAATCATGATAATTTGAAAATGTACATAATATCGGGTAGACACGAAGGATCCAGAGTTTCTAATAGAAGACTCGATTTAAAGGGATGCAAATAGAAACGTCGAGAGAGCATTTGACTGGATAATTCGATAATGAATTTGAATAGAGAGGAAATGGAGCGCTTTCAATGATCTTCGCACCGGGCACTTCAATCATTTCCGTCCGTAACAATGATTGCTTCACCTGTACCGACGATCAACTGCAGGAAGTTGAAAACGCGTCGAAAAGGCCGACAAGTGATTTTCAAACAGTGCGCTTCGAGGTTGATGTGGCAGAGTGTGTGTAAATAAATTAGAAATTTAACAAAATAGAAAAAAATAAAGAGGTGCAAGTGCAATCTTTCTAACTTAAAGCAAACACGATTTCTATCGTGTAATAGATAATTCCGTGATGATCGGACCGGTCTCGAATCATTCGAGTTCGTGTGTGCTTAACGCGACGTCATATTGTCGCGCAAACGATCCGCCGAAGCAGCAACCGTATCGATGATTTCCGTATTTCCTTCTAAATCATCGTAACCTGTTCGCCAAGCGGTTGAAAGGGAAAAAACGCAAAAGATATTTGGAACAACATAAAATATTTGGGAAAGTGACGCGTCGAAGGGCGTATTAACAATTCACGAGCAATAATTCTTAGTGAAATAACGCGTGTACATATACGAACCTAGTGCGAGGCGAGGATTAATTTAGCCAGAAGATTTCCAGAAAATGAAATAAGAAAGAGAACATCGATAGTGTCGGTCGTGACCAAGGACAGAAGACAGTAATCGTGCAAGCGTAAACGAGTCGCTTTAGAGGATGATGAAAGGTGTACTCGTACAGCTTTTCAAGCAGGGTGAGAACGTTTCGTGAAAAAATTGACGGAACTTTATCGGAAGTTCGTTTCGCTCCTCGACATCGTTCACGCATCTTTCAAACGTTTTTCCTTTTTTTTTTTTCACGTTAGACGTCACGAAAGAGTTTGAACGATCCGTCGAACGTCGACGAAGTTTCAGTTCATACATATTGCACGCAGTTATACTCTTTCGACGTTCATTTTCGATCCTACACGGGAACACACATTTTTCGTTGCTTCGCGTTTTACACTATACGATGTGAACGCTTTGTTAGAGCGTTCGCGAACGGTTTCAGAGAGAACTTGATCGTTTCTTCGCCAGGATCATCCACCTATTTCATCGTAATTTCTACTAGACTCTACAGATGTAAGCGAACCAAATAAAGGAACTCGCGTCGTTATCGCAGAAACAATAGTATAAAACGGTTACGAGATTAGATCACGTAGCTAGCGACGCGTAAAACCTTGATTTTCACCTCGACTCGACAGTTGGAATATATTTAATAGTGCGCCAGTCGTCGTATCTGGTTTGTATAAAAAAAGAAAAAAAAATTAAATAATAAATGGCATTTAAGGAGCCACGATCGTTTACACGAGGACTTCTTTGTACATAGCGCGCTTACGATAATCGTACACACGGACATATGTACACACGGACACGTACACGCATATACATAGACACATGAAAAATACACATTGTTTATTCGATTCTGAATGTATGATTAACCACGCGATCCGAAGATTCCATCTTCTGAACGTGAAATGGAAAACAAAAAAAAAAATGGAAAAGCGACAAAAAAAAAAAGGATAACTGTAAATGGGAGGCGATCATTGTGTACATTCGTTCATACAAACTTATGAAACAGAGAATCGTTTCATCCTATTCTGACCGCTCGCGATTTCGTTTAACCCCTTTCGACGGATTAAGCAGTAAAGCAGATGATAAGTGGACATGGAAATGGATGATAATAAAAAATATCATTATAAAACTAAACAGGATTCGTCGTTTCCCTTCATATTCCCTCTTTTCTCGACGCTGTCTTTGTTGAATCTTGTCGATATAATATAAATAAAGCGAATGGTTTATTACTATCCATATGGTATTATGTCAGTGATTAATTACTTAAATGACCGACTGCTTCGAAAGTAAATACATTTCGCTTACTACTTAACGCAGCAGTTACCAATGGTTATGATTAAAAGAAAAAATTCCACGCTCGATCCCCTTATGAGAAAATAATTACTTATACCTTCGTTTTACCCCACGTTGGAGGAATTTACTTTTAATACACATGTTCGAAGACTGTACACTGGCCCGACGTTTTCGTATCGAGGAAACAGACGAGTCTCACGTCAGGAAACTACAGAGGACTGGCCAGAGAACACGATCTCCGAAGACAGCGCGCAATTTGCGCGCGCGAATCAATTTTAATAGGGTGATAAATGCGGCGCATCGCCGTGGTAAAATATGGATCGTGCACGCCGCTCGAGAGAGCCGCGCTAAAAATAATATTTCAGTTCGATTGCTCTGATATTTCGAGTCATCCATCATCGTCGCTCCCTTCGCTGACACGGAGCTCGCAGGAAACGCCGATCCGAATACATACATTTCGGCTCTCCTGCTCCTCCTTCCGCGAGCACGGCTAAGGGATCCTCGAAATTCAGACGTTCCTCCAGGCATCCTATGCGCAATCTTGTGATCATCGTATCACTGATAATTGAAGGGGTACGGTCAAAAGTAATCACTCATTCGATATAATGTCTTCTGTTTGAAACTTAAGCTTGTCGAGAATATTGAAATAAAAATTAATATAATTCTCATTTTCTGTGTTGCAAGATTCGTTTGATTTCGTTTCCTCGCATTACGATATAACGTCTTCCGTTTATAATATCAACTTTTTAAAAATGTTGAAACAACATTCGATATAAATTTCGTTCTGTGTCTTGCGTCTTACGATAGTTTCACTCGTATTATGTTACACTGATTGTTTCAATAGTACGTACGAAACATTGAAATATCATACGCAATTTGTATTCGGCGATCTTATAGTCTGCAATTAACGTCAAAGCTAAAATTAAACTTGGATACAGGTACAGTTGGTATTTCTATTTGATTCTTGATTCGCGATAAGCGTTAGACTGAATTATACGGTTAAGATCTTTCTTTCCTCAAAAATAAGCAGAGTAAAAGCCAACTGCGAAACTTGATTCATTATAATCTTAATACATAATATCTTACCTAGTCTTCAAATACCCTTCCAATACAATCTACAGCCCTATCCCTGATCCTTCTGCTATATTAGCCCCATGATCCGATCCTATTTTTACATCACCACGGTAAACTTTCTACTTGGAACTTTACTAGAACCAAACTCGTTCAGACGTACAAACAATTGCACGCAGACATTCCAAGACTGTCCTTTGTCTTCCATCGAAATAAGGAACAACAGACAGTAGCTATGAATATTCGCGGAAACGTGTCTATGAACAATTGTTTGCGAATTTGGACAAGCATAAGACATATACTTACAGACATTGATTGCAGATATACAAATACATACATACATAAAAGATCTGTGAATGTCTAGTTCTGCAACACGTACAGTATAGAAAATAATTAGGAGATCGCCGGTATGGACTGTTCTATTGTATGAAGCAAGTAAACACAAGTAAAAGAGACTTGGTAAATCGACGTGCTATTCGCAAGATACTGTAGCAAAAGTTATCTCTAAGGCAATCGTTAAAGACAACGACCAAACACAAGGAATAAATATGAAAATCAAATTGACATTGAAAACGATCTCCTAATTATTTCCAGCGTAGATACACGATATGCACGATGCAACTGTACAATAATCTGTGCAGCAATCTAACATTTACCAACGATATCAATAGCCACACACATATATTTACGTACATATTTTATAATCCACCGAGCACGATCCTCGCACAATTCCTCGCGGAATTCAATAAAAACCGCGATGCAGTTAAACCAAGCTCAGCTTCAGGATCCCGTTCGAAGCAAATCGGGCTGATAGTTGTGCGTACGCTTCTCCGCTTGAGCGAGGTTCGGTTTCGCGGGAAATCAGAGCTGGAGGAAGCCGGTTGACGATGCAAGAGGGAAGGAGAGGATCTCTCGAATCGAGAGAGTCCCGTATGCGCGTTCGTAGACCGGACGAACGGCTGTGTCAGTGAAGAGACTGACAATGATGGATGACTGCGCGTGATGCGTGTGAGTCAAGCCCATACGATGCCAGCGAGCTCATATGTGGCCTCCTGTCCGAACGAGCCGACCGAACTGTTGCTATCGTTGCATCTGTGCAGAACACCCCAGCGAAACGCAACCCCCGATCAACGATCACCCTTGGCTCTCCCCTTGCTCTCCCACTCTCTGCCGTTGAAACCATGGATCCTCTACGGTTCACCTCGTCCCCCCCCCCTTCCCACCTCTCTCTGTCGGGCTAATTTCTCGACGCTATTAACTTTTTCTCGGCGATGGAAACGCCGCCCTTCCGCCGGCTGGCCGGCCCTAGAAAAAACTGGAAAACCGGGGAATCGCACTTTCGACGAATCCTTAGATATCACGGTTTTTGCCACCACGCTGGCCTTCCTGCTCTTTCGATGATTCTTCCTCTGCTTTTTGTGTTCTTTTGCTTTTCTTTTTCTTTTTCTTTTTTTTTTTGAGAGAGAGAGAGAGAGAGAGAGATCTTGCATGAGATGGGAACAAGTTTGCGAGGCGATTGTTTCGCTGGAGCTTGAAATTGAGGGAGGAATTACTTTAGAAATGGCTATACTGAGAAAGTATCAGTTAATGGAATTTCACGGTTGAATTTCTTTCCTTTGAATTTTTATTTCTGTGGATAATTATTTTGAAGGTCGGAGTTGGAGAAGATTGCTTAATATGATGGGTATATTAGCTTAGGAAGTAACTTAGAATTTTCTAAGATTTTTTGCAGATATATAATAGCAAGAAAATTGCTCGTACAGGTGATGCAGCAGGCATATTAGTATCAGAATCTCGCGAAACTTTTTGGACATCTAGAATAACGAGGAAATTGGTTGTACAATATAGCAAGGATATCGATAAGTACCATGGAATTTTGCAAGATTTTTTGTAAATCTAGGACGCTGATAAGATCAGGATAACAAACCTTACGTATATGAATTAAATATGAAAATATATAATTTCCAGTTTCACGGTGAACGTTCTCAAAAGACATAGAATCGTCAACTAAATAAAGCTTGAGGTAACAAATTTATACATTGTTTGCAAAAATATGGACAAATAAAAAATGCCACATAAATATAAAGTATAAACAAGGTTTATAGTTTCTTCCAGAAAATGCTTATGGCTTATGCAAGCAGCGAATGTCTCCGTCAACTACATTAAAAGAAAAGGTCCGTGGTAGGAAAATATCTTATCGTACAAAGTAGTCATATTTTTATCACGAGTCGTACGACCACTATCACAGCCGCATGGGATCGCAGGGGGTGGACCACGAGAAGTCAAGGGTTACTAGCCCCGAGTCGAGCAATGTTTGGCCTCCCCGTCCAACCGTCGCGACCATAAATCTTACGATCGTCAAGGGACGACTCATTCACGCCACTTTGCTTTCCGACCGATATAGCTGAACACCGGAAAACTCCTGAATTCCAGCGACTTTTGCTTCGAACAAGCTGTCAACCGACTTACTCTTTCATCAATTTTTCTTCTCCCTATCTCCAGTACAAAATTTTTCAATCGAGAAAATAAAAATATTATGCGTTTCTTAGACTGAATTAAATTCTATAAAATCGCATACATTAAGTACGTTTCGTTCGTCCATCCTTCAAGGTTATCATGGATGAAGAATTGTTCAACGCAGCACGTCTTTTCTAAGTTTAAATATCTATCTCTAGTGCAGAATTTTTCAATCGAGAAAATAAAAATATTATGCGTTTCTTAGACTGAATTAAATTCTACAAAATTGCATATATTAACTACATTTCATTCGTCGGTCCTTCTCAAGGATATCATGGATGAAGAATTGTTCAACGCAGCACGTCTTTTCTAAGTTTGAAAAATAACTAAGTTAAACCCAGTGGACGAGTAAATGCTTTATTGTTATTGTAATACCAGACGAAGAGTAGACAAATTATTACTCGTGGTGGTTACGAATAATGATATTAAGACGACGTTATCGCAAGACGATAATGGTAAGGCAAAATTCGTACGGGGTAAATCGAACTCCAAATATTTTACAATTACTACAAATTAAATCTCTTTAAATTTTATTTAAAAAATGTTCTAGTTAAAATTTGTAGGAGAGATTTTAAGAGTCTAGATCGGAGAGAAACTGAGATATATTGATTTTGTTCGTTTGTAAAATTTGAGACGAAGAATCTGGAAGCGTTCGACGGGAGAATGCGACGCGAACGAAGAAGCAAGATTCGCGAAAAGCAAATGTCGGCCGGGAGAAAACGGCCGACTCTCGGTTCGACGTTTAGTGTCGCGTAATTGTAGGCTCGCGCAAAAACGTAAATAACGAGGAACTCATTTCACACAGAGGTGAAATCTCGCGGCGCAGTGGCGCGGTGATGAAACGCCGGGGATTTCATGTAATGTAGAAAGTTAAACTGCAAAAGACATAATGCGGCCCCTGCAAAAACTGGCTGCTCGCAAAAACCGCCTCGTGACCAATTCGATCGCGCGCTCCGTAGTCTCGATATTTCGATGATGAAGCATCGCGCGATTGCTATACTTCGAAACCACAGATCATAAACCACCTTTAATATCAAACTATCGGAAACAGCGAAATTCTAATCAATAAAAACAAATCAATAAATCTATCGACAAAAATTACATAGGAAGACACTTTGGAAAATTGCGGGCCAATAATGCAGTTACCTTTATTATCTAATGTGGCCTCCCTCGACTTCGACACGCTTCATTATGACATACAATGACACTTCAATGATGATGATGACAGTGATACTCCATAAAGCGATTTTATGTCATCCAGGAAATCAGTTTCTTCCTGTTCTATAAAATAACTGTTTATCATATTCTGGCTACCAGTTTGAAGTCTGATAAAAATTATCGATCGGTAAGAAAGTTTTTCAATTTTACGTAGTAGCAAATGGAAGTCTCAGAACGGTAAATCTACAGAACACGTAGAATTAGAAAGCAAGTCGAACATCGAATGCAGCAACTTGAATATGCAACGTTAGTTCTTTTCACTACTCGCGTAAATAGTATGATACTTTGTGCTCGGATTAACTTCTACGGCAAACTGATCGACGAATCAGCTTCAAACTTGCACCCTTCAACGGTATAACCCTACAGAGACTGCTACAAATTTAACGTCACTTACAATTATACATTTTCAATTATAAATATAAACGTTACAATGTCATACATAACGCAATTACTACTTTTTATTTCCTACGGAGGATCGAAAGCATGCGTGTTCTATATCCTCTTCGTATAAGAAATACAGGACATAGAAAAAAGTGACGAAAAATTCTAAATTTCCCATTTCGGCTGTTTATCAAATGGATAAACCACGTATCAATACATATCGCCTACTATGTATCGATAACATTTCAAATTGTACACTTCCACCATCTATACTCTACATACGATGGACTTTCACGAACTGCAGCGCGACCTCTATGCCGGAGCCCCTATTCACGCACTGAATTTTGAAACACTGCCCTGAGAAAAAGAGAAGGTGCAGGTTAAATTAAAAGCCATTCGACTTATTTCCAAAGGCGGGAGATCGCCAGCGGCAAAAACATCGTGACAGAGTTGCTCGAGAAGACGAGTCGAATTTCGTGTTGGAGAAGCTGTCGCCCGAAACGAAAGGAATCTCGAATCCGGGTGAGGTGGCGGCTGGGGGCGAGGAGCCAGCAACGCACGGTTCCGGTTTCTTCGATGCCCCGTGAACGCCAGAGAAATGTCGTTAACGCTTAAATGTTAATAAATGTGGAGGGAGCAGGAGAGAAGAGCAGATCCCACGTAGCGGACAGGTAGAGAGTCTCAGCTGAGACTAAGCGTAGAAGGCAAGAAGTCGCTGCCACGCTGGCGGCTGCTTTTGAGCCTCGGTTTGTCATGGTTCGCATGATAGATGAAGGAAGCGGCAGCCTCCACGCTCTACACAAGCTCTACACCCTATATATACGGTGTTAAGTTTTCACCGCGGGAACACCTTGCGCATTCGACTCTTCGCTTTCAAGTCTAGCTGTAGCTGGTTTCGCGTTCCTTCGTTAATTCCCCCCGTGGTTACACCGCAAATAGAATCTTACACGCCACGCGACCGTGCACTGGGACATGGAAAATTATGCATCTACTCGGTCTGTTCCAAGAGGAACACGCGGACGACCATCGCGAGGAAACGACCGAACTGTGTCGAGTTTTCTATGGTGGGCGGTAGTACATCTGTCGTTCTTGGCTATTGATTGCCGCTAAAGGCTGTGACACAGTACCACTCGGTAGCTCTCGAAAAGATTTCGACACTTACCATGAGAGGATACATCATGCGTGTTATCGCATATAAAACGTTTTGCGATCTCATTGGTACTGCGATGGCACGTGTCTGTGCTAATTATATTGCTCTCGAAAATGTATATAGAATTAATCTGAAAATACTGCCGCAACACGTATTTAGTTACAAATTAGTATATGGAATGAATAATGGTCTTAAACATATAAATAGGTGGGTAATTAGTGCTGCAGATGCGGTCTCACTAAATATTGTAGCTTACTAGTGTACTGAATAATTGACCATTCAAATACTTTGACGATGTCTATAAAGCACAAGAAACAAATGATATTGCTACTAGTCTGCACAGCTACTGTCGTTGATATTACTTAAATGTTCAGAAAAAAAAAAAAAAAAAAAGGAAAGAAACTGTCTAAACCGAAATCAACCGAAAATTCAATACAACGTATTGAATTTTCAAATTGCTCCTATATAACAGGCGAGACACGCGATGTATCAAGTTTTAGTGGCACTTTAGTGGTAGCCTTTAACGGATATAATTTAAGGAAGGATGATGCAGCGTACAGCTTTTTCGATCGAGGCAGTAGCAGTACATAATAGCAGTTGCAGTCGTTAACGTGGTACTACGTGTTGACGGAACAAAACAGCGCAAGTTGTAACGTTTTCTTTAACAGATACGTGTAGAAAACGCGCTATCGATAAAATCTCTTTCATGAAATGTCAGCGTAGAATCATTAACGTAGTGCCAGGCATACAGAGAAGTCGAATACCATTAACGTCCGGTAACAGAAGTTGAAAGTCCGCGTAGTACTACGTGCAAAGACCTTTCATACATCTTATCTCGCGACACCAAGATCGTGCAGAGTCACTTAATGCACCGATCAAACCTCATTAACTCGACGATACCTGCCTTTGCAATGAAAATCACAGAATTTCATTACGACGAAATATTTTCTATTTATCCTCTCCGTTATCGCCATTCACTCGCAGCTACTTCCTACCAATTCCTATAAAAATCCTACTACGAGCAATACCGGCGTCCTTTCGACTCGCCGATTTGTCGCAGTACAACGTCCACAGACTTAACTAAGAACTCAAGGGTTAGCCGTTCCATTTGACACGTTCCATAAATCTCGATAGGGTAGGCTGGAGAGCACTGAAGAGCGAACGGGCCGGGCCAGGCTTCCCGGAGGGTGATAGATCCGAAAATCGAGCGGTAAGCGTGCAAAACCATTCGGCGTTTCTTCGTCGAGAGGCAGCCGGGACCACGGTCCACGATCCACGCACACCACCCTCCAACAACACGTGTACGTGCATACACGGGATCGTTATAATGATTAGTTGGCCCGTGTCACGCCAGAATTCGAATATTAGTCGGGCCGCATCTCCTACGCCTAGACACTCCCCGATACACTTTATTAATTGTTCCGCATCTGGTTTCACCTATGGATCGGCCGCGGTAACGCCAGATTGCGATTCATTCCTCGAGGATTTTTCTCTACAACGTGAAACGCATAGGGAGGGGGGGGGGGGGAGTTCGATCGATAAGTGACGCGTGTGAGTTGCGTGCAATAGCTGGTTTAAAGCAGGAAGAGTCGGAAGATGAAGCACCGTGTAAAAGTAAAGCGTAGCAAAGTTAAGGCGTAAAATTTGTAAATTTCAAAGTTTGCGGATTAAGCGACCAAATGTCTTTAGATCTGAATAATTAAAGATTCGTGTATTTGCAAGGCGTTTGACAACCGTCGATTCAAATATTGGAAAACTCGTGGGATTTCGATATTTGTAAAGGGCGGGCGTTTAAATGGACGCGTGACGCGATGATATCAAGCCTTTAAAACAGTTGTGCGACCGATCCTCTGGTACTCGAGTCTCGTTGACCCTGCAATACAAAGAAAATTATCTACGTTTTACGAAAGAGATTATTTTCCCTCTCGTGTAACGACATCTGGCCAGAAGGTGTGCAAACAACCAGTTAGAACGCGTATAGATGTCCGAATAAAAAAATTGTAGAAAATCAAGGGAAACAACGGAAAACCATCGGATAGATAACAAAAGCGGTCGTAGCTGAGTTTGTAATAAAGGAAAGGAAGAGGAGGGCGTACGAGGGGATTGCCGGCGCATGTAAAGAGGGCACACTGTATAACGGCCCTATAAAATGACTAATGATGTAAGGTGGGTGTAAAGTGAAGCGGCTATTGATTCGTAGACGCGTAAATGACACGTCTATCGGCTACCGAGGCCACCAGTCATGCTGAGGTTTTAACTCTTAGCACGGTGAACCCCCGAATCTCACTCAGCAACCTATAGAGATGATGATAAACGGTCCACGCCACCGGGAGGCTGCGGTTTACAATTACCCGGCAATATTTTTTCGACGGACCGCATTAAGAATGCTGACGGTCCGTTGATTTCGCTGTCGCAAGAAACTGCACGGGCCGTTCTATCCGCACTGCGAAACGCTACGCCGTGATCCTGCAGAGAGAAAGGATTTCTCCGTGGATTATGAGATCGCTAGGATTTTTATTAAACGCGGAACCGTAGAAATTTTGATTAAAAACGAAGAGCGTTCAAGGGGAACTTTAAATTATCGAAATTTCAATTATTCTCGAATAAATCTTGATTAATTTGGGATTAAAATCAGACGCCGCTTAGATCGCGTGGGACAAATCGGAGCAGTAACGATGGTTAATTTAGATTAAGTTGAAATTGCTGAGTTATCAAAGACGATAAAGCAGATTGTTTCTATTATTGGTTAAACGGTCTTTTCGATGAAAGAAAAGAAGATACGATGGACCGCGAAAGAACGGAAAAGATGTTTACTTCTGGTCTGACGTGGAATCCAATCAACGTCTCCATTGCGACTTGACCTTACGAAAATTGGGTCGAGGATCCACGGGGATGATTAATGCTCGCGCTGATTAGTCTCGGGTCTTCGAGACGAACGAGTCTTGGACCATTAGCCGTCCTATGATCTTTGTCCATCGGTCGGGTAACATTAGATTGTTCATAAGACAGGCATAAAATCATTTTAGCTGGTACCTTTCCACCGACACCTTCGATTCCACGCAACTGATTGACATTTATTAATTATTCCTGGCTGCCCGTTCAATTTTTCTTCGTGGAACATCGAACGTATACATACTTTATATTTCATATTCTTGTACTCTTCGTTTTACCAAATACTTTTTAGACCGAAAATTTCATTTAGGAAATTTATTTTAACGTTTGAGTCGCTTTTCGGTACTTTTTTAATTAATACGTCTTTTTTTTTTCTTTCCTTATTTTACGTATACTATGGCTTTACGTCATTGAATCTCATAAAAAAAAGTACACGGTACTTAGTTCGCGTATGATCGCTTGTTGCACGTAGCTTTCGCCGTTTATCAGTTAGGGCGCGCGAGGTTTGTTTATGTATGTTAACATGGCGTCGGCCTGTCTCTCCCATGAGCTCGGTTGATTTATAGGCGGAGCATCTGACAGTGGATACCACCCCCAAACTCGACACAACAGCTGTTTCGTTCTACGGCACAACGCGAAGGTAATCTTGTTAAACACCATCTACATTATTCAGTTTTGACTAAACTTCGCGTACGATGAGCTACGAACTTTGATTTCTCAGTCATGTTTCCTACTTTACCAACAATAAATGAATTCCTCAAATATTCTGTTTTATCATCTGTTAGCGAGAAGTTTCTACTTCATCCACAGAGACGCATACATCCTCTGTTGGTGAGAAGATTACTTCTTTACCGAAAGTCAGTGAGCGCATACCTTTCCATGATAAAAAGTAGAAACAACATAGTTTCCGTCGCAGAGTAAAAGAGCTTTTACCTTCAAACATTAACTAGTAGGAATAACGAAGTTTAAGACGATAATCGTCGTACCAGACGAGTTTGTTTC
The DNA here is from genome assembly GCA_014737385.1 of Bombus superbus. Classification (NCBI taxonomy): domain Eukaryota; kingdom Metazoa; phylum Arthropoda; class Insecta; order Hymenoptera; family Apidae; genus Bombus; species Bombus superbus. Next base: position 4,169,545 of record JACXIK010000003.1, read on the forward strand.
GCTATTGGAAGCTTATAATACTTAGTTGTGTCAAAAATTGACAAACTTTGTTTATTGCAAAATTTTGTTATTATATCGATCATTTTGTCATCAACAATTCTCCCTGATTGTACAAAATGTCCCTAACAAATAAAAAAACACTTATATAAATAAATACATACATAGTTAAATATCACATTATACAAGGAATATTCTTAATCTGGATAATTGTAAAAAGTTGTCACAAACTAAAAACATGTGCCGCTCAACGAAGATCTTAAACGAGGAAATAACAAAACAAGTATCTAAATTTCGCTTGTAGTCAATTAAAGTACAAGTTGTACGAACTGCTCTCGAACTTTTTTTCTTCTTTCTTCTTTTCATCTCAAGCTCGAAATCAAGGCGCCATTGTGCCATTCTCCTCGCGTTAACGCCTGAACCCTGGACGCGTTTTCATTAAATGGAATTTCTTAATAGAAACTTTAGCCAGGATTGGCAGCATCTGCGAGAGAGTGACGTCGGACCCGACCTTAGTGGGATTGAACAGGGGAACCGACGATCCCGTGTGTTGACGCCCGAAATGCTGTCCGATCGATCTTCGTCAGACTTGATTTCGCAGCGGTACAATCATCCAACAAATAGAATTGTACGTTACCCTAGCCGTTCCCCGAAAAACTTCACAACTGCCGTTCCTTGTCAACAGCCCCTTTCCCGACTTACACCTAAATCCTTCGACTTCTCTAACCCCTATCGACTCGCAACCCTTAAAAATTCTCTCAATTTCCTCTACCCTGAAGAAACAATAATTTCTATCATCTCCATCTCTTTAACGCTAGAATTACCAGCGACTAAACTGTCAAACTCATACGAACGAGATCAAAATGGTAGGCGATGAAAGAAATAAGATGTTACGCATATATCCGTTTTACAAGGAATCGTTCAGATCCTCGCGAATACAACGTCCATTGTAATGCAGAAAATTTCGATGGATTGTATTTATTTATTTATTTGTGCTTGGTCCTTGCCTTTCGGCTTTCGACGAACTTCTGTCTTTACATTCTATCTCTTTTGCCTTACATCATCACTCTTAATCTTCTATATTTATCCTATACTTATTCTAATGTCTTTGTCTTCTTCTTACACTCTAGGCTCTATACTATTTCTTACGTTCTGTCCTGTGATCTATTATCTACCGCTATTGCACCTTATGTACTTTGGTTCCTTTCTGTGCTTCTTGCTTTCGTTCCTCCCCTCCTTGTATTGCGCTTCTCCTTTCTAGAATTTTCTTTAGTTCCGTCAGCCCTTCCCCCGTCTCCTTTAGTGTTGTTTCCATGCTCTTTAGCCCTCCCGTTATTTCGCACTCTTCTATCACGTGTCTCGGATCTTCTTCTTTCCTTTTGCATAATCTACATCTTCTCTCCCCTTCTTCCTTCCAGTATCAATGGATTGCAAATCACGTGAAATCGAATTATGCGTAGAAACTGAATTGCGAATTTATTTGTTTATCGGTTTAGTCCGGTATTTCTATTTGTGTATCGTTAGTTTAAACATAGCAAAGGTTTCGAAAGTAAATAAGGAAAGAATAAAAAATTAAAAATATAAATAATTAAAAAATAAACAACTGGGGCTTGCGCATAGGGGAAACAATTTCTCCCATGTTTAGTCCTATTCTCTTTTTATATTAACACTAAACCTACCACGCGCGGTCAAATGATCGTTTTTGAAATTTCGTTTAAAATTTCTTGTATACAACGTTACCGTATCGCCCCGTGTAACTTATCGACTTTTCCTATAACATACATACAACCCATTTTTCAATATTCACAACTTCCTTTATTGCTTACTTTCCGAAAAAAATTGGCTAAAATCCCTTCCTATATCAAGGTACATATTTTTTTTTTTTTTTTTTTTTTGAAGCGGTCATTCGAACACTAATGGTAGGATTAGGTATACATGAGATGTCGGTAGGTTTAGTGTTAAACTTGGACGAAGTTTGACCACAGTGGAAAAGGGGAGAAGAAATTAATAATTATATGTTAGATAAGTGGCATAAATTTATAAGTTATACGTTTAAAAAAAATGTGTTCGTGAAACGTATCGTAAACGTGATGGCCGACAAAATTCCGACGCCACTGAAGGAATAATGAGCAAGAGTTTTCGTTGCAGGCGCAACGTGCTGGTCGTAGTCACGCGTTTTATCGCCTGGCGATCAGCCGACACGCGTAAGTGGCATGATTGATTCTCATTGTCGGACAGCAGTCGTTACCATATTTACTAACGACCGCGTTTGTCTTAATTAAAACATTACCGTACCTACCCTCGAGCAAAGAAACGCCACTGCGTGCCGGTAGCTCGCGACCTTCCGTATTTTTCCCCGCTCACGTGGTAGCCATTTTGGTCTTCGCTTGCTAACAAGATAAAAAAAAGCCGCAGATAGGAATCTAAATAAAACGGTCTTCTAAAATAAACGTTTTTATTTTTTTAGAAACAGCGTGCGACGAAGAAAATTGAAATATCGTAAGAGTTTATACGATACCCATTTGAATTTGAAACATTAATTAGAGCAGAGACTCGGTTATCAAAACGTCGATTGACGAAAGAATTGGGTCTCTTGCAAGAGATACTTACACATAAGAATACAAACAAAAAAACAATTTTTTCCTTTTTATTCCAAAGTTTTTCTTCCTCTTCGGCATTATCTAATATTTATAAAAACATATCAAAGTAGACGATCCTCTTTCATATGGGGAACAAAGTCATTCGATAACCCAAAACAATTCGATCATACCGACAGTACGTGTCCTGATTAGCTTTGATAAGAAGGTTTCTGTTCTATCCAAATCGCAAGGAATCCACGCGATTGAAAATTTTATTGAAATTAAAAAGAAACGCGGACAGAGAACAGAAAATTGTTACAGAAAATTACACACAAAGAAAATTCTTAATTAAATCTCCTGATCTTCCACTGCCGAGAAGAATTTCAACATTCTCCTTCCTTCGTCTCGCTTTCCAGAAGAAGGAAAAAGCATCGAAGTAGAATATAGGAGAAAAGCAAAAAAGGGGAAAGGAAAAGAGGGAACGAACGGATAGACGTACAGAGTGGTAAAGGCAAAAGGAAGCAGTGGCAGCGCGAAGAATGTCATAGCTAGTTGTTTCTGACCGAGGGGGGAGGCTGACACCTTCGTGATGGATGATCGTCGACCGTCCGCTAAAGCTGCCGTTGCTGCTGCCGACGCCGCCGCCGTCGGAATGGCTGTTGCTGCTATTGCTTCTGTTGCTGGAAGTACGGAACACATGGCCACGGCACTGTGTTCGGTCGCCAATGCCGCGCTATTTTATCGTTATTTCGCGCTACACTAAATAGGTCAGCTAGGTCTAATCTATAATTCGAGCATCGTCGCTGATTATCCGATTATTCTTGCTCTTATTATTATTACAAGTGCTAAACATTGCTCTCGGTGTTCGAATACGTGTCATACGCGTGGCGATTCTTCTTTAACTTTTGAAAAATTATCCTTGGTGATCTTTGGAAAATTAATTCGCTAAATAACCGAAACTAGATTCCATACTCCGACTTTTGTCATATTCTTTTCACTTTTATTAAGAAATAAATGTAGTTGAAACGATTCTTGAAAGAAACTTTCTCCATAGAAAGCAAAATTTTCAACGATACTAAGTAATATCTGCAGCCGCTACTGCAACAGACGCTACACAGGAAAATCTCCACCCTCTGAGAAGTCGTCTTATATCTTGGAAAGCATCCAGGCTTCCTCGACAATTTCTCCATTATGGAGGATGGCTTTGGTACACCATCAGCTCGGTAACTTAATCCCGCAGAAGTTAGAAGAAAGATGACAGTAGGATGGAGCTGAAGAGGAGAGAAATTGGCCCGAGGGTCTACCGCGGAGAAACAAATTTTTCCGCGAGCAAGTAGGTGCAAAGTACAGTAAGCTCGGGAGCATTCAGCGGACCCGGGGATGTAGAGGCGGTAGCACTCGATGCTGTGCCGCTGGGAGCGTGCTAATGGCTACTGACACACAGTTTTGATGGATCGGCCACGGCTCTTCCTCCTATCCCGCACTCCGCCGCAGCGAAATATGCGAGTCTAGCGATACGCCGACGTTTCGCGATGAGAGGAAATGCACTGACAAACAGGAAGACGAGCTGGAAACGTTATTGCGTTTCGTACAGACCGGAATCCTGAAGATGATCAGTATCTAGGTCAACCAACGAAAAACTTTCCTTGAGACACTCGTTAGATAAAATCCTTTGGGTTAAACTGTTCGATTACATTTTTAGCGACAGCTGTAGTTCAAGTAACAGAACCGTGAATTTTGTGCGTTAGAGGTGTTGATCTCGTTCTGACAGACTGTAGAACTTTGCTACGCTTACATTTTGTACAAGAATTTTCTGGTATGTATATATATATATATGCGCAAAACAAATTGAAATGTATGAATAAGTCGGGAGAAATATTATAGAAACTATATTATCACTAAGCGATTTTGTTCATTCCAACAATTGGTCACATTCCGATGACAGTAGAACTCCATTTCATTTATCTGAACTGATCGAAACAGTATATTTGTATACCTGGAGTTCACAAATAACAAAATATACCAGTATACCTTCAGTATATCTGCAGTTCGTGTACGTGCTAGGCACGTTCAGTCCGTAAAAATTCATTTAATCAGATACCGACTAAAATTTCCTTGGAGTAAATAGAGACCAGATAGACGAACTGTACGTTATAATGAACGAACGTTTAATGGATCATTGGTCTTCTCGGAAATATCGTTACGTTGCTAGAGAAACACCTGACGAGACAGGCATAGTACATCACTTTTCTCAAACAAATTACTGAAAGAACATCGCTGCCCAGCGAGTAGGTCCTGCGTATCAACGATCGTTTACAGTTTCCAACGAACGACACGAACATCGCGACTGCCTATCGTGGACTAGTGATGCATGAAAATAATAAGAGGAGAAGGAGCAGAGCGACGGGTCTCGGAACCGCGATACGTAGATACGCGAGGAAACGGATAGATACTAATTGGGCAAAGGAAACGAGACGAATATACTTGGAAGGAACAGAGAGAGGACGAGAAAAAGAAAACGAAAGAGGAGACAGCGACGGCGGCAGACGCGACGGCGACACGGGCATCCGCTCGCGTTGTTCGCGGTGACGCATCTGTCCCCAAGGATACACCCCTGGTTCCGAGGCCTACAGACGTCCAACGTTCAGAAATTCCCATTGACAACCTGTTCACCTCCGCTCGACGACGTGTTCACCGACACAAAGTATTCCGTAGAACCGCCGCGACACCGATACCTTCACTCGAGGACTTCCTGGGACCATCTTCGGTGCTCACTTTGCCTTCCAGGTTCAAAAACGAGAGCAACAACTATGGGACCTTGGTACACTATACGAGAATAGGATAAAGATTTCTGAGAATCCTCCCGAGGATTTTCTTGGCTTCTGTGTGATGAATTAAATTCTGTGGAATTCTGCCCAAGGTATCGATCTGGCGAGAATAATTGAACGGATCGATGCAGGAACGCGCTTCCGATTTGGGGAGTTTTACGCGGATTTGTCTACTAATAGTTGATTAGATGAGAGCATGCGCGATGGTTAGATTTTGAAGTATTTAGAAGAAAGTCATTACAAGTTAGTTTGATTCAAAATACGGAAGTTCCATGGTGTTTACTGAAGTTTGAGCTACATTATATTTATCGAGACTAATTTTAAGGAAATAATCAGATGAGCAATTCCAACTTTTTTTGTTTTTTTTTTTGCTGATACACAGAGTGCATTACAAAGTATTATCAAATTGATATATAAACTTTCAAGTATAATAGAACATAAATATATATGTATAAAGTTAAAGCACGATAATACCATCTCACATGTTTCCAACGTCCTTATGAAGTTCATGCGAGAACTGTATAATATGAATTTACCATGACCAACGACTGCACCTTAAATTTTTTCCTCCACCCATTTTTACTCTCGCAAAATGTACGAATATTCCTAGTAAACTTTGGTCCCAAAGCATCGAACGACTGCAAGACGGTTGCATGTTTCGAGAGATTAAATGCGTGACTAGGAATACGAATCCTTAGGGACGTGACAAGAGGTCGCACAAAGTGTAGGATCATGTAGATTCGTCCGGCTGGATCTCTCCAGAGAATTCTTGTGTACCTGGCCTAACATACCTAAAGAATTTTGGACAGGACTACAGCATTAAGAATCCATATCTCAGAACCGTGTCTTCTCTAGCTATGAAACTTGTCTCCTGTCTGCCTCAAACTTCTCTGCTTAAATAATATAAGATTTTTAAGTCGTAACCGATATAGTAATAATTTTATCACATAGACAGATATGTGTAGAAATAGAAACGAAAGGTGACATTGCGAGCTTTAGGTACACTGGTAGTCATCAAATTATACATTGATTAACAATAAAATATCCTATGAATAGTATTTTCCAAATTAGCTACGGAAATAAAAATTCCTATGTTTTCATAGATTTTAGCTTATCAGTTATGGATGAGTTTGAAAAAATTATGGAATCCGAATAATTATATAAATAGAATGTGAATAAGTAGAGATTTTCTGCATCCACTAAATACCATAATGAATACTATACATATATTAGATATTTGATATAGCCTTTCATATTGTATACACATTTTGCATTTTGTATACACATTTTAAATTTCCCATAGATGCATAAACATTCTATTGATAATCTTGAATAAAAAACGACAGAAGCAATCAACGTCGTGTTCTTCGATAACAATTATCTGGGTCTTCTATTAAACGAATTTCAAGCGTTTCACGATCGATATTAGGACAAAGTAACTCGTCGAACTTGAACGCTGATAAGATTCGAGGAACGTCTGGCACGCTAGAAAGCGAGTGTGTCGCGATCGTGACGATGACGATGGAGAATCACCAGGTTAGAGCTCCGAAACCGGATCATTATCTACCACTGATGGCATGCTCACTTTCTCATGCATCCTCGAGTGGGATTAATTAACATCTCAGATAAATATCTGAAAGGGAAACCGAGGTCAGTTCGAGCTGTCTTTCGATTTTCGAAACGTCTATTTCTAATAATATTCTCGTTCTATTCATCAAATATACGCGTGATCGCCGCACATTGCGAAAATAAACTCCCGATATCGTGGAATCGTATCGTTCGATCGCTTTCATCGGTTATCCAATTCTGCTCGACGTCGAAAACAACGTACGATAGAATAATGCTCGAACAATACTCGCTGATCGAAATTTATCAGAATTCTGTCTATATCTGTTCTTTGTGCTCAAGGAACAATGGGCTGGCGATAATGGTCACCGATTATAGGAGATTCCGAAATTCATTGATAAAGAAATACTGGGACAAGAATGATAGAGAAGAGTCATAGGGAACCTGGGTCTACATTCGATACAAATTTGATACGATTGATTCTATAATACTTTTTTGTATATGTCATTTGACATGTAGTACTTACAATATAATAATACGCCATGAAGTTACAAATTTAAATATTCCTTCAGAAATGTCAAATTTAGACGCAATCCTCTCCAATATCCATATGATTAAAGATAACAAATATATGTCGGTTTAAAAATGTTGACAAGTATATGAATGAATTAATATCTACCAAGGAGACGATATTATACCAACTTTTAAAATTCCAATTTTTATATCCTGTATACAAACGTCTATTCCCAAATTCAGAATCCGTGAAATATTCAACTTCTACCAACTTGAATCAATTCATCCTAAATCAATTCAGACGTACCTATCATCCTTTCAAAAGAATGATTGCAAGATCATTCTATTATACTCTGCGATTTCTGCAGCATTGTTCACACTGACCAATATTCTTTGACAAAATAAATTGCCATTCTTTGAAACCTAATACGAATACAACAATATGATTCATATCGTGTTCGATTCGGGCAAACAAAGGTTAACAACATGGTTTTGAAAAACATCAGATTTGGCGCACGAAGAACTCGCACCTATGTCAGGTAAATTGTACCAAACCAATAAACCAAGTCCAAGTTCTTGTTCATTGAAGACCCTTGTAAGCATCAACGGATATCGCGTGAGCCTGCGATCCGAAAAAAGAATCAAAAGCAAACAATCAGAAGACGATTCTCATTCGATTCTTATAGCAGAGTGTATCATTGGCATATACAGTTGGACCGAGTTCAGGTATCTTCGCGTTATCTCGGACGCGGGTCTAGGCTGGTTATATCGGTGAGACGCGTCCCGGTATCGGCGATCCCGTTGCCGACTGCGTTGGCTAGTTAGAAGAAAGGGATCCGTGAAAAGGAAGAACGAGCTGAATGACACGGTCACCGAAAATGACAGGTACACGACTTCGAAGAGCCGTGGACGTGGGACCGATATCGCAACCGCATCTGACACAAACCTTGGTCAGCCAACTCCGTCTCGTCTTCTTTCTCCATCCTTTTCTTCTTCCTCTCGTTCTCTCTCGTGTCTGCCTGCCAATATGCCTACCTGTCAACACACGCTGCATTCAATTAACTCGGGGACCAGTTTCACGCCTGTGTAATGACGCGGAAATCAAACTTTACCCACCCCCGTGCCCCTCGCCGACCCTCAAGACGGACGCGATCCTGTAGGACGCCAGGGAACGACCACCTCGTTCTCGTGAGGAGCTCTCGTTCTGACAGGCTAAGGGAACATGCTTGAATCGGGCCTCGTGTGAATCTAGGAGCTGAATTCGAAAGCAAGAGAATTTGAGAAGAAGATCGTTGGAAAGCAAGAGAATCTGAGAGGAACTAGATAAAACTCTCCAATTTTGAGGTTAGGATGTTTGCGTTACATGCAGTATATGTATACTATAGTATGGATTTTGTAACTGTTTGTTTTCAGGATTATTTGGAGAACAAAGAGGATTTAGTCGGAGGACAATCCAATCTACAATATGAAATTTGTAGTAATTCGAAGCTTAGGATTATTTGAAGAAGAAAAGAGGATTATTTGGAAGAAAATCCAATCAGCACGAGGAATAAGTAGATTGCAGATATTCTTGCAAAAACTCATATTTTTACGAATTAATTAAAAACTGGCACCCACAAGCAAATTGCTTTATCTACTAGATATATACCAATGTAACGAGTTTTGTACTGTGGATATTGTATATATATGTTTGTATATTACGCGCATTCTGTATATTTTTGCATCTTCAAATTTGCGATTAAATGCAAAAAAATCGCTAGTCTCTAGTGATGAATTTATAAACTAAGGTCACTGAAAGGTTACTGAAATTGTTTTGTCGTTGATCTTGTCTTTTGTACGTAAAGATTTCGTATGATTAATGAGCTTAATAGAATCGGACAGTAACAAGCCTAAAATAGAAAAGTAAACAACTTGAAGAAGTCTAATCCTGCAATCTATGCGGCAACCGCGAGCAACACGAAATCAGCAGATCAGCGAAGATTACAAGAGGATAGAGATAGCGTTATCTCTTATCTACAAACAGTCCGGGATCTCAGCATCCGCTATCTATCGATGGAATTAAGAAAGCTTAACCTGGCTAGATTAAATTAAAATCGGACTTTATTGGGGCCACTGCGCATATCCTCTTATCTCGACGCCGACCGATAATGCGTTTACACCTTAAGAGAATCCGCGATCTTTAATAGGACACTAGTATCTAGATGGTGAGAAAGCAGTCATGTGATAGGTCGATAAGCTTGTTGCTTTTATTTGAAAACTTTTTCATTTTTACATTCCCTGTATATTGTTTCATAATTTGGGAAGCTGTTCTAAGTATATTAAATGTATTTGCATAATGATAATTAGGTGTATTTTATATACTTAGATAATTAGGACATATTGTATATTTAATTGTTAGACCGTTGTATTATAATTATTAAACCATGCGTGTTTCTGCATTTACAGAAAATTTAAGTATGTACAGAATACACGGAATATAGTAGAGGAGACAAATCTCTGCCTATGTTCCGTTTCTTTAATCATATTCAAAAATTTCCGTAAAACGCGCTAATAAGTTCAATTAAGTATATTCGAAGAAAGAAAATGAATTTCCAGTGCTAAAATAGTTTTTATGTTTCCTATAAAAGTTAAAAGATACAGCATTTTTTATATACGTTGGAACATTTAAAAAATAAATCATGATCATCGTCGACGTATCTTTAAAATAAATATGATAAAAAGAAGAAAAACATGGACACGAAAAATAGATTAAAATGTAAGTACAAACAACGGTACTGAAAATTGAACAGGAAGAGAGAGTTGCTGTGTTCGAGGCTTGTTTACGGGCGAATGAAAATTACACGACGGTACCAGCCACCCCTTGGTTCGACGCGTCCATTCATTAACACTTCATATCCCGTTGCGACGTGCTGGTAACGAGCCTGTCATAATTACCGCGCTAACTTTATTACTGCGGATACACGCTCTCCTTGCCCGGGCTATGATACTCGTGCGTCATAGGGCAAATCGAGCGCGCACCCTTCCTTCCACAAGGAAACACGAGCCCCCCGCGGCTCTGAATTTAGAACTCTCAACATATCAAGCGCTATGTTCTCTTAGATATTTTGTCAAACAGGATAATTTTCTTCGTGACGCCTGTTTCGTTGCGTGAATTCGTCTCCTTTACAAGCGGTTAACGAAATTGTAAGGAAACTAGGTTTTTAGATTCAATTAGGAATTCATTTAATACACACATAAATGACACAAACGCTAAGTAAGCGCTCTACAGCAACAGAGTTATATCCTGATGCAAATAAATTCTCGATGTCTTTTGTTCAATAACAATTGTCATTTTTAATAACGATCAATCTAAGATGCTGGCTTCTGAAGTAGATATAGGCAAAAATATTTCACAACTCTATTGGAGCTCTACGCATATCTTCGAAAGTGCGTCAAATTATCTACCTGCTTCGATCATCAGAAAGCGTCGACTTTAACTTTTCCCAAATTTTACGATAATCCTATACAGGGTGTCTCGTATCACGCGGCATCCACTTCAGGAGCGGACAGAGAACGCAAAGACAATAGAAAAGATGGAACAATCCGCGACAACTTATCTTCATAGAAGATACTCGAAATGACCATCCTCGGTGTGTATGCAAGCTCGCAGACATCGTGCCACAGAACTTTGCGATCTTTCAAAAACTCCAGGTGTATGTCGAATAATACAAACCGAGGGTAGCCATTTCGAGCACCAAACAAGATCAAATAGGACACGTATTTATATGAACTCCTATCATTATTTTTGTGCCCCCTGTCCACTTCTCAAGTGGATCCCACATGTTATGAAACATCCTGTATATACAAATACAGAGGAAAAGTAAACTATCCAAAATTAGATTATCAAAAGTTTCGTTTCTCCGTGATACTTTCAAAGCACACGACCATTTTAAATCGAATGACATTTCCAACTTCACCCCCATCGATTCTACATACAATAACGCACGCTGGCGCACAAACGAATCCAGCAGTCATCAAAGCCGACACGCGAGAGCGTAACCCGCGCGGAGGCAGCTTTTGCCTCGAAAAAGCTGCTTAAGCTCCTATCTTCGATCTGAAAAAGGGCAATTTACGAAACCAGGAGCATTCGACCGCGTGGAAATTCTAATCCGATCGGAATCGTGCCAGCTCGAACATTCGCCGCCGTTTGCACGCACCATTCCGCCCACCGATGGCTAATTACATTTATTCAATATTTACGATGATACGATCTAGCGCGTAGTGCGAGCCTGCCAGTGAGTCAGGTCAAACGAAAGGGCAGATCGAGCCCAGTGCACAGTCATTCTGCGATCGAACGCTTTCCTTAATGCCGACATGTCCATTTCGCCTCTCCTTTCTACGTCTGGCGACACTCCTTTATTATATTTCCCTTCTTAATCATTTTTAGCACCTATTGCAGAATACCTTTGGTATTGATTATTAACAACAAAACGAACAATATACAACAATAAGGTATTTTATAGGTTCTCTTCGTTTCTCCTCTCATTCAGTTGCTTCTTTTGGAATTTTTTCTTTTAGAATTAGCAAGGAGGTATTGAATTTTTCATATTACATACAGAAGTTTGCCATAATGAGTTCCATACTGCAGAAAATTCAAATGAGAATGTTACGGCTTCCTACGTGGATTTGAAAAGGACTGTAGAATTATACAGAAAGAATTATATAGATTGTCCATTCGAGTATACTTCTTTTAATATATTCTCTCTGATGTACCTCAAAATATATTTACTTAGAAAATCACAAACAAAGTTTGATTCAGGGTACACACTTCTGCTTTATTATTGTTTTATTATTTATTATTAACTAAACGTTTTTGCCATGTTTTAATATACGAGTACGACAAGAACACTCAATCCTCGAGGCGAGTTAGATGCACGTAGCATTCGATTCCCACCAAGAATCTTGGAAACTCATCGTCGCGATTGCAACAAGACGTTTCATTTTAAGCGTGGCACATTCAGAGTCGATTCTCTTGTCAATCAAACATCCAGTCACAACAATTCAGCGGGTGGTTGCCGATGGACAGACAGCTGTCTATTCAGACACGAAGAAAGTTGCCATTCTGCGAGAAGTTTGTCTTCGTAAAGGCAAGATAACTGGCTATTATTCGGTCGATCGTCTCTATTCTAGCCAGGACGAAGGCAGAAGTCAGAAAACCGCGTGAAATAAAAGGAGGAAAGCTTACCTCTCGATGGGCGGAATTTTGACGAGATGGTGGCTCCCTCGAGAAACGGAAATCTCGCGTCTCTTTCTGCTCTGCCTGGATCCTCAAACGAAGAAGTTTCGAGCTAGATCTGTTTTTCGTTTCGTATTTTATACGTGAATTTCGTCAAAGTGCCTATCAACACGGTGTATGGATTATTGGAGAACATTTCTGAATCAGGAAGCTTTAAATTGTGAATAAAGTACTAAACTATTGGAATTTGATTTTGTGATCTAGTTGTTGATTGATGATTGATCAGCACCATATTAAGAGGGAATTTTTATGGGTAGTGTTTTGATAGAATTCTTATCAGTTATTGTTAGATAACAGATTCATTTAATGATGTTAAGGAAAGGAAGGTTCCTAAGCATCGAGAAGAGTAAATTTCAATTATTTAATTCTGACGTCTTCAAAATAGAGACTGCAGGGCAGACATATAATCGATAGCTTATTGATAATTGAAGCTTAAACTTTCCAATAAAATTTTTTCAAGGGCAGGTATCATTCGTAGATCTCGCGCCACTATTTTTATTGAAGCAAATTAAAATTTCAATATACTGGCATCACTTTTACAAGTACGATGATAAGTACGATAATAAACGTACCTATAATAGAACAAGACATCCTTGACATAGTACATTATTTTTCTCGAATCAGTCGGTACAAATCACATTTGATCATATCTAAACGACACTTTAGACTTTAGACATATTATATAGACATTTATATATGATATATATGATTTTATACTTATAATATCCTTTCTATTCAACTCGTAATATTCTAGCAGCATTTTAATATTTAGTCTCTTCAACAAATTTCTCATTTTAAGCCCGCAAAATCGATAAACGTAACCGTTATCTCAACTCGTCGTATTTTTCGAATTCGTCATACAACTTTTTCTATTGTCCAGATCTATAACATCTTCCTTTGACGTTTGAACGTGACGCGGATGTGGTTTTTCCGAAACGATCTCCAAAACTGTCATCGAGGCACAACTCCGCACGGAAATCGAAAATTCAACGCACAAATATCGGATTGCACGACACGGGGTGAAATCACGGGGCGCGAATGCCATCGGTCGATCGATCTTCTAGCTCGAATTTTCCATAATTCTGGCCATTTTCGGAATGGCGGCCGGCTTTTTGTATGCCGCTCGCACGAAATCGTAGCAGGGACATGGGAAAGCCCGCACAATGGAGTCATCGATCATTCGGTATGAGAGTTGCTCGATTGCTGCTCTAACCGTGCGGCCTCTCGTCGGCCCACGAATGCGAGCGTAATCGAGTGTATTTACCGAATGTTTCGTCGAGTGCACGCGAATCCACGCGTTTCGTGCGCTTCTCTTCCGTTTGTTTCTATCGTTGCACGAAATTCGAAACAATAAGAGAAATCGCGACTGCGAAAATTTTTATCTGCTTATAGTTGCTTGTGTATTATTTTTAATATAAACTAAATGTTTTAATTTTATACGATTTGTTGTTTAATCCGGACAAAAATTACATTGTCTGTGATAGGCGTCCGATTAAATTCTTCCTCTTTCTTGTACGGGTTGCTCCGCGTTATTTGTGGTTTAATTTTTAATTATGAATTAGGCCACTCATACTGTAAATGGCACAACATGGATCGCTCCAACATATTGAAGTTAATCTTAGTTGATCGTGTCATTTTCTGCAAAATGGACATTTCTTAACAGTGTTACTAATATTTAATAACCACAGTGTGAAACTGTTAGGTCGGATGTAAGTTGACGCTTGAAAATTAAGAAGATGGTCGGTCTTTACCGATACCCGACTAAGGCACAAATACAATAAATACAAGAAGAACAATCGATCATTTTCTGAACCTCGAATCGAACAGACACATAGTTATTACAAACGAATACTCGAAATTTATCTTCTATTGTGAGACATATTCTATAGCGTATAAATCTATAGTGCAGTAAATAAAGAATCGTGCAAGTATGAGAGGATTTTCGTAGATTCCATAAGAATATGAAATAACGAAAACAAAAAGAAAAAAGAAAATAGATCTCTTATTGGATTTCTTACCAAAATCTTCCTCCTAGCGAAACTCTGTTATCTAAACCATCTCCAATTCCACACAAATTCCACAGAGTAAAAAATCCAGACTTCGAAGCACCAAGTTTGGCGCATCTTGCAAAAGTTCGGCACAGACCAAGTTCACCATAGTAGGGCCAAGACGAAGCGAAGGAAGAGGGCAAGATGTTGTTGGTCGCAGATAAAAGGGAACTGCAGCAAAGCGACTGCGGCTTAGCATGACAATGCAGGTGCCTCATCCCACGTCAAAACGCAGCGTGGCGCCACGACGAGATAGGTACCAGACCGATCGACTGGTTTGTAATTGTTTAAGAGGATTAGCCAGAGTAAAGTTTACGCGTGTCCAAGCTGGAGAGGGAGGAGAAAGAAACCCAGTCGCTGATATTTATCCCGACATTAGACTCGGCTAAACTCGAATTTACCAGCTTGATCCCGGAAAATAACATTAAAAGTGGCTGGAGTCGTTTGAACGTCGAATCACACGCCTCATCAACCTCTTCGAGACGAATTCTTATGGTTTGTCGCTTTGCTGACGAGATAACTGAAGAATTTCTATATCGATTCCAACTTCTGAGCAGCGTAGCTGCCTTTTTCTTCTTCCTTTCTTGTGGGGATCATAACGTATCGGTTTGATCTTAGTAACGATTCTTTAGGTAATCAGCAAACAAGATTCAAGTTCGAGATGCAACGTGTCTGTCTAACTTTAGTAACAGCCCTTTAATTAATTAGGAGCAAAGAACAAAGTTCGAGAGTCGAATCTTGACACAAGATCAGCAAACGCTTTAAGAAATTTGCAGAGTTTTGTTATGAGAAGCCATTTTCTTATGAAAAGGTTAAGATCAATAGGATAAAGGTTACAACAATTTTATAGTAGACATTGTAAAAAGGCATGGTCTATGGACTTTAATTTCTAAAGAATAAAACTCCAACTTCGAAATAGCAAACTCTATGCACTCTTAACCTTAACAGCTTATAAAAACGCGAAATAAAAGATAACGCAAACACGCAGAAATACGCAAAGCCAAAGTGAAAGATACCAGAAAGGACACCAACAGCTAACATACTGGGCCCAATTCGCGGGCAACGTTATCATCAAACCCGAATTAACGAATATCGACGTACGAGGAGAGCGAGAGGACCGATGTACGAGGGCGTTCAGGTGAAAAAGATCGGCCGACAGTGAGAATCAGAACTATGAGACGTCAGGGAAGTTCGATCAAGATGAAGATTTCCTGATCTGATGCACGGGACAGAACGGATGTCGCGGGTGGCCGCAGGTGGCGCCCTCGATATAAGCTCTTCTGACTGAACCGCTGATACAGGACCGCTCTCCTAAAACTTTCACGGCGGAATGTGTCATCCTGTCACTGAACCCACATGGGGTAAGAGACGTCCCATGGGCCCGTCAACCGCGTCCCTCCAACTCCTATACCTTTCTCCGTCTTTTTCTCTCGCTTCCTCCGAATCTACTTCATCAGAATTAAACGTTGCTTCGTACATCGTTATTGCGTAACTTTGTCGGAACTTCATCGGCGACGATCACGTTTATATCTGCTATTTGTAGCTATTAATCCAGTGAAACGCACAGGGATGTTAGATGTAGATGCACAACCGAATCTTAGAAGGAAGTCCGCTCTGAAATGAAGATTTATAAAATTTGTGAACATATCAGAGAATACTACCTAGCAGAAAGAGACCTGAATTTGTGGTGAGAATATTTAAACATATGAGATGGAACGATTAGTATAACAATGAGTTAGGGGTTGAAATACAAGACAACCCAAAGGAGGAAATCAGTTTTGAAATAAACATTAGTAAAAATCTGTGAATCCATCAGTGGACTCTGTTTAACATCTTTCATATACACAGAGAGGAAACCTAAATCTGTTGTAGGATAACTTGGATCATTTCGTGTGAAGAAATTGGTGCCCCAATGGGCTCAGGTCACTCACTTAAATTAAATTTATACTTGAACGGTATCTTTGCTTTGGTAAGAATTCGCTCGACAACAAAGCAATTGAAAAGTTGCTCTAACACCTAAGCAAAGATTAATTAATTAAATAGACGTTCCAAAAGCGTAGAATACTAACCCGATTCTGCTTGGAAATCGGAACAAGATCGTTGGAACCCGGTTAGGATGGTTCTCCGTGTAGCTTTCACGACGTAGATCTAGCGGTTCGTAATTAACCCATCAGGCCGTCAGGCGTTAATGAAAGTGCAGGAGACAGTGTGCCCTGTCAGGGACAGGTGAGACACGCGTGTGTACACAGAAGAGCGACCAGTCGCGTTAAAGGGAAGAAAAGGAAAAAGGCGCAAAAGGGGAAAAAGAGAAACGAAAAGAACTCGCGAAAGAAGGAAAAAAAGAAGCTGGGTCGGAGCTTCGAAGGGAACACCGACTAGGAGAGGCGAGACCCCGGCTATCCTGGAAGGTGGGCACCGAGATATAATACTCGACTACCTCTACCCGCCGCGATAAGTGTCAACTGCAGCGTGCCAGATAAAAAGAACGTAGGAAAAATAAAATTTAGCTCGGTGATCCATCATGAGGCTACGGACGCCGGACGCGCAGGCTCGATCGGGATTGGCTGGCTCCGCCCAAAGACGCTCACGTGACCGACGTCGTGAACACGCCCAGTTTCGAAAAGGCAGCACCCTCTCTATACCTTGGTGTACGTACCGCGACTCGTTTGCCGGAGAACCAAAAGGGAGGGAGGAAGAGAGAGAGAAAGGGAGAAAGAGAGATAGAGAGAGAGTAAGAGAGAGAAAGAGAGAAAACGAGCCTAGAGTGGAAGAGAGAGGAGGCGAGAGCTGGACACACCAGACCCTTGTGGCTCGCGATCTCACCTGCGTGTAGCGTTCGACCGTGCCGCCTTCCGCCAGACCAGTCCACCTAGCCAGTCCACTTCAGCGACTCTCGCCGACCGGATCGACGTCTACGCGTCCGCTGTTTCTTCGCTTATTTGCGCGAACGACGACGCAATACCGCGTGCACTGGCGGAATCCGGGAATCTGCCTCGGGATTTCTCGCGTATTCGCGATTTTCTAGATATTTTCGTCTACTGCGACCGACTTGTCGACGTTGATCAGACTTTGAATTACACCGAGGATGCTAAAGTAAGGGAAAGAATCTATAGATGGAGTTAATTAACGTCTCGAAGCAAGTGGAGCACTATCAGAAGGAATATCGTACGCTCAGACCCTTGGTAAAAAAAGTGTGTCAACCAGTGATATTTCTGTGTTACAACCACGGAAAGCTCTTGAGTTAAAGCTTTCCATTGATCATTATACTCGACCATTACACAATTATCAGGCATCGTGGATACAGAAAAGTGTGGAAATCAATGTGGTAGCGGTTCGTCGAGATGTAAGCTAATCGCTGGAACACTCCTCTCTCCGCAAATTACTCTCTCCCTTCCTCAGTGAAAGAGTGCGCGCACCGAAGGACACGCTGGTAGCCCGGCAGCAGGTGGCCAATTGATGTATTCGCCTCCACGCCACGAGGATGATGATGATGGACATGGGCATGTACGGAACTTACGGCAAGCCTGACTCATACCCCAACTACGTGTGCACAGGTCAAGGGAATCATCATCATCATCAGCCCGTGTCCGTCGGGGGACACGTGCCTGTGCCAGCTTCGCCGGAACTCGCTCCAGCACACTACTTCCCTCAGACCGCGGTCTCACCTTACTCGTCCTCTTCCTCGGAGAGCTTCCTGGCGGCGGAGTCCGCCACATCTTCCGGTACGCCTCCACAGGGCTTCTACTCGCCGTCGGCGGGTGTTCTGCACGAGGATGGTTCCACGACCGCGATAATCTCCTCGGAGAACGGTCTGAGTTACACTAATTTGGACTACGCGTCTTCGTCGTCATCGTACGGCCAGCAGCATCAGCACGCGAACGGGTCCCATGGATCGGTAGATCCTCACCAGAGTTACCACGTCCAGCAAGCGGCGTACAGAGACGACCATCATCATCATCACCATCCCGCTTCTTCCTCGGGGAACGGTCTTCATCAAAGTTCCATGATGACCGCTGGCCATTCGAGAACGGAGCACGACCAACAGTTGCACCATCAGTCTTCTAGTCATCACCATCATCACCACCATCATCATCACGAGCCCGAGTACCAGCTCGCTGGTACCACCAACTATCTACATCAGCTGCCCACCACCGAAGACTCGCTTCACTATCACTCTCAAATTCGACAAAACGACTACAGCGGACATTCTGCTGGCCACTACAAGGAGGAAAATCCGGATCCATCGTGTTATCATGTGCTCCAACAGTCGGGGCATCCTCAACACCCGCACCAACATAGTCACGGGCATCATCATCAACAGCATCCCCACAGTCACCATCCTCCGCAGCAGCAACAACAGCAACAGCCGCACGTACCCACTTACAAATGGATGCAAGTGAAGAGGAACGTACCCAAACCAGCTGGTACGTATTTAGATATTCGATGATTTGGAAGGAGGTTTGACTGGCGTGAAATTACTGTTCCGTGGGGGCGATCCGGTAGCAGCTCGTTATTTAGCTTCTGTTTATCGGACGAGATGACTATTTTAAGTTTGACTAGCGAGAGAATCGTGCCTGTCCACTCTCTTGATTTCTATCTGCTGGGAAATTAATGGTCAATCGGGAAGCCGATCTGATAGAGTTACTTTTGGAAGCCAGGGATCTTCAACGATGGTTTTATTCGGGTTATCGTTGATTAATGCGAATGAAAAGTAGGTTCGGGTATCTCTTCGATATTTGACACGTTTGATCTACGTATTTTGTCGACTTTAGCGATAAATATGCTTTGCAATCTAGGTTGCTTTCACTTCGAAGAAATTTCAACTCTTTGTAAAATCCAGGAAAAACGATTGTCGTATTTAACCCTTTGGATGATATGGATACACACACACACACACACACACATATATATAGTCAATTTAGGAAATCTTAAAAAAGTAGATAAAACTAATTGCTTGTAGTTTTACAAAGTGCAGCGCCTATAGAAAAATACTGGCACGTCATTGTACGTACCAAGTAATTAAGTCCACGTATATCAAATTATCGTTTAATAGTAATTTCATATGTCTACAAAAATGTATTGTAAAAACGAGATGTATAGAAAAATATGTGGCTACACCTTTTGTAGCCGCTGTATATTCCTATCATTCATATACGACGTGTTAAGAGTATCCAGCACTGAAAGTGTTAAAAAGAAGAAACAGGGAAACGCGTATTTTCCTTTCCATAGACTTCTCTGTCGCTGCTTTCCACGTTACTCACCCCGAGTTCTTGGAACAACAATTTGTAACGTTTAAGTGTCGCGACACGACCCAATTGTCGCTCGTTGACGACACTTTACACAAGTTCGTGCATCTCGAATGGCCGTCGCTGCTGAAACCGTGACGCGGTCCACTCGAGGCATCGAAGTCGAGAGGTTTTTCGCCTGGGTGGTGAATTCAATTAAGATTGACGGACAAGTAAAATGTGACGTACTTGTTGGCCGACGACCTAGTGCCTTTCAAACGCAAACTACACGTAACGAGATTAATAAAACGTGACACGTAATTCCGGTTCGACAGACATCATTAATCTTGCACATGCTTCTCCGCCGATCGCGATTACCCACATTCCTGTCTTCGCGAAACTAGCTATCCTTATTATTTCTCAATTTATCATTACGATTAATTAAAACTGAAAGATTGGGTACACAGAATTTGCCAAAGAGTGGGTTGTTCGAAAAGCGTCTTTATTATAAATTTCTATTATGAAACTCCAATAAAATACTACCTTAGTTGAATATTAAGCAAAATTGCCGAGAAACATAAAAAAATTATTGATACGATAGGTAGAAATTTGTAGAGAAACAAATTTTTTCAGTAATAATGTAAATATCCAAGACATTTTTATACAGTAAAATCTCATTATTATTTGTTGTGTTTTTTAGAAAACTTATTCGAAAGACATAGACTGAACGTTTTAAAAGTTCGTAAAAGCTATTCGAAGGAATTCATTATCGAAGGAGAGGACTCGTGAAGTCGCAGATGGCAGGAAATCTGATTGCAATTTGACCTTACATAACTCTCGCTACAAATTTTCCGAACAAGCTAATTCGAATAATTTTTTTATTCGAAATTGTTCTTATTTCACACGATCGACTGAATCGAATGAATCAAGTGATTCGTGAACGATCAAAGACCAATAACGGATAAGGACATACCAAACGCTTCAACGATGATTTGCAACATCGCAAAATCTAGATCAAGATATCGTTTTCTACGTGACAAATTAAGAAGATAATTGCCGGGCCATTTTAACTAATGATTATCTCGCGTGAAAATTGCAAAGATACCGCAGAAAGCAAAGAACGCGTTAGGCTAGACGAAACGTTGAAGTATAGCAAACACGAGGTGTTTGATGTTCCTGTAGGTAGGAGACATCCACGCGGTTATTCGTGAGCCAAGTACAAATCAAAATTCGATGGAGCAAATGATAAGAGGGCTTACCGAGATAGAACGAAAATTTATCGGTATTTATACTGTCCTCGGGTGAGTTATTTAGCCGCTGTTTACGCCCGTGCGACAGTCGTAAACGAGCTTGATAAGATTATGCACACGAATGCAACGCGCAACAGAAGGTACCCCAAGCTTTCACGAGAATATCGTAGCCCGACGACCATAAATCTACCACTTGCGAATCGCTCGTCGACTATCTTTCTTCGCTACAAACTACTCTCGATTAATTCGCTACGATAGATCTCTGATGCTTTGATTCGTGACATCAAACTTTGAAAGAGATTATCATCGAGTTTATGACATGAAAGCTATGTTCTAATAGTTAAAGTGAATTTTTCTGATGTTTCAACCGTTTTTGGCATTTAGAGGATTTTGTATTTCAGGAGTACAAACTTTCGGAGCATCGAAAGGATCTTTGAGATAATTGACACGCCATGTAGGAGCGTTGGCATTTCGAAAATGTAAATTTAGAACACTTGGGCGATTTGCAAAGTGATCGTCACGCTATGTACGATGGTGATATCTGAAAAATCTGAAATCGATATACTTGGAGAATTTTCCGAACGATTGTCACGTTACGTAAGATACGATGCTTGGAAAGTGCAAATTTTGTACTGGAAGGTAATGAATTGTTACTTGTTTCTTGCTTGAAAATTGACTGCGACTTTATCTTGGTCCTTTTTATATGGAACAATAGATAAATGTTAAAATTGTAATAGCTATTTATCAGTTCCTGAATCTTTTCTCTTCTTCCTTCTCCTACATAAGCAATCCTACTACAGCGTGTTTGTACGCGGAAAAAAATATTTCGTGCATACCAAACACGACTTATCACGCACGCTGGATTCTTGGATAATGATCACGATAGATATCGAAAAGCCCTGATAAGATTCGCGCTTAAGAACGAAATTCTTGCACTCGAGTTATCTGATCATTTCGAAAGAAACGCCGCGGCGATAACACGTATCGCGCCTGTAAAGCTTTAATTAAAAAGCGATATATTTTCGTAGCGCGTACGATCGTTTTGAAGTAAAAAGAGAAAAGAGAAAAAAAAATAACGCCAACGATCCATTGAAATTATCAAACACTCAAGCATTGAGACGAAAGGAAAGGGAAAAAAGGGAGAAAAAGAAGTGAAAAATCATATAAAATGCTAATAATACAGAACTGAACGCGATAACGTAAAGATTGCACGAAAGACGCGGTAATCACATTACGCAAAAGCGGCAATTGAATGTGACGGACGAACAATTTATCTCGGATAGATCGAGTCAAAAGTACCGAGTGGTTAAACGCCTAACGATTTGCATAAGTGCGTGTAATTATAAACATGGAAACGAAAATAGGGGAGAAAAAAAGAGGAGGCGATTTCATCGAGCGCAGGACGCAGGTCGTGGCTAGTCCAGTTGTCAAACTGTTAAAAACTTCATGAATAAGCAACGCGCAACGCCTGTTATCGAGCAAAGATCAGTCGAATTCCGGCGATTTAAAGTCGATTTCCCCGCCCCGTTCAACCAGCCGTATACGC
This sequence comes from Bombus superbus, assembly GCA_014737385.1. Taxonomy (NCBI): domain Eukaryota; kingdom Metazoa; phylum Arthropoda; class Insecta; order Hymenoptera; family Apidae; genus Bombus; species Bombus superbus. Next base: position 4,192,372 of record JACXIK010000003.1, read on the forward strand.
GGAAAGGTATTTTCCATCAGACATTGCACCAGTTTCGTTATTATATAAACTAGAATATATAGAACAAGGAATTTTAATTCTAACGACTAGTAGCTAATCGACCAATGAACAGGTACCAGGGAATAATTTAACATGACTAGATCGATTACTTTTTTTCAGAAAATCAAGGTATAAAAATGATTAATAATAGGTAGTTGGAGGCATTGGAGTGGAATTCGAAGGAGAATTACATTATGTGGTTTTCAGATGTTAAATCGACGTTCGATAATATCTTTCTTGTTTTGAATAATTAACGTACTGTTTTTTCATTCACTTGGAGATTTATGTCAGCTGACTTAACTTCTCGTAGCAATACTTAATCACCTAATCGTTTCTTCTACTCCGTTACATACGCAATTAACGTTATATGAGTTATATACAAACGTTATATACGCAGATTATCCTATCGGCTCCTCTTATTTTTTCTTAAATAAAGGAAAGAAAAAACGCGATATCTTAAAAAGAAAATTGTAACAAATAAAAACCTCAGATAGGATATTACAATTAACACAGAATAGGCTGAGGTGTACGTTGCTCGATGTGTCCAAGAAATAAGTGCATCTTTTTCTTGAGATCACTGTATTTCTTTCTTTTCTAGCAATAGTTAAGCTACAACATCTGCTCGAGATCAGTTTTGCGCACTATATACATTAATATAATATTTTTCTGTATCGTAACAAATAATAAGTTCCAATGCCTAGTAACGAAATACTTTGTACTCTTATAATTAAGAAACAGTCTGAGAGAAGGTCCTACGCTACCTATATAAATACCTATAAATAGCTACATAAATATATAAATTTTCTAATCAAATAGTTGAATTGTTATACAAATTTTTATTCATTTTATAAGTATAAAAAGAACTTTTTTAATAGCCATTATACTTATCAGCTCAACCGTATCTAATATTAAAAAGCTAGATTAACTAATATTTCAAACACAACTTAGTCAATCCGCCAAAAAAGTCTCTCGATTATTTATCAAGCGGAAAAACAATGCTGTCAGCCAGCCTTAACATCCTAAATCCGTCTTCGAGGAATTACTTTACCCTGAACGGAGACATTGCGGAAACGATTTAAAAATTGAAATCAAGGTGTCGTAAAAATGCGATAAGAGGGCAGTAGGAGGCTCGAGGCGTTCCCCTCTCTGATAATTTGCTTAACAGCAAACAGGGTTGGAGGCAATCGCCGGGTTCGAGCAGCTAAGCCTAGCCCGTTGAATGGAGCTTGTCAGGATTACCAGCGTTTCGCTTAATAGCTCATTATAATCGAATTAATAACGCCGGCCGAGAAGTCACCGGGGGTGACGCTTATTACACCGGGACATGCAAACGAAACGGTGAGCCGCCCTCGCCGCGCTCACCCCTTTACCCTTCGCCGCCACGAGCTTCCGGTCCCGCGTTCCTTATCCGCGATTTCCACGCGGGAATAGAATCTAACGATCTCCGGCCAAAGGTTTTAGATTAAGGAACCGTGACTGCCATCGACGTTATCGATACGACATTATCCCACCTGATACCATTCGAAAAACATTGTATATCTTTTTATCTTTTTACTTATTTTACTGAATTCACGCCAGTGATAGGTATTTTGAAGTACATTGTGTTTTTATGCAAAGCAGTACTATATTAGTACGCTCGATGTTGTGTATGTTCAACGTTATATTTTGATAAATCATTGTATATTATATATATTATAAACTTATCTTGCAATACTGTTCGATATGTTACTTAAAACCCTGTAGAATTAATTAAACAACAAATGGATCTGTTTCCAGTGAAACTCTTTCTGACGTATATCTGCATTGTGCTGTATTTAGAAAAACACAAGAAATGTGATTCTATAATTAGCAATTGATAAGAGAAATCTTTTCCATAATCCTGAAACGTTCGATTGTAGAAGAGCGAAGATATCAGTATGTAAGGGAAAAAAAGACGAAGCTTTAGAAGCTCATTGGTTTTATGACAGGTATATTTTAAATGGAAGAATTACCTAAAAATTATAGGTGTCATTATCTAAGTAAAATCTACATTGGTAGAAGATCTTACACGTGGATAAAGAAAGACGAAATTAAAGGATCTTTTATGCAGATAAAAACGATACAAGAAAACTAGAAAATCTTTTAACAAAAATTACTGCAATATTAGTCTGCATTCGTCGAACAAAATCTTCATTCAACGGAAGTAACGCAATTCCAGAGGAGAGACAGCTTCTCAATCGAAATAATGAGATGGGCGGAGCAGAATGGTGGGGGATTTCGAGAGATTTTGGTTGGTGAAGTTTTTTGGTTGGCCAGGAGAGCACAATAGCTGTGCTTTTTTCCCTCGATGCTTCCATAATGCGTTCCGGGGGTCCGCGAAATCTCTATGGGGACGCCCGGTGCGGACCACCCCTCTTCATGAGAAAAGCGGGAGAAAAAGGCCAACGGAAAAAGGAAAAAGAAAGAAGAAACAAGCGTCACGGGGCTGTCAGCCCCCCGATTTATCATACACCACTCGATTTCTTCTCTCTTGTAATCAATAGCAGGATTGGCCAACACGCTCGAGGAAAAAACGACGGAACAAATAAGCAAGCCCCTGCACGAGACAGTGGTAATTCCCTGGATTCGTGCTGGTTTTAGAAACTAACACGTTGCTTCGCGATTTATGTATATGTATTCCCTTTTTTCGTCCTCTAATAACAGAAGATGCCTGAATAGGTAGAATTATTGGAATTTTTTTGGAATCACTACTTTATATTAAAAGAAGCTTCTTCGTTAGCAGAATATAATTTTCTAGATTGTCTCAGCTTATAAAAGTGACGTGGATTCGATAGTAAAAATTTCCTTGCAACTTATTTCATGGAAAGCAAAAATAGATGAGACTATTGGAATTTCTCTGGAATCGCTATTTTATGTTACAAGAAACTTCTTTAATAACAGAATACATATGTATATATGATCTTTTAGATTGTTTCGTCCCACAGAATTGTCGTGGGTTCTATACCTATTGAAAATTTCGTTACGATTTACGTGATTAAAAAGTAATGAAATCTTAGATTTTAAGAAGTCTTGAAAAATCTAGAAAATAACGACAAATAACTAAAGAACAAAATTAAGATTATCTAATGTTTAGACTTTTAGAAATTAGACAAAGTGATCGTATTGTGTGTTAGAAATCGGACGTATCGCAAAGTCTATTAAAATAAAGTCCGAATAATGGCCAGAAACATTATAAATTAGGTAATTTGGCGTAAATCAGGCCTAATGTAAAATAGTGCAGAAGCAATTGTAACGAATCGCTGCTACTCAAATTGGTTGCCGTGTTTTCGCCATTTCGCCAGTTTTACGGCACATTTCGCGTTACTTACGAACAGAGCAGGCGGCCAGTTTGATTGCACGCTTTCGTTCGTCTACGAACGTCGGCCCTTTACGTTCCACCGTGTATACACACCAGCTTTCTTGTGCTCCTGTTTTACGACGTCACGTCACGTATCGAGCCAACCTTCAAATCGGCTTCATCAATCGCAATGCTGCTGACGAGAGCGTGCCAGTAAAAACCTCAAGAATCGTGTCGTTTACCGAGTAAATTGAACAACTTTTTAATATATTTTAAGATAGATATAGGAAAGACTGAATTTTGATTTTTTGTTCAAAATTTTGGATTGTTTTAAAGTAGAGATAAATCTATCTATGATTAATTAAAAGACTGTGTGATTATGAAATTATTAGACATTTTTATTGTTAATTTATTGTTATGTTTTAATTCGCCGTTATAAGGGGGAATTCTTGTTAAACAATAATGAAGTGGAAATTGTAATTTCGTGACATGGTGAAGAAGTCAGCAACAACCGATAGTCAAAAGAAATCGATGGCCAGTGACTTGACAAATATATGTTTAAATTCTTCGTGTTTGAAGAACCAGAATAAAATACAATAGTAATAACTGGCCAATGATTTTTTATACTCGATTATGGATTGTTATCTGCACTATGTTCAAAGATAATTCCAAAACATTGAACGCGAAGCAGTTCTTGCTGAATTTCTTGCGGCTACATTTTCCTCGCGGACTTAATAACGAACCTACAGTTACCATAACACTTCAAATAAGTAAGAAAATCAAAAACCTGTGGTCAAGCTAGAGGAATCAGCGTCGAGCGATTTTGAAAAAGGAAAAGCTCGTAGAAACAATAACAAATTTTATAAAAAGCGCAAAGCAAACAGAATTGCAAAAATACAAGTAACACGATCGACGAACGTTTAGCATCAGTGAAATCGTATAACTGGATAAGAAGCACGAGAAACAAAAGTGGGAAAAGGATGTGAACGAAATAACACGACACGGATGCAACTGACGTGTTCCTCGTGCGTAAAAAGACCAAATTATCGCGAACCTAAACCGTCCGTGATCATAAACCAGCGATTAGATTGAACAGGAAGAGGATAAGAAAAATGGAAAACGCGAACGGTACAAGTGGAGTGCAAAATAGAAAGGATGAGACGCGCGCGAAGTAATGGTAAAAGGAAAATTCTTAAGGAGGAACGAGGTATACCATTATACGTGTGTGAAAGTCCACTAGAACGACAAAAGCTGGATGAAATTGTTTAAAGGAAGAAGATTAAAAAATCTGAAAATTGCAACGATAGAAAACACAGTTCATAAAACTGCAGAACACGCCATTCCCAAATACTTATAATAAGAACACTTAAAACAATGTTATTTGTTACATAGCATTCTTATCGCATACTATGTATCTAAAAATCTATCAGCCATCAGCATCTCAAGTCCTGTTTCACCAACACTGTCTTTCCCTTAGCTCAATTTTCAGCCAGAAATAAATACCCAAATACTAAACTTCCCGCACAAAATTCGAAACTACGAACATTTGAGAGAAAACCAACTGAAGTCAAGTCGAGCTAAATTGGCTAAAAATTGCCTGAAGACTATTTCTCCTCTTGTTTCACCGAACAAGAAGACTTTCAATATTTCAAGCAAAAATTTAGAGCATCGTTCTTTCACGCGTTCCCAATGTTAAGAGATGTTCCAACAAAGAAAAACACGATTAGATCGAAAATGGCCGCAAGAACTTAGCAGGATTAAAGAAGAGCTTCGAATCCTTCTTCTCTCATTCTCTCTGGCCGGAAAGGCTCAAGTACTTGGTACACGAAGAACGGAAGAAAACAGAACGAAGAAGCAAGAGGTAGGTCGGTCGGTTTGCGAGCGAAGGTAGAGTGGAGCGACTGACCAAGCAAGCAAGGAAGCAAGCAAGCAAGCAGTCAAGCAGGCAGGGCAGCGTGTTGCGGCGCGGCTAGGGCCGTCGGCGGACGCGTGAGTGAGTGGCCGATATCTCGCGAGGGGATCAGAGGATCGTTCGCGTGTTTCCACCCGGGCTGCCACCCGCCGAACCTGGCAACCCCGGATCCCGCAAGTCCCGCAACAACCCTGGCCGGCTGCCTAAGTAACTGACTCCCCCTTGTTCCCTCGTCACTTGCCCTTTCTCTCTCTCCCCTTCTGTTTCTCTCTTGCTAGCTCGCTCGCCCCCGCGTTGCAACGCGCTGACAATCAACGACCACCCTGTCCACGTGTCTCGCGCAACGGTGATTTTCATTTCCGCGGCACTTCACCGACGATATATCGCGACGATGCGAGCGTGGCTCGAGTGCTGAAAAAAGCTCGAGTTCAATGCTGCGACCATGTCGGAGTTTGGGGTTGCGAAAAGGTGTTGCTTTGAGAAGATCGAAGGTGTGTGTGTATGTGTGTGTGTGTGTGTGTGTGAGGGATGGAAGCGGAGGTGGTTGATGTCGGAGTTGGAAGAAAAGAAAGAAGGTGAATGGAAGGCGAACGTTGAGACTTGTAAAATTAAACTCGGTGTAGTAGGTGCTTCTCTTTCGAAAATAATTAGATTATTAGGCTGTCCCGAAAGTTTCTTTCCTTTTCTAAGGAAATAATAGACGCACGACCTTTCTTCGTTTTATATTATTTTATCGAATCATGTACGATCCATTTTGTCCTATTTCTATTATTATGATGATACATGATTCGACAAAAATAATATAAAACAGAGAATGTGGTGCATCCATTATTTCCTTACAAGACAAAAGAAACTTTTGGGACAACCTAATACTTTGGATTTATGGGTTATTATATTTTAATGGGTTCATATATTTAAATGGCTGTGGTTAACTGTGATTATATCGGATAAACAGTAATATCTTGTAATAATTCATTGTAATGGTACGCCATCCTACACTGCGTTATCTGTTAATGAATTTTTAATTGCAGAAAAAACGTCTCAGATCGCAACTCTTATAATTTCGTTTTATTCTTCTAAATTAAAAATCGTCCAAAAACTGATCAGTTTCGTGACAAAGCCTTGCATTAAAGTTCTTTAAAGAACGACAACTCCTTTATGCCTTAAATATCTCCATTCAATGTATCACTCTTCAAGAGAACTACTTTGATGACGATCGTTTTGGTTCTTAGAAATTGAAAATGGTCTTTAGTCTAGGAAACCTTATAGAAATCATTATATCTTTAAAACGAACTTTGTGCATCGAACTTTTAAAAGAATCAAATCTGATGCGATTTAGAATAAACGAAGTTTAAAGACCTAACCGATATATATTAAATGCAGATGCTTGTCGTCGATTAACTTATCCTTAAATACATAGCAGTAATGTCACGAGGATTAAATTTAAGAACCAAATGGAAATTTTATTTGACTAGGATTCCAGTTAGATTAAAGTTATCTTAAAACGATCGGATAAGTAAAACTTACATTTCACCGTGCGGCGATAAGCAGCATCATAAATCGATTCGAGAGGAGCAAGAAAGACTAAGCAGCAAGGCCAATAAAAATGTTAGTCTTAATACGCGAAATCGACTGACCTCGAGGCCATAAATAAAGCTGACTGCACGCAATCGTTCGGCACCGTGGATCATGCCAAGAAATTCAGATTTCGGCCTCAACTAAAAAGCAAACACTTCTTACCAAAAAAGAGAAAGGCAAGAACAGAATTCATTACCATGTTAAGATGTTCCTCGTTGAGTACGTACATATATTCTTAGTCTTATTCGAATGATTTAACCAAGTTCTTATTTTTACAGAGTAAGGTTATTGTTTATTCAGATCATTGATAATACACAGTCGATTTTATATAATTGCCCAAGTAGTGTCGATCGAAATCTCGTTTACAAAAGCCTACCGTTTATAGTGACTCAGGACATTGGTTATCGCGATGCTGAAATCAAAGTAGCCATCGCGACACCCGATGACAAGGGGTCGAACAGAAGGAAATTGTGTCAGTAAAATTGTTTTGTTGCTTCTTATGTACATCGACAAGATCTAATCGATGCATATTCTGTATAACAATCTTAGAAAACGCGATTTGTCTATCACTAAAGCTAATTATAAATCAAAAATTAGTTTCTATACTAGATCCTGTAACGATGCTTAGAAAGCTAGTAAAAAATCTTCGATCCTTAAGAATTCTCTAAATTCCAAACGATCTTACATTTAATCCTAATTGCGTTATTAAGTATTGAAGGAAGGAGGCACGACTGCCTTCGCTATAAAAGACATCAAAAATTGAAGAAAAGAGAATGTCAATATTCCAACTATCCGTTATCTATGATCTAGTAGAGTAGCGCGTTATCGTTCAATCGGTACAATCGTGAGAAAATATTTGTTCGGACAGATACAAAGAGAGCAGCACGCGTGTAATAGTTACATTCGTTCGTACGTACGTATGTAAGTAGACTCATTATTTTCCAAGTGAGTTCTCATAACAGCGCGTGATACAGATAAACGGTCCAGATCGGATTTCTCCTTTATTCGTATTCTTTACTTGCAACATATATTTAAATCATCGGTTTATTAGAAGGACGATACAATTACAAAGTAATATAATAATATTTAACAATAATAGTAAATAACATAAATAATAAATAATATAAACTTTTAGATATCTGCGAACAATATGTTGTTAAAGATCCTTGGAATTCAAAGAATATTAAGGAAATTGTAAAATTGATTGTTAAATAGTTACATCATTAATAATCTCTTGTTCCAAAAAATGTATTTCTTTCCTGAAAAATGTACTTTTTTTTAATTATATCGCTCTCCTAATAAACTGACGATACATAATATGAATTATTAATTGAGATAATCGTTTCGACACGATCACTCTGTAGGAAACTCCGGAAGCGGGTAATTATTTTCTCTATTTAAGCAATATGCCGAAAGTGATAGAATCGGTAACGTGCCACATTATGGCTATCAAATACGAGTGACAATATATTATAAAATAATGTATAAGTACATTCAAGCGCGCGCGCATAAGTTTTTATTCGCCGCGAATATGTAAGCTCGTATTTCCCCTTTCAATTCAGTGTACAATAGAAATCCATTTATTGGAACGATAGTGCGATTAATTAAGAAATATTTAGTCGATTGAAAAATAATAGATAGCGGAGAAAGCTGCTGAACTCCTATTACATGAATTTCAGTTATATGGACTGTCTCTCGACGAGTTCAGACGTTCAGATACGGTCGCTATAAAAAGCATTTGCACGCCATTATATTTATCACAGCATTTAGGTACCAGTTCTGTCCATATATAGTCAATTTCGTATCACTTGATAATATTATACTACATTATAGAAATTTGATACCATAAAAATGAAACGTACGATCTGATAAAAAACGCACTTCACTGAACAAGGTATACGAATATATTTTTTAATTAATATGTATTCGGTGCTTTAACCACTGATATAAAACGTTGCTGTGGAAATACGTATGGAATCCTCGCGCGACAAAACTCGTCCACATCAAATCCTAGAGCGATTCTTGAGAAACGTTGGCGAACGAGCGTTGTTACAAAGCACGCGCACAAACGTAAAACACGATCGCGCTATTGACGTCGTTCAAGCAACAATAACGACTTTACGAGGCTCGTTAAACGTCTCGATATCCCTTATTGCCGTTCAACGAGCTTCGTTACAACCGACGAACGAACAATTCGCGTTTCGCGAAAGGCTTCTGCGCAGCAGACTCGATATTTATTGGCAAAACGCGACATAACTCTGCGAATTGCTTTTGAAACTTCAGAAAAAACGAACGATGACATTTTACAGCGTCTATTATGGGCCGAGATAAGGCGGTGACTATAAACGCGGAATATTTAAAGGTAATAAATTAAACAAGTTATTACGGAATGTCAAACAGCAACAAGATGTTTCGAGGATGTATACCGGTTGATGGCTACTATATGCTACTTGCTCGATAATAACAGGTTCTAATGGCTTTATTTTTGTTATAAATATTGAAAGAGATTGTTTCCCAAGTTTATGTTTAATGACGAAGCTTGGAAAATTACTCGAGGTCCGTGAAGGCTTGAGGCTTGATCTTTGTAAAGAAAGATTCAATTAGACGGGAATACGAGCGGAATGTTTGCTTAAAAGAAGAAGTTAGGATGGCGTTGTAGCATGTAATCGGATGTGGAAATCAGATAGTTTCAAATACAGCTGGATCCTGAAGAGAGGATCCTTTTTTTTGACCTACGACCTATCCTGTTCAGTTTGCTAGAAACGCAAGGAGTACTATAATAATGAGAAAATGATAAAAATACTCGAATTAATGACTGCAAAATGACTAGACCAATTTTAATGTTATCTGTACAGTTGGAATATTGAAACACGCTATTACAGCAAGACGATTAAATAGCCACGATTAATCTTTTAAGAATTTGAATAATTTATTAAAATGATTATCAACTTTTACTATCGTCAGATGCTAATTTATAATTTCCAATCGATATCCAGTTAATCAATCGCCAATCACCGTCCACAGCCGATGAAAATTTTATCCTCGATTTACAGTGAAATTTCCTCGAAAACAGAAGAAAACCATTCATCGACAACGAAGAAAATCCGAAGAGGAAGGAAACTGGTGCCCTTATCCAGGTCCATCTTTCCGGTAACATAATACCCTGTGGCTGCTCGCACGCACACATTTCATCCCCTCTAGTTCCTTTCTACGTCATCTGCGCCCTGCCCCCCTAGCTTTTAGCCTTTGAATAATATTTGAATTGCGTAATGCTCGTCTAACAGGGGCACGTTCTCTACCACAAGGCCAAATGATCCCGTGTGATCAACGGATTAACGTCTTACGATTTTATCGCGACCATTAAAGAAGCTTGCTGGGTGTACCAAATCGTCGTACACATCATCGTGGAATTCATTAAAATTAATTACGAAAATAGCGTGAATTAGAAACAATCAGAATGCGGTGAAAATAGATAAAAATTGATTACCGTTAATCGACTTTCTTTTTCGTAACCGCGATAAAAAGTAATATCGTGTATTCGCAATTAATTTTTTTTTAGATAATTCAATATTACGATTGGAAGAAAATTTGCTTGAATTTCGTAACTATCTGAAAAATTGAAGACCATCACGACTAGAATTCCTGCGTTAGATTTATTATGTAGGTATCAAAGGATACGATACCTTATGCTATTACAAGTGGCATAATTATTTAACAATTGATAAATTATAACGATCCAAAACGAATGTCTGCATATTACACGGCAATATTTTCCCTATCGACACGCAGGATCGCAATTCTCCGATTAATAAACGCATCCTCGAAGAACCGGATCGAGAGTCCTTACTCTAGGCCAGGTTGATCTTAATGTTTTCGCAAGACTCGATCTCGATTCATTTTACCTGTCCTGTTTTATTTTCCATTCGATTATCTCCTTTTTTCCCTCCTTTCAAAACGAATTATCAACGTACATATAATGAAACGAACCGATTAAAGCTTGCAATTAACACATTCACTACATATAACCAGTCGACACGTACTTTCAGGATATGTGTATGATACCGACTTAGATGCGTGATATAAACCGAATGTCGTTTTCTATCAGATACAATAACGTGCATAATTATTCGTGCCACTTCAATAATCGACGAATATTGCTCGAGTAATTTAAATTTAATACATGTACAATTTATCAATAACATTCGAACACTGGCCGTAGAAAACTAAACTTTTTGTGTAACCAAAATAATCATAATAGTGATATCTTTACTCATGATATTTCAAAATGTTTTGTGTAACACATATAATATACACTATGTATATGTGTTTCAATACTTTCATGTAAACCATAGTGTGATAGATGTAATAGATGTTCGAATGATTATAATTTATATACATATAAAGATTAACTGCATAGATACAAGAGTGGTACAGAACTGTTTGTTAACAAGGCAATTTATATGTAACAAAAATCTGATTCGCAGTGAACAGGTTAAAACCATGCAACACCTCGATTCTATAAAAATTCCATTTAATTCCTACCACCTTCCCTATACATTCTTCCACCAACCTTAAAAAAATATAATAAGAGTTTATATAAAAGAGTATAATAAGTAAAAATATATAAGAGTGGTACAGAACTGTTTGTTAACAAGGCAATTTATATGTAACAAAAATCTGATTCGCAGTGAACAGGTTAAAACCATGCAACACCTCGATTCTATAAAAATTTCATTTAATTCCTACCACCTTCCCTATACATTCTTCCACCAACCTTAAAAAAATATAATACATTGCAAACAGCAACTGAACGAAAGCATCTTTTTGATTAGTTCTTGAATAGCTTTGAATAGTAATAGACCTCGAAAAACCTAGTCAGAACTAGTATTCTACTCAAGAATAACCGGGGACGTCGGAGGAGAGGCTAAATAACTGGAATTACGGTTCCATAGACGATACAAAGATCGTTCACGTGAACGATATTCGGCCAGTGTTTCCTGCACTGTTCCATTTGCTTTTATCCACTGGCATTATCCAACCTTCCCTCTCCGCCCCTCGCACTCTCTCTAATTTCCTCGCCCTCTCGTCGGGTCGCTCGTTTTCACTCGCAGGCGCCACGTAAAATAATAATATTAAGCCAGGTGAGATTTAATCGGGGGCCTTTGAACGAAGCCTGACTGGCATGCATGCTTCGAAACCGCGGCCACGCTGCCGTTTCCCTGTGTTTTACCTCGTATATACGTGTTTCACATGTGTGACGATTGGCTCGCGCGAGCGTGCGAGAATTACATTCATGTTCGAGCTTAAGTGCACTTGGTCGACTGACGTTGCGCCACCCGAGGGATATAATAATTCGTCGTTCTTCTACTAGTAACTTTCGCTGGGAACCATGACCACGGCCGGGCGTTATTAACGAAAGAAATTTTAATCTGAAAGGAATTTTATTAGGAGGAAATTTTACGCGAAACGTATTCGACTTAAAGGAAACTATCGAGATTTTGAGGAAATTCTATCGAAGCAGAAATGGATAATTGTAAGGCATTTTATGATCGAGCAGTATGGACTGAAATATCTGAAGAAATTTTTGCGACCTCACTGAAACGCGTAATACGTACATACGAGCAGGGTAGGTAACCTTATGATTTTCCTAGTAATTTATGTTTAATAATACTTTACCTGGAAAATAAAAACTAAAGCCAAGATTCGTAACAAATATGGAATTTTGCTTTATTCAATTGGACACATAATCTATGTTATGAATGTGGCTCAATGTTATAAAAAGTTAACAAAAAGTTAAGAAGTTAAGAAAATTCCGGAAAATAATTTATGGTAATCATTCCCTTGGGCTATGGCCAATTATGATCCTTAACCCATGCCAATTTATCTATTCTTTAGCCTGTGCTGCCCCTTGTGTCCTGTTCTGTTCTCATTCATAATCTCATAATCTCAACATTATTTAAAAACCACCTCAGAGTCTAATTGACTCCAACGATCGTTACAAAGCACATTACAAAGCGTCATCTCCTACATCACGTAAATTACACCAATGTATACTAATATCGACAATAGTCCAATTTTTTACAGGCAATGTTTAAAATTTCTTTGCAAGAGGAAATCTACATTCCCGATCTTCGAACCGTATTAACTATTTCGCCCGTCGGAAAATTAACAAAAGCATTCCTCCGTTAAAATAACGTTATCGGTAGAAAAAACGGCAAAGAAGTATTATTTGTATTACTTGAGGAGGTAACACGGTCGCAACGTCTAACATTTGCACTACTAAACAGCGCTAATAATCGTAATCGGTACTATTTAATGACCGTCGCGAAGTAAGTCGCAATTGCCAAGATGTCGCGCTAACGCTTAATCGAAAGTGATTCCTTCGTTCCACCTGAGCGAGCGTTTCTCTGGGATTTGCCTTTTCGAGAAATGAAATCAGACGTGGCTACCGACTGCCACTGCAAAACCGACCGGTACACGATACACTGTAAGCAAGAGTTTTATCGATTGAACGCTGGTCAAACAGTAATACGGATTACCAAGAATTCTTGCATCTAGTTTGCAAAGTAACTCCTTGCTGGAAGATCCACCTTTTCTGTTGAAAGTGACGCGAAGAGACTTCTGTTTTATACAGGGTGTTTCTACTATCATGGATACGATTAGAAAGGAGATGATTCCTCATTCAGAAAGTTAAAGTTAGTATACATGTACGTGATGGATTTTCAAAGTTATCTTCCTCGAAAACGAAGCTTCGTGTATAAAAATTTTATGTCATACTCCTTCATCCATATTTTCACGAAGAATTACTCTGCTCTCTGTTGTACTACGATTGCAGAGATACCTTGTATTTTTTATAACTATGTACATTTTATTTTATTGGTTCGGAATGTATCCGAACCAGCGTGTAAAACGAAGACGAAGCTTTATATATAAAAGTTTTATTCTGTTTTTTTAATTTATAATTTCACAAAGAATGAATCCCTTCTCTGTTGTGCCACGATTAGAGACGGACAAAAATATATCAAGAAATACCCGAACTACAATGTTTACGATAAGGTTGTCGGCTAGACTATTACTTTTACGTCTTTATCTAGACCATTCTGTATCCACATTCTAATGAGATAGTAATATACGAACCTCAGACAACGCACAGAACGCATAATTCCATTGTCACGAAGATTTCATGTTCTATAAAAATACAATTTTAGAAGATCCAAGAAAAACTTCGATGCAGCACTAATGATCACTGATGTATAGAGACGTTCTCCAGCCTGGCTAGGAGAAAATCAGCGGCGGCGCACGCTCTGTCCTTCCGTTAAGGTGCTAAATTGATGAATGAGTCGCGAAAACGGAAAACATTCCATTGTTCCACGCCGGTCCGTGGACTAATAGAACTTGTCCAACTCGATTATTCAGCTTGAAGATGCGTGAGCTTAATGGCCGCCAGCTAAGTTCCGGGCGCGATGTTTAAGTGACTGATGTTATCAGATTATTTGAAAAATTTGTAAAATAAAATCCGTATAAAATAGGTTGACTTTCGTTTGAGTTAGATTTAATGTACGTTTGGGTTTGAATTAAATACTTCTAATATTCGGTAAAATATAAAAAGGTGATAAGGGGAATGGAGCAATACAGGCAAACACGGGTAAAAAAGAAGATGTGACTCTAAGGCGGTGGCTTGACAGTTTCGTCCACCCTCCGCCATTAAGTAAATTGACTTCCACATACCGGTAGGCTAAATAACAATCTAATTTCCATAATGCGTAAGTGACGCCACCTTTTTTCATCGGAACGCATTCCTCCCTAGTTAGAATAAGTTTCGTTGCATTGCTTTATATCCAAAAGTTCCGCGCCAATGAACAAGCGTGTAAACAATTTGGAACTTCGTATCGAGTTTCCGAGTGAGCTTCTTTGACGGTGTGTTACGATTCGATCCATATCAAAAATTCTACTCGGCAAAATTATTATTCGAAATTGTTATACGAAATTATGTGAAATATGATTCGTGTGGCGATATTATGCTTGTTTCGTTTGCCTGTTAGTCCAACACGACAGCTGACTACAGGCACTCGTCAACATAACTTGACTCGCGATCGTAATTACGAAACTTAATTTCTGTCGGTGGTCATATACATATTGTCAAACAGCTCGATACGATTACTATTTTTGAAGTAAAATATTTGAACGGTCTCGCGATTACATATACATATAGAGGAAAACCGTTAACACGATCTAAATCGAGTATGCTTTTAGAGTGACCACCGTAATCGGTTGATAAATACGGGCTAAACAAAATGACGTAACAATTTACCCTTGACATTCGGCAACAGCTGATGCAATTTGA
The DNA here is from genome assembly GCA_014737385.1 of Bombus superbus. Classification (NCBI taxonomy): domain Eukaryota; kingdom Metazoa; phylum Arthropoda; class Insecta; order Hymenoptera; family Apidae; genus Bombus; species Bombus superbus. The sequence continues at coordinate 4,207,561 of JACXIK010000003.1, forward strand.
TCCAGATTTAGGGTTTAACCCTATCGGTCTTCGGTAAAGGGTGGACAGGTTCGCTCCTTAGAACACTGACCAGCTGTGTTGGACAACAAACGGCTGTCGCTCGATGGACCAAAGTTAAGTTTAATTCGGTATATATTACTTTTAACCTCTTTCGTTAACGCATCGGTCACGTACGAAGGGCATTGACATCTATAATTAAGATGGAAAGGAATTTGAGTCACAACATGTGCCCTTCTGAATCACACAAATATTGATAATGAATCTTAATGACTAGAATCTCGTAATTGTAATTGATATATGAAACGACACAGATGTTTTACGTTTCTAAAGTTTTACCTCAAAATAGTCCTCTCGCATTGTTACTGTACTGCTAGTGCTAACATCTTTATGAATAGTAAATATAAAACAAAGGATTTTAATATGTATAAACGCGCTTGTACATTTTATACGAAGAGTTCCTAAATAAAAAGAAAGATGAAAATTTGTTGCAGCAGCAAAGACAAATCTAAATGTGGGGGAATATGGCGGTAGCACAGTTGGAGGTGGAAACGGATCACCATACGCAACTACGGCGAACGGTCCTGTGAACTGTCTTACCGGCGGACCTATGGCTGGTATTGCAGGTAGCTTCAACAATACCGGCCGAACCAACTTCACGAACAAACAACTAACAGAATTGGAAAAAGAATTTCACTTCAACAAGTACCTGACCAGAGCAAGGCGCATTGAAATCGCATCAGCGTTGCAATTAAACGAAACGCAAGTAAAAATTTGGTTCCAAAACAGAAGAATGAAGCAGAAGAAGAGAATGAAAGAAGGTTTAATACCGGTTGATAATACCACTGTAACACCACTCAGTGGCGCCAGGAGTTCGAGTAATTCACCAACTAGTTCTTCGAGTCACGAAACTAGTGGTCTCGGATTATCTAGTTTTACGAACGATAATAGTCGGGAATCGCCACCCTCGTCTTCGAAAGATTGACGCGTTCCTTGCTGCAGCAACGAACGTATCTATGGCCTACGACTTAACGATGATTGGTGAAGATTGGAAAAAAAAACGTTATTTTAAACCATGTGATTTGAATTTACACGAATTTCCTTGCTGCAGCAGCAACAATATCTATAATGGTATTTCCAATTTTAATAGAACGGAATTATTGTAACGATATATGATACACTCTTTTGACGATCTTGAAAATTATCAAAATTAATCGAATATAGTATAGAAATTGAACGATGTATGTATCAATTAAGCGAACTATTTATTTTCGTTTGAGTTATATATGCTGTAAAGGCAATATGAACAGAATTCCTAAAAAGTTACCATATACCTCAGTTTGTGTAAATGGTATAATGATATTTATATATAATTATAAGTACCAATGATTGATCACAGCACATTATGTAAAAACAGTTGTGAAAATATTTTCAGATGTTAATTAATTACATCTAGAGACCAACTTTCTTTTTGGTGAGGACAATTATTGTTTGATGTTATCATCCTTACTATATGGTGATATTGTTTTAATTACTTTTTTACTCGCCTTTTCCCATTTTGTTTATTGCAAAACATTTCAACGTTGATAAATTTACATACCAATGAATATTGTTAACTATTCAATACCTGCGAATTATTGTAAAATTCTTGTTTAAATTTTACATTCTCAAAGAAATTATTAGATACTGATAAAGATAATAAAAATGATCTTCTTAAATGTAATAGTGTACTAGTAGATTATAAACATCCTATAATGATAGCATGATAACAGTAGTTGTGCTCCCAATTTGAATATCTTCTGTATGTATATGTACATATAATCTAATGCAAATCTTGTGTAAGCAACAATGTACATCGTTATACAGTAAGATATTACCAGAGTATTTAAAAAATACAAGGAGAAGATCATTACACAGACGCTATAGCTAATAGTTGAAATGTATAAATAAGAAATTACACTGTATAATGAACTTATTTTAAAATGATTGCAAGATTTGCATTGATTCTATTTAACTTAATTTGACCACTTAAAAGTTAACAAATTAATGTAATCGTATAGTTATATAGATTATATTGTGATCTAATAAAAAATTCTGTACCTAAATGAATTTGGATATAATAAATTGTGATTATTCTGTAGTATTACTTAGAATTCTGTAGAGAGAATAAAATATTAATACACTACGAAAGAAAACTTATAAAATCCACTGAAACTCCGAAATAAAATGATTTACCTAATAATAACTTCATATTTTACGACTTATTCAGTGTCAGGAACCAAATTCAATTTTTGAGTACCCTAAAATCTTTAGTACGCACTATCTTCTCTTAACAATTCCTCCATGCGCGGTTACCTTTTTTCAACGTTTCCTAACATATTTAAAATATGATCTGACCAATTTTATGAACGCATATATTGAATTCAAAATACATACAGGCGGTATATAATAGCCAGCATTTATTCACCCGTCAAGTTGGTAACATTGAAATCCATTATGAAAACCATAACCTCCAAACATGAAGTTACAGATTATTAATTTCGTTGAATGAATTTTTAAAATTACGTGAGCTTGATACTTTAACGTATTTTGTTGCTATAAAGTTTGCATTTTATTATTGATTTCGTTAAAAATAAGGATGATGAATTAACACTAACAAAAATGGCGACTATCGATGATTTTAGCAATGTAAAAATAAGTACCAGAGATTTACTCGTTTTTCAAAGAGAATTAAAACAGGAAAAAGAACTTCTTCAAAAAATATTAGTAAAAATTGATGATCAAATAAATAGTCTACAGGTAAACATAATATTTACAATCCCCTTTTTATCTGTTTCAATATAGACAAATTTTCATTTGACAAAATGTTTAGGTGGAACAACTTCATTTATTGGGATTAATGAATAAATCATTAAAAAGTACAAAAACAAAGTCTGATCCACAAAGTATCAAGTATCAGTCAATAAATGATAATCAACAAGATTCTACAAGCAAATCGTTAGACTTAGCAGTACCCTCAACTTCCAGGTATTATGAAGAAGAAATGGAAGACGAAGATGATTAGACTGAGATTATAACTTAAGAAAACTATAAACTGTACATTTTATATTAAACTATAATGATAATTTAGTTAAATTTGATAATTTATTTTCTTTGCAAATAATGAAACTAAATAATAGGTCAATTTATTTTATAAATGTTTCTCATTAATAAATTGCTACTATGTTTATGTCAAGTGTTTTATCTTATTAACATTCAATAAAAGTACAAAGTCAGAATTAAATATAAACCAAACTATTATTATATTTCTTAAGTCAAAAGGCTGAATTATCTATACAAATTTGATGTACTGGCAATATGATAGCTTTCAACTACTATTGTTTCAAAGAACATAAAACATTTGTACTTAATTAGTTGAATGTAATTTAAAATATATCTAGATATTTATACGTTTTACGATGGTTGACTTTGTCTCATATGGTTTGGATCTTCAGTGAACGATGGAGGTTTGAACTGTTCTGCAGATAAACGGGTAATAAATATTCCTACACCTTCTATTAAAGCCAATAACACTCCTCCAATAATTGCACTGCCAGCCATGGCTGGTAAACCATTTCTTGCTGCTAATATTCCACCAGTAGCTGCTCCACTGATAATAGAGTTCCATGGGTCTTCTTTCTTCCTAAGATGAACTAAAGTACAATCTATTGTGGAAAACATACCACCCCATAATGCAAAATTTCCAGCAATAATAGGAGACTTCTGCTTGATAGCTATAAGACTTCCTAGGACTCTTTTGTTTATCCCACTGGGTGCATTACGAAAGCCTTTAATACTTTGAAATACTGCCCCGCCAATAGCACCCATGGTAAATGCACCACCACAGTCATCTATTATACGCCATGGGCATGGTTCTCTTGCGTATTCTTCCATTCCTCAGTTGATATTCTATAAAAAAGAGTTTAATACACATATTTCTTTCATACTAACAGTTGCAAATAATGGTAATAACTATCGTATTATTATGCTTTCTATAAATGTTTAATATGTTTTTGATTTCATGTAAAATGTATTAGAAGGACTCACAAAAAGTAACCTTTACTGGTAGCTCTTTTGAATTTTATACTGACAGTAATGTTTCTGGAGCATTCTTTTTATATTTAATATTCCTATATAAACATGTTACGTAAAAGCAATATATCTATGTGTATTTAAATAGGATAGAGAAAAAGACATAGGAAAAGTAATGCATGATATAAGTGAGGTTATAGGACTAGATCTCGTGCACACTCAATTAATATGCACATAACAATACAAAAGATTGCAGTGCATTTATAAAAAATCTTAGTCTTATTATAAAAATAAAATCTTTTTACGTATTTACCATAAAATTTGTTTCAAATAGTTCGACTGCCGAGGAAAGAGATCCCTCGAGCACGACACACTGTGGTGAATGTAACTACGTTAATGAACTTTCATACAAATAAAGGCTTCTTTTGATTATGTAAGAATAATGAGATGTCTATTAATTTAATGCAATAAATGATTTTTCGAAAACAATTGAGATATATTTTATCATTTCGTTAAATTATTTTTCACTTTTCATAATTACGTTCGAATTCATTTGTACAAATAATGCATTAATTTCGTCCCACAGTGCATGATATTTTGTAATAAAACTACTGTAGCAATATCTTCTCGTACGGATATACTTTGTTCCATAAATAATCGTATAATCCAGAACATACTTATAATTCGAACGAATAATCAATGACAAGTTTTATGTCATGTAGTCGGTTTAAATGCAATACGATTAGCAGTTTGTTGAATGCTAGACTGGCACACGTTTACGATAGTTTAAAATAGAACCAGCAGACAATGTCCAAAAATACATCATACTTTTCATTAGTCCTGGATATCCAGTCGCTTTTGTGTGACAAGAAGTTCCGTATTTAAAGGGAAACATCATTTTTTAACACGTATTCCATTGTATTTTAAGTTCCCGGTAATTAATAAAATCGATCTTGTAACATATCTGACGATCCAAAGCTACGACTCACATACTAGAAATAAATTTAAGTAAAACAGATTATACGTAACATTTTAGAATTTCGATCGTCACCCAAACAATCGATAGACTATAAAGCTATAAGAATAAGAAATTATTTCGTGCCTAACGATAAAAATTATTTGACCAGTTAGATAACAATGAACACAGTGAAAATACATCAAAAACAAATTCGCTTTTCCTCTGTTTCGTATACTTCGTGCGCAACATATAAAAGTGACGTTTCTTGCAGATAAAAATGTCAGACAACGAGACTCTTAAATCAACCACTGATCCAGACTCTTGTCTATCTGAAATGGCAAAGTCAGGTCAACAAGACAATGTAAAAGATACACCAGTGGCCACGGTAGAAAATCAAAATGCACCCATGCAAGATACTGAGTGTAAGATTTCGCATTGCATAGAAGATCAAACAATAGAGATGTCCACAAAAGAAATAAACGCGACTATCGTTGAAGATATGAAAATTGTCTGTGAAACTGTGAATAAGTCTCTAGAAAAAGAAGTGGAGGATATCGTAACACCTGAAGCGAAGCAAAATGTGTCATCTGTAAGTTAAATATTTCTACATAAGAATAATAATGGAACTTAGAATAATTAAGTGTTAGTTTCTTGAATTGTGAATTATTTTTGTAGCCAAATATTCCGGAAATTCAGCAAGAAGCAACCACAGGCGCCGGAGATACTAATTTCGTGACAAAACAAGACGGAAATGCCGATGCTGAGAAACCGGAAGAGCAAATTCCACTTACTGGCATGATCGACAAGATTAAACCGGAAAACGATAAATCAGTGATAGAAAACGATAACAATGTAATCGAACAGGAACTTTTAGTATCGAAATTAAAAGAAGAAGTTCAGGTAAAATTTCATATACAAAAACATAACAGATTAATAATAGATAATAAGTTTTATGAATTTCTTAATTTCTATCAACTAATGAAATAAAACTATGATAAATTCTTTTCTATTTCCAGAAAGCGGTCAACGAACGAGACTCTTATCAAAAGAAATTGGAAAGCGCAGAAAAAAAACTGGGGGAGTTGCAGACGACATACGATGCCCTGCTGAAGGGTGAAGGTAACGAGGTCATGCTTCGTCGAATGGTGGATCAGTTAAAGGGTAAACTTATTCAAACTTCCTTGCAATTAGAAGATCGAATTCGTACTGTGTCTAATCAGGAAAAGCAAATTAGCGCATTGAATAATCAGGTGGCTTCACTGAAGGAAGTAGAGTCTCTCACCAGAAGTCTGTTGCAAATTCGTAATATGGAAGTAAAGCATTTGCAGGTAATGAGTAGAATGTAATCAGTAAAATATAATCAATATCATGATAAGTTCTGTCAATCGAATGATTATCATATTTAAGACAATTTTGTTAAATTATTCAAACAATTATATTTTTAGAAACGACAAAGAAAATGAAGTGAATATTTTATTGCCATTGTTGTAGGCAGAAGTTGATGACATGGAAGTCCGAATTTCTGAGGAACGTGAACGATATAATACGATGATTAGCAAAATGGATGCCGCGGTCAAATTAAATGCAGATTTGAAAAAAGAATACGAGACGCAGCTTTGTCTTTTCCGAGATCTACGAGAAAAGTATGAAGAGAAGGTTTCATTATTATCAGAAGAGAAACGGGCCCTTGAGGCTAACGTACAGTCTCCTAAATAAGAAACTATCTTAAACTCGCTGAATTGTTTTGTAATTATTATAATTTGTATAAAATAGAAACTTTGTTCGGAAATAATTTACGGCTACATATTTTTACACTTTTTAACCTATTCCTTTATTGAGAATGAATGAAATTATATGTGATATGTGTTTTAGTAGAAAATTTTTAATACGTACATATATAAAGATTGATTAAAAAATATATTACAAGAGTTAGCAGTAAATTACAATTATAAAAAGCGCCTCCACGCCATTTCCGTGGTGTAGTGTTTATCACATTCGTTTAACACGCGGAAGGTCCCCGGTTCGATCCCGGGCGGAAACATGTTTTTGCAGGAAAGCAAAAGGGAGTTAAACAATTTACAAGATCAGTAGCTTTTTGTCACATAAATTTGATTTATCAGAATATTATTTTGGTTGTAATTTATCAAAGTTTTTAAGTCCTGAGGAAATTTAGAAATTAGAATGCTAGAAAATCTCGGAACGAATAATATAAATAATTATAACAGATTAGAAAAAAATAGATCATTCGTAGAAGTAAGACGGAATTTCCAAGAACACAAGGAGCAGAAACTTATATTTACTCTTACTATCATTCGCGGTAATTCCCTGTGCACTGATCTGTATATATACATGTGCACTTTCACACGGGAATAAGAATTTGACGCGTCTTAACTAAATAATGCACTTTGACTTAGAATATGATATAATGATTTAAACAATTTTATATGGTAAAGGCTTTCTTTTCAAATAATATATAAATAATGCTAAATAGTCTGTGACAGTATCTTGCAGTAGTCTATATAAAGTACTCCAAATGTAGTAAATATAAATGGATTGCGAAAGATTAAGAATAATTAATTATCAAGAAATTAAAATTGTAAATCCCTCTTAACCGTTTCCGTGGTGTAGTGGTTATCACATTCGTTTAACACGCGAAAGGTCCCCGGTTCGATCCCGGGCGGAAACATGTTTTTGCAGAAAAGCAAAAGGGAATTAAACAATCCACAAGATCAGTAGCTTGCTGTCACATAAATTTGATTTATCAGAATATTATTTTGGTTGTAATTTATAAAAGTTTTTAAGTCCTAAGGAAGTTTAGAACTTAAAATGCTAGAAAATCTCAGAACGAATAATATAAATAATGATAACAGATTAGAAAAAATAGATCATTCGTAAAACAGAATTTCGAAAAACCCAAGGAGGAGAAACTTATATCTACTCTCACTATCATTCGCGGTAATTCCCTGTTGCACTATCATATAAATATTTGTTACAGTTTTGATCTAATGGAAAAATATAATCGGACTATAAACTTGAACTATATAGTAACAGTAAATGGATTGCGAAAGGATAAGAAAGAATGGAAGAAAAATTCATAAATTTGCTCAAACAACAACATCACTAAAGGAAAACTAGAATAAAAAGAGATTCTTGTTATCATGCGTGTGTTGTGCGCAGTCGGTGATTCCCCAAGTACTGTGAAGCCTTGAACTTTCAAGCAGACAAAGACTGATACGTCTAACAGTTCGTATAAATACCATGCAACTCAGCGCATTCGATATCAGTGACTCCTTATTCAGAGGACTGACCATTGGTTAATCAGGTAAGATACACACCATATATATATCAGTAATTATTTTATTAAAAAATACTTTCCAAAATATTCAAAGATGTAAACGCAACTAAATAACGTCATTTTCATATAGAAAATCATGAAGAACATAATCTTCGCCATTCTGACTATTACCTTTGTGGTAGCCGCATCTACCACCACAATTCCAAATGCACGTAAAACTGAGGTAACGTTGGAGAATATGTCCATAATTAATTCAAGCAGATGTACTTATTCTAAAAATTACATGATAAAAAAATAATTGAATCAGGTATGAGAACCAGTATTAAATCGTTTTTCTTACCCCAGCTTCGTCTTAGTCGTGAAGCTGGACCGGAACCAGAACCAAGCAATCGACCACCCAAACCTATAAGTCTTCCACCAATTCATCCTGTAAGTATTTCAATATTAGTATTTAAATATTAATGACTAATGACAATGTTCTATACTAAATTTTTTGTTAAATTTTATTTAGCGTCTTCCTCGTGAA